>CAMXCT020001018.1:17711-73793 GCA_947184155.2 Cladocopium goreaui
CTGACTGAATCGAAGAACCAGTATCATGAACTTTCCTGTCAACAAGCCAGAAGATCTTCACCAAGCAGATCACCGCATGGAGGACCTCTATACGAGATGTACATGCAAGCCGTGCGTGAACGTGACAGCTTGAAAGAATCCAAGGCCGAAGTTGACAAGTTGTACTTGCAGAATAGATCTGAACTCATTGACACTGAGGACCTGCTCAAAGTCTTCCAGCGAAACTTTGATGAAACTGGTAAGAAATATCAAGATGCTCTGAACAAGATCAATCACATGAGCAACAATCCGAATGTGACGAGTACCTTGTTTGACAGTTTGCACAATGAACTCAATGACAGGGACACAGCTATTGCTCGCCTTCATACTGAACTTGAAGCCCAAAAGGACTCTCTTGAGCGTGCTCACAGGGATGCAGGTAAGTCCATCAAGATGTTGAACGACAGAAGACTCGTGATCAAAGGTGCGACTGACTATTCCATTCCTGAAAGCCATTTGACCGAGATGCATCAATTGGCCAATGAGCGTTACGCTGAGGTAGAAGAAATGTCGAGCACCATTGCTGCCCTGAAGTTGGAAAACCAAGCTCATTCTTCTTCATCAATGAATAGACCGACTACATTACATGGGTACCCCAGTAATGCCATACCTCGGAATGAATGTGAAGAGAAGTGTGCCAAACTGAAAGCAGAGTTGGACGAGATGAAGCAAGAGAGGAACGCTGAAGTTCGAAATCTTCAAGATGAGTTGAAGAAGATGGAAGATCGTAAAGATTACTATAAGAACAATTTCTCTCAAGCTGAAGATCGTGCCAATGATGAAGAGCAGGAATACCGAGCAGAAGCTGAAGCCTTCGAGAAGCTCAGGAACGAGTACAACACAAATGTCAAGGAGTTGGAGAACCTTGAAAGGGATAGATCCAAGTCATCTGTATCTCTAAGAGAAGTCGAAAAGATCAGCCTCCAACCCTGGCCTAAGACCACTGAACTTTCATCTTGGAAGGGAAGTGTCGTTCATGAAGTTTGCGTTGCAAGTGGAGATCGAAACTATGAAGATTGGAAGGCTTGGCTAGCTCCGTGTCTTGCAGATCAACCTGACTTGGAGGCGCTGGCCAAAGCTCCTGATGTGAGATTCCAATCCATTGATGCCAAGCTCTCCAATGCCTTGAGGAAAGTCATTGACAATGCTGGGGACAAGTCCATGCAAGTGAAGTATGACATGTCCATGAAGAACCAATTGTATGGGAGAAGTGGGGACTTCATCAAGGGACGAGAACTATTCGCAATGATATTGATTAGCTTCAAGTCACCTGACCACACTGAAGTTCTCTACAATGCCCATCATTTGTATATGTTCAACTACTATGGAGATGACCAACTTGAGGCCTTCTACAACAAGTGGCTTGACATCGTATACAATATGAAACATGATGATCTGCCTTCCAATAATTCCCTGCGTGACACGTTGTACCGGAAGATTGAACATTCAAAGCTTATGGCCTTCGATATCAACCGATACAAAACCTTTGATGAAGGGCATCCTGAGAAGACCTATGCTTACCTAACTGGTATGATCAAGGGATACATAGCACGAGGGAAGCAAGAACGACTGTTGAAAGATAGAGAACGTGCAGTGAAACTGTCATTGTCCTCTAACAAGACGACACCTTCCTTAGAAGATGCAGACAAGCCTGCCGCTCCCGTCAAGACCAAGAAGGAGAATGAAGCGGCCGCATCGTCTACAGGTGATCCTCCCAAACGTCCTAAGGCGAAAGCGAAGAGTGAAGCTGCATCGGTACTTCCTACACCTTCTCCGAAATCCCATGCCGACAAGAACAACAAGAAAGGCAAAGGTGGGAAGGGAAGATCATCTTCACCCGTTGACAAGAAGAAGATTTTCTGTAACTACTTCTTCAATAAAGGAGGATGCAACAAAGGTGACAAATGTCTTTACAGTCATTCTCAGAAGGTCTATGATGCCAAGATGAAAGGTAAGAAAGGCAGAAGCGGAAGTCGAGATTCATCAAGAGGGAAAGGTAGAGGAAGTTCATCTTCAGCTGGACCCAAAAAGAAGGTATGTTGGAATTGGCAAGAAGGTACCTGCAAGTTCGGAAACAAATGTAAATTCCTACATGCAGATAAATCGCCTTCAGCATCCTCAGAGAGAACCAGCAAGAAAACACCAAAGAAGAAGGCGACTCCCATTACCATTGATTCCTTCTTTGATAGCGACAATGAAGATTCCATGGATTATACCTCACCGAGGATAGCCAGTGCAAAGAAGTCTTCTGATGATCGCAGGATCTCATTTGATCTGGAACCTGAGGTGCACGAGATCGCCATTGATGACTACCAGGAGGGACTACCCAAACGTATGTATCGTGACCCCAACAAGCAATATGTTTTCTGGAAAGTCGATGATTTGACCGACGATCAATCCAAGTCCGACAACACCCTCGGTTCAGTCCGAGCACGGGCCAAGGCTATCATCATGGACAGATGTGGACTCCATCGTTTTGTTGATGAAGTTAGAATCATTATTGGCCCCAGGTTCGACATGTTGATCAAACTGGACAATGATCGTGATGACTTGACTTTTATTGAAGAGCTTGTTGAACACGAAGTTGGAAACTCCCTCATGAAGTCCAAGAACATAATGTGCATTTCACTACCAGTGCAAGCCAAAGATCGTAGATTCATCCTGGATTCTGGCAGCGGGCATGATCTGATTTCTGCAAGGAAAGCCGAAAGGATGAACTTGAAGCAGCGAACTTGTGATCCTATCATGTTCCACACAGCCAACGGTTCAACTGCTACTCAGACAGAAGCAGAGATTGACCTGGGAACCTTTGATGTGCCCTCTCATGCCTATGTACTGGACGACACTCCGTCCGTGATGTCTCTTGGGAAACGATGCATGGAAGAAGGATATTCCTTTGTATGGCCATCTGGTCAAATGCCTTTCATGATTACGAAGAATGGAGAACGCATCGATTTGACAATCCATGACAACATCCCCTACGTTGATCTTGGAACTTACGAATGCACTCCTCATGAATGTCATCATGCATCAAAGATCCATGACCTATTGATACATCCTCAAATCGGAGTCAATGATTTCAACGACATTGATGATGTTGGTCAACCCTCACGAAGAGTACATCTCGATGGAGAAAGTGGTCTTGAGACATCAACTGAGGATCACAACTGTTCCCGATATGTCAAGAAGCTCAAGGTGAAGAAGAAGAAGAAAAGAGCAATGAACCGGCAGAAACATTCAGCAACCCCAGGAGAAGAAGAAGAAGAAGAACCACCTGAGGGCGGCGAGTACGAACCAGGAACTCCGATTGACGAGCCTCCTGGAGACGAGACTGACTTTGAAGATGATGGTCATGGTGCTCCTGAAGATGCCGCTGAAGGTGATGAAGATGACATCGAGATCGATGTTGTTGAAGGTGAATCTAGGGTTGCCAAAAGAGGAACACTCAAGAGAGAAGCTAATAGCCTGAATCACAAGTTGACCCACAGATACAAGAATCCATATTGCGACTCATGCATTCGAGCAAAGATGAAGCATTTCAAGACTCGTCGGGGTGCATACAAGAGGGAACTCAAGAAGTTTGGCGACCTCATTACCTTTGATGCGGTGGACACATCCAAAGTCCATGATGACGTGTTGGTCCTCGAGAAGGAAGTGTTGGTTGTCAGAGACTGTTATACAGGAATCACTGGTGCTTATCCATCTGATCGAATGACCAAAGACGATGTAGTTAGAGCAGTGAAACAGTTCATCGGTGCCAAGAAGGTTAGACAGACCTACTCTGATCATGCTCCTCAGTTCATTGAAGCTATGAATGAGATGAAGATACCAATTGATCATTCGTTACCTGGAAGACCTCAAACCAATTCAATTGCCGAAAGAACGAACCAATTTATTCTCACAGCTACTTCTACATGTCTTTTGGAAGCTGGATTACCACCTTGTTTCTGGAGAACAGCAATCCTTTGTGTATGTCATCTACTCAATGTGGAACCCAACGATGATGAATTGAGTGCTTGGTGCAAACTCCATGGATCTGAATTTGCTGGCAAACTCATCCCCTATGGTGCTCGTGTGAACTACAAGCCTCCGAAGACCAGAGAAGCAGGACAACTTCATAAGTTCGGGCCTGACTCTATTCCAGGAGTGTTTGCAGGGTATCACATTGGTCCAGGGATGCATTGGTCAAGACAATACAAAGTATGGCCTCTGAGCGAATTCGTACATCAAAATCTTGGTGACGATGCTAGCAAACCTGAACATCGTCTTCTCAAACCTCATTTGACTGAAAAGGTCGAGATGGTCACTCCATTGACATTTCCATGCAAGCAGGAATATGAGAGGGTGAACACCACATTGGAAGGGATGAAAGAAAGAGAAATCCTCGATGGCGATCCCTCCAAAGTGCCTCATGGAGATGACGAAGAACATGACCATGATGAAGATGATGATGAGCTTGATGACGGAGACGACGGTGGACCTGGACCAAGTGGTGGAAAAGTCTCAAAGAAGCCTCTTGATGACCCTGAGGATATCTTCGACAAAGACAAAGATCCAGAAGAGATGACCCTCCAGGAATTGATCGACGCCCAACCAGACCATCGGAAGAAGGGCAAATCTGGAGATGGGAAGGTATACCTCAATGACGATGGTGAGAAGGTCAAGTTGAACGTCAAGGGTTACCCATACAAGATTGGAGATGATGGTAGACGAATGTTCAGGACGTCATTGCGTCCCAAAGGAACCTATTCTCCTGAAGAATGGCGCAAACTCTCTCAATCTGACCGGAATACCATCCTCAAAGCCGAGAAGAAGAAGTTGGAGAAGAAAGAGGCCGATGACAAAGCCAAAAGATTGGTCGAAGAAAAGAAGAAGAAGGCAACGAAGAAGGAGAAGAAAGATTCAAAGAAAGACAAGGACGAGCCAAAATCCAAGGACGATGAAGGTGGTGATGAAAGTAAGAAGGATGACTCTCATTCAAAGTCAAAGAAATCCGATGCAGGTGTTGGTGAAGTTGTGAAGAACAAAATTACCTTACCTATCACATGTACAAGTACGTATCTTGATTTGTACGACATAGTCGATGATGACGATGTACATGGAAGACGATACATTGATTGTCGAAAAGTGAAGAGGAATGTTGATGCTAGTCCATGTTCCGATGCTTCTACTGACGTCCCGGACGACGAGGAATATCTCACTGAATGGGATGAATGGTCGGAGGTCGAGAAAGGACGTGGCCCAAAAGCATCGTGGAGTGGTGAAGTTTGGAGCACATTGTCAGGTGAGATTTCGAGGTTTTCCATGGCTACGCCAGGAGAGTCGACAATGATCAAAAATGGCAAATGTGTTAACGTCAAGAACGTGAAGAACATAGCCACTGATGATGATGAATACATTCCATTCCCAACTATGCCGTGTACTTCTGCATCAAATCAAAGTCACCGAACCAAGATATCATCAGAAGGTCTTGGAAGCAAACTTTTCAATGCAATGGTTTCACGACCTGTGGGCAGAGCCGAGATTGAGTCTAACCCAAAGGCCAAAGAGGCAATGCTCAAGGAGTGGAAAGGCCTTCGTGATCAAGAGGTATTCGACTTTACAATGGTTCGTGAATACGACGATGTTGTTGCAGAGGCCAAGAAGAACAAAAAGGAAGTACATATGGCCAGGGTCCATGGCATATGCGTGGAAAAGAATTACCAGCTGTCAGAAGACAATCCTGGACGAAAATTCAAGGGAAGAGGCGTTCTGCTAGGAAATCAGGTGAAGAATCAGCATTGGGAGGCAGCATTCTTCCAAGACTTGGGAAATTCCCCTGCTTCCTTCGAAGCCTCACGATGGGCAGATTTTTACGGATGTCTTCCTGGGCACTCCGTCAAGTTGGCAGATGCGATTCAGACTTACATCCAGGCTAAGTTGAAGGGACCTTTGTGTTGGGTGGAGTTACCCACTGATGCATGGCCGCCGGAGATACAGTATTGGAAATTCCGTCGCCCTGTCGTAAGACTCGACAAAGCCCTGTACGGACACCCTGATTCAGGCACGATGTGGGAACAACATTGTGACAAGAAAGTTCAAGAAATTGGTTTTAAGCCCATTGGTGAGGAATGGCCTTCTATGTATTTTCATGATGAGCTCAAATTGCTGTTGGTAATCTATGTGGATGACCTTAAGCTTGCTGGGCCCTCCGAAAATCTGGCCAAAGGTTGGGAAATGCTGCGCACTGTTCTGCGCATTGAACCCGAAACCGACTTGGGACTTTACTTAGGATGTGTTTTATCCCAAGGTGAGACCCAATTGCATAATGGTAAGAAAGTCAAGACCATAACTTATAACATGGAAGGATTGTTAAAGTTATCGGTGGAAAAGTATCTTGACATCATTGGTAAGGACACAAAATTGAAAAAGGTATCAACTCCAAGCCTTCCAGAGGAAACGAAAAGCAGCCCGTATCGAGCTCCTTCCGATGGAAAACGCAAAGTTGAGTGTCCTTGGTGTGCACATTCCTTCGATCCAGATGTGCCTGCTCTCTCCGAGACTGGCAACTCACGTCCTGGCCAAGACAGTGAGACGCTGAGCCGTGGGAATCTAGCTCCGCATGCAGCTAGTGTGCTTATGAAGCTGCTTTATGCAGCCCGCATTGCGCGGTTTGACCTGTTGAGATCCATCAATGCATTAGCACGTAATGTGACTAAATGGACGAAGGATGATGACGCCCGTCTTCATCACCTAATGTGTTATGTTAATTCCACATTGTCCCTCAAAATGATAGGATGGGTCGGAGACAAAAATGAAGATTTATCATTAGGACTATTTGCAGATGCGGATTTCGCTGGATGTGCCCAATCCTTGAGATCAACTTCAGGATCGCACTTACAAGTCCAAGGTAAGTTCACAAGATTCCCACTTGCTGGTGGAAGTAAGCGACAAGGGTGTGTTAGTCATTCTACCCCCGAAGCTGAAATTGTGGCTGCAGATACTGCACTTAGGACTCTAGGAATCCCCGCATTAAGTCTGTGGAAAGTCTTAGCCAAAGTTTTTCCTCAACTCCTGTTTCATGACGATAATCAAGGGATGATTGGTGTCGTTAGATCAGGACGGAATCCAACCATGCGTCATTTGGAGCGCACACATGGTATTTCCATTGCCTCCATGCATGAACATTTTCAAAAGGATCATTTTGTATTGATCTATGAAATTACAGCCAAAATGGCAGCCGATATCCATACTAAAGGATTCAAGAATCCCATGGCATGGAAGAAAGCTTGTATGCTAATCAACTTGTTGGAACCTCAGGACTTGCAGAGTAAAGAAGTCTTAGACATGTTGCAACCAAGCACCGATGTCGATATGACTACTCGACAAGTTTTCCAATCCAAAACCGAGGATATCCCAAACTTCCCATACACGGAAACCCCTATTTTGCCAAAAGAAGTGTATAGGAAGGGTTTGACTAGTAAAGAGAAGCTACAATACTTGCCAGGTATGGATCCCATTTTTGTCGTCAAGCAACCGGTGTTTTATCGTCCTAGGCCGCCCGGCCTGATTGTGCCGCCAGATGTATTGAGATCCACATGGGTTCTTCTCAATGGTACCTGGACAAAGGTCGAACACCGTGCATCTCCACCCGAGCAGGCCATCAGATTTGATAAGTGGGTTGAACGAGCGTGTTTTCAGTATCATTCGCCTAACAAGCAGCCGTTGATCCCGGACACTGTTTCACAATCCGTTTCAACGACCTCAACCCACCGGGTGATGTCGTCAAAGCACGTGCACGCCCCGCCTGCCCACCCGAGATCACTACGTGACTCGTGTGCGTCAACACAACATGACCGTGTACAGCATCTGACCGATTCACCAATGCTGATGTTCTCGGTTGATGCCTTGTTTTTAGATGCACAGATCTCACCGTCTCAACACCCGAAATCCATTCACCAGTGCCTTCAGCCAGCCACACGTGTGATCAATACGCTTATGCGCCTTGTTCATGGGGGGAGTGAGGGTGAAGGATGTAGTGAGGGTGAAGGAAAGGGACACCTACAGTCCACTTCAAGTGAGGGTGAAGGATGTAGTGAGGGTGAAGGAAAGGGACACCTACAGTCCACTTCAACACCTGGCCTATGTCATACACATCCGGAATTGGACATCAATGATAACATTCCGTTTGTAAAATCCACCCGAAAATCCCAAGTGTTAGGTAAGAAAAATGAAGACCATTGGCAGTGGGATGGGGAAGAGACATTGATCCGAATTCACAAAACGCCAAGAAGGCAAAACTTTGTACCACAGGATTGCGAAGACTGTCCTTGTGACCCTAGGATCATATGTGATGAGAGGGAAACTGAACAAAAGTTCAAAACCAATACTCGAGTGATCAAAGACATATGGAGATTCAAGGGCGACAATCATGAATCAACGAACAAGTTGAATGAATTTTGGACTGGAAAATCGACATTCAAGGTGCTCGCCAATGCTGAAGCGATCGATGGAGGTAAGAACTGTAAAGTGAGTCAGGGAGTAATCACGCTATGCACCAATTGCAATGACGTGAAAACTATTCCCATCACTGATGTTTTTGTCCCCTACCAGTATCACGTTGAAGTAGGCAAACATGAGGTTGACCATCCTACAGTGTCGGTAATCCTTTGGAGAGAAAAGAAAAACAGAACTTTGGAATTTCAATTTTCCAAATCACCTTGTGACATGATGACGTCAAAGTATGCGAAGTTTTCCCTTGCAATCAATTTGATCGAAGTTCCTCAAGCAGTCCCATGCTTCGTCTTGTTATGTTCGGAAGAGAGAAACTGGTTTACGTTCTTGCAGAACAAAATGAAAGACGAAATGAAGTTTCATGTCGTGCCAATCACTGAAGATGACGACATGCTCTCTCCGTACGGAATCAGTAAAGCAAGACGATGCCTTCGGACCAAACTTGATTCAGTGTTCTTTGCAGGTCCATGTACAGGCGGTTCACCATGGAACCGAATCAACCGATGGGTGAGCGAAGCAACAACACAACTCATCGAAGCAAAGAAGCAGATCTTCTGGACGATGTGGGAAGTGTTTGCATCAGTGCTAAGTGAACTTATCAACATGGGATCACCAGCCTTGCTTGAGTTGCCTAGAGGTTGTGACTACTGGAAGGACCGTAGAATGACAGAACTTGTGGAAGGAACCGTATCTCATGAGCACAAATTTGATGGATGCATGTATGGCTTGAAATCACAATTCCAAGAGACTCCCAAACCAATCAAGAAACCATGGAAGATTGTTTCATGGGGGGTGTCTTTTCCGAAGCTTCATAGAAGATGCAATCGCCGTCATGACCATGCAGAGTGTGCCGGTAGGGAAACTCGCATTACTCAAGTTTATACTAAATGGATAGCCAAGATAATCATGAATGGAATCAATAATCATGTAATCAGGAATAGTCAATTTGTGAACGTCAGAGTGATGAAACGTTGGAAGCCGCTTGCATGTGATGAACAACTGAAATCTGAAATGTCTCGTGATTCCGAGAATGTCCGCAGTCACCCAATCAAGTCGGTGGCAACATCCGTTTGTGCTACTCGAGAACTCGACGCCATTGACCATTCGTTCGAGCGATCGCTACTGCACTGGTGCTTTTCGAGATTGACATCAACTTCGGTTCTTTCATCGTGGCACTTTTCATTTTCGTGTCTACTGCTTTCTGAATTCGACTCCGACTGGTTGTTACGAGACCTACGGTTCGTACAACTATTTTCGCTGTTCGAACAGTTGTCACGAGACCTACGGTCCGTGCGACTTTATTCTGTACAAAGCGGGATGGCTGATACACAGGATCTGAACTCAGTAGGGCAATTTGCCGGAAGCCGAATCACCGTTGCATTACGGGTGCTGAAGGGATTGTCCGAAGGGTCCATTGCAGCCAAGACTCCATCACCATTCCGAGACACCCGAGGTTCGACTTTTCGACTGATCTCAGATGAGGACACAGCCAACCAGTGGATTAGGTTTGGTATGCCGCCTGCAGTTGTCTACTCAGCATACTTTGCAAACTCCAGACACACCAGTGAAGCCACTGCACAAGCCCTGGAGGTAGCCTACAAGTTGTCGCAGAGAGCGCAGGACATCGAGAAGGGGTGTTCAGGATGGGAGTTTTTGTCAAAGGGATCGAGATTCGTGAAAGTCTTTGCAAGCAGATGCCCATTCGAAGATGCGACTGTGGGACGCTTCATGGACAAGGAGATCTATGACAGACTCGATGAGCTCTGGATCGTATTGTCCAAAGGACATTTTCCCGAACCTTTCGATGATCAAGCCACTGCAGCCGAAACTGAGGCGAAGATCCGAAGCATGAAGCAAATCTATCGAGGAACACCATCATTCAACACAGATCCGAGTGCCACATCATGGTTAGCTGTGACAAGGACAGCCGAGTACTTCAAAGTCATGGACGAGTTGACCAAGGTAAATCCGAAGTCTCCATCTGACAATGACAGCTATCGAAAAGCAATGAAGCACATGATTGAAGTCCAGATGAGGCACCTAGGACATGCACTGAGGTATCACAATGAGCAGAACCCATCAGATCAGATCATCTTGCAAGATGTGATGAAGGATGTAATTGCTTTTGAAACCAATCAGCCGAAAGGGAGGAGTGCAGCCCAGAACCATTTCTTGTGTTTGTTAGCCCTCGGCACGACACTTGAGAGACACAAGACCAGCGCCCGAGGAGATGGAAACTTGCCAAGAGTAGCAGAATTGTCCGAACTACAATTCTCGATCCTCAAGGCCTTTGACATTCCTATGGGAATCCTGATTGGGCATGGATACAACGTCTCAATTGCCGATGAAGGGGCCAGATATACCGAGAAAGAGAAACGTCATGCTTGCCATAGTTCCCTCAAAGATTTTACAACATCATTGACCGATACTCAAGCTGGAACAGGTGGCAACATGCACAATTTCGATGACTGGGACATCCCCCTGAACTTCAAAGATGGACGAAGACCTGACGAAGTGGACTTCTGGAACAATGAGGAGCCTTCATGGGTGAATGATGACACATCAACTGGACCCAGTGCCCAGAGTACATCCGCTCCTACGGAGGGATCACAGCCAAAGGCATCACAACAATCATCAAATTCAAGCGTACAACCGAAGAAGATGCCAAGATCATCGACTGGCGGAGCCTCGTCTTCGTCGACCCATGCAGCTTTCCGGTCTGGACCCGGAGCAACATCTCAAGGTCATGCTGAACCAGAAAGAGATAAGGATTGGATTCCAACTGAAGACTGGATGAAGAGAAGGAAACCTTCAACCGTGGAAGTGCGACTCCATGCTGCCGAGGACTATGCTCGTGAGGAACAGCGAATTGCATTCCTACGCTCTGGCAAGGATTTTGTACTTTCAATCGTAGAGGGCCCTCACACCACTCACAAGTATGGATCCAACTTGATCTGGAAACAGTATTTGAGAAGATTGACATTTCATGCTGCCTTGTCATTCAACATGCTGACAGAAGGTCAACTTGATTCCCACATGATTAATGAGAATGACTACGAATGGCTTAAGCTCTACCACTACATCATCACGACCACAGAGTTTGTCAGGTGCAAGGGATATCCAGTGACGGAGGTCCTAGCCATGTTGACATTGGGCATTGAAGAGACCGTGGAGGGCGAGATTCGAGCCAAGCTCAAGAAATTGGGAAACAAGATTGGACAGTTCATCATCGGGGAGCCTTGGTTAGACAAATGGGATGAGTTGGGAGGACAAGTGAGAAACAACAAAGCTCTCATCTTGACGGATTTGACTTACCAAACGAGATCTAGTTCGAGAATCGTCAATGACACCGAGGCTGGACTTGACAACATGGGTCTTTCATCCATCAAGGTGTACCAACTTCCATATGAGTCTCTGGAGAAACCCGAGGACTTCTTGAAACTGGCAACGAATGCGTTGACATTCCTACGATCCAACGCAAATGCATTTTCAAGTGCCACTGTTCACATTTGGATCTCTTTTGCAGCACTTTTCAGGGGACAAACTCGCATACTGATGCCGAATGCAGACTTCGTCACCAAATTGGCGGAGATCATCACTGAGATCAGCCAAGCAGCTCATCTTCCAATTTTCGTCAACATTCTGAGAGATGCCCGGTTTCTTGGGTCACAATCTTCAATTGTATCCATGGCCGAGGAGCTTGCAAGAATCTTGAAGGAAAAGGGCATTATTCACTCCACCAATGAAAGATTCTGGAAACAGATATATGCTTGTGGACGTGAACCTTTTTATTGGAAAGAAGGTGAAGGCAAGGAAGTCATTTGGGCTATGCTTGAAAAGTCATTGATGCGACAGAAAGTCTTCTTACATTGTGCAATGGATCATGATACAGTCCATGACCTGAATGAAGAATGTGTCCATGTGAAGAACACCGGATTTGACATTGAAACCATCAAACGATGCACAGAACATCCACGAGTCATTCCCAGCATCCGTGCTGGAGAAGTCACAGATGCTCAAGCTGGATCAGCAAACATCATTGGAGGAATGAAACACATGAAGGATGCGGTCCAGAGGAGAGCATGGTCAGACATCCGACGAGGAGTATTCACCCCGGAGCCCCTGACAGATGTGGATGAGCATTGGGTCGAAGTAACCGAAGATTCCGAACTGATGTGCGATGTGTGCAAAGGATTTCACAAGAATGATTCGAGATTGAATACCTGCACTGAGAACCGCACAAGATGCCTGAATTGCGCAAGCAACTGGACAAGAGCAGCGATCTACGGTACTGATGACATTGGGATGGATGAATTTTCACAGGATGCAAGAGTAGCTGCAAGATTGCTCAACATCTACAATGAGTGCGTTGACTGGAGAGAGATGGAAGCCGAGAAGGACCTCCGTGGATTCCTGGTCACTGCGACACTTGCAATGCTTTCAGGATACAGGACTACAAGCGATGTGCTCAAGCAGGTATCACATCGAGGTGCCATCCGAATGCCTGCATACATGGTGAAAGGGAAATGCAGACGAGACCTGTTACCCCAGTTCACTGTACAACGTGAAACTCGAACAGAGGATTGCGGAGGCAGAATGCACCGAATGCGATGGTTTTACAGACTGCTTTGGGATGGTGGAAACGTCGCTTATCATGACTACATGAAGACCGTGCTGACCAAGGAGGAGATCGAATCAATGATCAATCCAACTGCAACAGCTGAGTATGTCGGCGACATTTTCGAATTCTGGCTTGGAATGCTTGATCTGGGTATTCAATTCCCTACTATGTTCGCTGGATGGGGGGCAAACCTTGACAGTTGCCTCGCAGGACTGGAAGAGTCGTTTTGGCTATTCAGCAGTTCATGTCGACCTACCGACACCATCAACACAAAACGAAACCGATCCAGGAAAGCATACATCCCGCCGGTCGAGAATGACATGGTGATTACAATCTTGAAAGAAGCAGGAATTTTTGACCTACTCATGCAGAAGAAGATCCCCAGAATGCCGGTGCTCCCAGAAGCCAACTACGATGACCACCCTGAAATGATTGAGGTCTCATCAAGCGATGAAGAGGTGGATGAAGTTGATGAACCTGATGAGGAGACCACGACGCCTACGGCGCGGGGCCCTCGAGCAGAACAAACTTCAGGAGAAACCGATGCCGGAGCTGGTGACATCGAGATTGAGGAGGAGGAAGATGGCATGGGGGGACAACCTTCAGAAGCAAAGAAGCGCCGAACCGAGGTGCGTGACATCCGTGATCGTTTTGAGAAGCTGATTTCAGATGCATTGGATGTTCAATATTGTTTCATTTGTGGTGGAAGACATGGCATTGACGAATGTACTACACCAGATGATGAGAACATGAAGGACACCATATGGCGCATGAGGCTGATCATGGATCAGAAGTCCAAATCCCATCATCATCCGAAAGATCCAAAGCTGCAACCAGAGGCAGAAAAGACAAGCTCCCAAAGAACGTCATGCCACGAGGAAAGCGTTGGGGAAGAACCAGATTCACTGAGAAAGAGGAAGTGACCAAGTGCTTCTTGGTGAGGGATGTGGGATAAGTAAGAGAGTAGAGATCGGGAGAAGAAAAAGGGGTTATAAGTCAAGGAGCGTGGGAGGAGACGTTACAAAGTTAATGGCTCCAAAAACGAAATTAGAATACGGAAACCGAAGAAATAGCGGAGGTGCCACAGAGAGAAGATAAACAAGTTGAGCATACCGTTAGAATCCAAAGGAAAGACAAATAATCCAAACCAAAGAGAGTGGAGTAAAAAATAAATGCGGAAAAAGCGAACCCAGCAGGATGAATAAGGGATAAGACAGGAGTAACGCAATACGATGACAAACCAAAAAGAAGCATAACGAGCCGGAGTGACCAAGTGCTTCTACAGTCAGTCAGCCTTTATGTACGACATTGGTGATCGTGAAGAAGGAGGACAATACTTAGTGAATGGTGTCGAAGTCAACCCAATTAGCCGAGGTGTGAAGAATCGTCATGAGCTTGACTTGCTGATTGAGCGTGCGGCTGAGGAATCCCCGCCTGTCTTGCCGACCATTGAAGAGCTGAACGCTTGGAACCCCATTGGTCATGATGAATATGTAAAGTGGCTTACTGAAGAAAGAAAACAACATGGAAACAACTGGAACTTCAAGTACATCCAACCATTCACACATGGCCACAACATTGGTACACTTCAACTTGCTCGCATCAATGGAGAAGAATATCTTGGAATGGGCTGGTGTAAAGTGCATCGATATGGCGAGAATGAGTGGATGGGCAACAAGTGGGAAAATCCGCCATGGATAGTCGAATTGTCAAAAAGATTCAATGCAGCGCTACGCCACTCCGTGGGTTGCGCCAGAGACAGTCGAAATCACCGTGGACTACCATGCGACGAGGCAGGTTGGGTCAATGTTGAGTCGATCTTGAAGTACGATGCCATTTGGAAAGACCAACATACTTTGGCTGGAACGACCTACGTCAACTACCCGATACTTGTTGAGAGGTGGAACAACTTCCAGAGAGTGATCTTCACTGAGTACAAGCAAACGAAGAGAATCCGAGCACAAGTGCTAGGACTCAAGGTCACGAAAGGTGAGTTGGAACACATCATGAACAACTTCAATGATGGATTGACCTCCAGACTTGATCGACAAACACTGAGGTTGGAGATCGGCACAGCAGATCGAGAGATTTGGCTTTGGCCGGTGGCAATCCGTGCCCCTATGGCGCATTCAAGAGTTCAAGGCGGTGTGCACATCGAAGACAAGAAGACTTCCTATCAGATGAACCCTGGAGTAGGATACACTCTTGGAGGAGGATTTCATTGCACCACATTTGACAACATTGCTCAAATCTTCAGAGAAGGACTACGTCCCGGAGGAGGAGGTGACCGCATCAATACGTTCTTCGTGCCATTCGCGCCGTGGGATGTGAGAAGTCAAATGGTGCTGAGATTCAGGAAGATTGATCAAACTGATCTTGTCTACATCTACATCACGTACGATTCCATCGCCAAGTTCTCCCCTCGATTATCAGGAGACGGACACATTTTGGTCCAAGAGACAATTCCATTCGAATCATTCGATGCAGTTTGGTATTACGACTGGAGAGAAAAGGACTACTACCGTCTCATGATCACGAAGGGAAGAGATCAACTTGTTCTTTCTGTGCAAGGTGCAAAGAGGGTGGCCACCATTGAACGATTTGACAAGCTCATTGGAAACATTGTGCCTGAAGAATCATCACCCGATCTAGACGAACTTCGAAAACTTGTCGATATCAGGACCGGTCACTTCAGTCATACTCACAGATTGTTCCCTGGACATCCGGATTGGAATGATGCAATTTCCTTATTGGCAGTCACTCATCACCCTAGCAAAGAGGACCATCGACTATGCCCCGCATGTCTGATGGAGACCCCTGCGCCATTATCGATTTGTGTGATGTGCAAAGGATTTTTGATGAGTCATGGATGGAGGAAACGAATCAAGATCACCGTGGCTACAGTACCAAGTGCCGAATCGCATCATCGAGAAGAAGATCTCAAAGACCATGTCAAGAAAGCATGGGAAGAGGTGAAGATCGATTTGACAGGTGATGATGATGACGACGAGGTGATGCCAGATGATGATGATGTCACCATGAAGAGTCCAGAGCAAGAAATTCAACCAGAAGAAGGAGATGATGATCAAGCCTCGAAGAAGGGCGACATCAATGATGAGAAAAGAGACTTCAGAGAACAAGATGAGGTCGACAAATTTCTCAATCAAGAAGGAAAACCGACCGATGAGAACGATGATGAAGAGATAGCGGTCGATGAAATCAACATTGAAGAGTACGAGGCTGGAGAAGCTCGTGATGCAGTGATTGAGTACCCCAAGTGGATGCAGCGGATTGAGTTTGGATCAAAGGTCCTGCCGATCGAACCTTGCACAATTGGAGATGCTCAGCCAGAATTCATCAAGATCCTGTTGCAGATTGTATTACATATCGTCAGGATCTACAGACTATTCCAACGGAACTTCTGTGGAGACATCGAGACGGCATGGAAACATTTTCAACAGAACCAGAAATTCAGGATGGACCTGGACTCAAGAACACCTTACCTGGGCAAGGATGAAAATGGTGAACTCATTGAACCAACTGCACAACAGATGAAAGAGCTCTACAAAGAGATCGGCCGACCAAATCAAAAGGACGACATCGGAGAAGAGGGATTCGTCAATGCATACTATGGAGCAGTGGTACTCAAAAGACTTCTCATATATACCCTTGAATGTGGCAACACGTATGATGACTTGCAAAACATATTCTTTGATGAGGAGATGGAGAAGCTGTCGAAACGTGACACCACAATGGATGAGATGAGAAAGACCACAGCGGCCCGCGACGCCCTCGACCGACAAGACGTCATGGTCAGAAGAATCATTGCAGGCGCATATAGGGTAAATGCTGTTTATTTCTTCAGGAACGTTGACTTTCAAGACACAATCACACTGAATCCAGTTGACATTGTGTGTGCTCTTCGTCCACCACTTCGAAGAATATCACTTTTACACCTGATCCTTCAGAATGGCCGACAATTGCCGCGACCTCTACTCCAAAAGCTATATGATGCGATCAATGACTACAATCACATCAAGCAACGGGAAGATCAACGACCAAGGTGGGGCATCCACTTGTCTGAAGCTCACATACTTGCGATTGCTGATACCCCGACTCCTGCTGATCGTGAACGTACCAATCCAGCCGCTGGCAAATCGAAAGCAGCCCCAAAAGCTGCACCAGCACTGGGAAGAGTGTCGAAAGCGAAAGCATCATCGTCAGCGACATGGAGAACAGTTGAAACCGCTCCTCCGCCAAAACAAGCTCCAGTGACCCCGCCAAAGAAGGGTGGAAAAGACCAAGGAAAAGGTGGAAAATCTTATTCACACCGTGGCGGAGACTGGAACCAACAGGGATACTATGGATGGGGATATAGATGATTAAGCGATCTGACCTCTGCATAGGTCCTGATTGAACCTGGCGATGCGAGGATGCAATCATTGCTCGAGATTTACCTCTACTTCATTTTGAATGATTTCTGAGAGGACTCTGAGCCGGCTAATTTAAAACCACATTTTTTTGAACATCATTGCACGATACGCTGAGTTTCTACAGCGGTCTACGTCTCAACCGACGAAGGAACGGGAAGGTAAACTTCTAGTTCCATAGTCATCTTTGTGTTTTGATTTTTTAATTCACATGCTTGAGTGGGACTCCATGCTGGCTACGCCACATCGGATGAACCTCAATGCTTGACACCGACTACGTCGTGTCGACATGCACGTGAATAGAACCTTTATCTTTTGGTAGAGATCGTAGCAAGTCGCCATGTAGATTTGAAGTTCTGAACGGACTTTAGCTCTCCATAATTCAACAAATGAACAGCTGCAGACGAAGTGGATCAATTTAAGGGACACTCCTTTGCGCGTGGCCAACAAAGTTGGCCATGCGTGGGGGGTGCGAATGGAGTGTAGGCTACGGATCACTGCACACTCCCATATAATTCAACTCTTAATTGTCCACCGCCAAGGGGTGCATCAATTTGCTCCTTTGGCTCAAGATTACTGCAGGTGCCAAGAGAAAAACGCCGCCATGCTGAAACTGCAATTCCCGTGTCGTCGTTGTTGAGAACATCAACCTCAAGATCAAACAACAGCACATAATCGGGGAGATAACCTCCGATTCACAGTCTACCTATCTACCTATCTACCTATCTACCTATCTATCTATCTATCTATCTATTTATCTATCTATCTTTTCCTATCTATCTATCCATCCATCTGTCTGTCTATCTATCTATCTATCTACCTATCTATCTATCTATCTATCTTTTCCTATCTGTCTATCTATCTATCTATCTATCTATCCATCCATCCATCTATCTATCTATCTATCTACCTATCTCTCTATCTATCCATCCGTCCATCTGTCCATCTATCCATCTATCCATCTATCTATCTATCTATCTATCTATCTATCTTTTCCTATCTATCTATCTGTCTATCTATCTATCTATCTATCTGTCTATCTGTCTATCTGTCTATCTGTCTATCTGTCTATCTGTCTATCTGTCTATCTGTCTATCTATCTATCTATCTACCTATCTATCTATCTGTCTAGGGAAAAGGCGTCTTTGCAGATCATCTTCAAATGTCCCATGCCTGCGATCTTTTGTCGAAATGCTGCAAAACCCTCATGTTTTGCTCACTTTTGACAAGATCCACAATCTCGTGCGCCTGCCACGCGAAACGACATCTGAGCCTCCAAAAGTGGTCCGAACCCCTAGACCCCTAGTGCTTTTAACATTTTGACTTCAAAATGCGCTTCGCGCCACAACGGCGTGCACTTTTTCGACATCTCAACTTCCAAAAGTCGTCCGACACTGAGGTGTTTTGCACATTTTGACTTCCAAATGTGCTTCGCGCCTCAACGGCGTGCACTTTTTCGACATCTCAACTTCCAAAAGTGGTCCGAAGCTGGTGTGTTTTGTGAATTTTGACTTCAAAATGTGCTTCGCGCCACAACGGCGTGCACTTTTTCATCTCTCATCTGGCCAGCCAGCTCCGCACCCGCCGCTTTAGCGAGCCTACTTTTCGACCCTCCTTAGCCACAATCATTGGAAAAACACAGTGAATCGCGACTTTCCTACCTTTTCGCGCATCTGCATCTTTTTTCTTCTGACTCTTTCTCTTCTGATCTTCTCTCTTCTAATCTTTCTCTTCTCTCTGCCTCTGCCCTGCTCTGCTTTTCATCTGTCCATATTGTCGGAAGTTTGACTTCTAAACTTCCTTCGACAATCATATCTAGTCTGGAAACGATGGTTGGTTGATCGGAAGTTGTTGGCTTGTACTTGTACTTGCATATGCCAACTGATTTGATCAAGATTGTTATTCAAGATGGGAATCCGCGTCAGCCAAACAGGAGAAAGGATGACAAAGAGCTTTGGACATTGCTCATTGTCATTGGCTTGCAGCTCATGTAAGCCCGGATGCCATTGCAACATATTGCAACCCAAACAGGGGCACAAGCTGGTACCAAATGTGGCGCTTACTCAACTTGATCCATGGTCCAAAACTGTTGGGATTGGGATATCCATGTCCCCAAGGCCCATTTGCTGAGTGGGCACAGGCCCTTGGCCACTTGGCTTGGCGGCAACAACATTCATGGTATTTCCAGTCACCACCATTGGATCTGCCAGTGATTCATGGTTACGTCGTTGTTCTTGCGTGAATTTTGAGATCTTCTCACGGAAATA
The DNA here is from genome assembly GCA_947184155.2 of Cladocopium goreaui. Classification (NCBI taxonomy): domain Eukaryota; class Dinophyceae; order Suessiales; family Symbiodiniaceae; genus Cladocopium; species Cladocopium goreaui. The sequence continues at coordinate 37,562 of CAMXCT020001018.1, forward strand.
TATGTCAATGATTGTCAATGTATACGTATAACTGTTTCCATTTGTTTCCCATGTTTTTCATATTTCTCTGAGAGTGATGCACTGATGGTTTGCTTTGGTGCTGTTTCCCCTTGAGGTTTGCTGAATGCCGCCATGGCTAGCGCAGCAGCAGATGTGGCCCTGTGCAACGCGGTGTGCACCACTTGCGAGGCGGGTCAGGCGCATGGGAGCACCGGGCACGGGGCACAGGAAAAGGTGCGAAGTAGGTATCAAGTACTCACCGGTACATATTATTATATATTACCTATATCAATATAATATATATATAATATACAACTATATCAATTAATATATACATACATGTGTTGTGAATATATGTTGCATATATATATAGATATACAAACGTGTGTTATGAATATATGTTGCACATATATATATATAGATATAGATATACGAACGTGTGTTGTGAATATATGTTGAATATATATATATATATTTATTTATACAGAGAGAGGGGAGAGAGAGAGAGAGAGACCATGTATGATGATTTAGATGTTGTAGATTTCACTATTTAGTAACTCAAAGGTTTCGGTGTTTCTGTGAAGTGGCCTCGCACAAATGACAAAGGAAAACTGGCTTCCCTACAAACAATTTTCAAATTGTCCCATCCTCTGCAGATGTGTCGTTGCTGTGAAAAGTACCCGAGACGTGCACTCCAATCCTGGAAAACTCAATGGAAAGTAGTGGATTTGTTCATGTTAGGGGGTTCCCATGTCTAGGGCACGTTAATTTTTGGGATGATCCAAATCTGAACGCCCTGTGTTGCGAAGAAATCCTGGGAACCCAGGAGTGGCGACAAGCTGTGGAAGTGCTGCGCAAGATGCAGGAAATCGCATCTTGACGCAGAAACATATTTCAGTTAGTTCATGTGGAGGTATGGGTAACAAAAATGAAAGTATGTATACAAGGTGGTGCCCCCCAAGTTATAAGTTGGTTTATAATCCCATTAACTATAGATATATCACCTATGAACCATAGTTATTGGAGTTATAAACCAACTTAGCTATCCAGGGGGCACCACCTTATATATCTATATATATATATCCGACCATAGCTGGGGATACGGATACATAAATTATATATGTATAGTCACGTACGTGTCCAACTGACAATGGGACAACGGGCAAGAATAAAGATTCAACCAACATACAAATAATTTCCTGTGGATACAAATCCTGCTGGTTGTGAGGCATATGGTACCATTGACTTCCACATCAACTTTGTACACTGGGATGTTGTTTCATGCGCCCCTGATCGTGGGAGCCAACTTCATATTGTAAACATAATGATAAACCTCAAGTCTTAGTTGATGTTTGACACAAATAATTTCTGGTTGAAAGGGGGATGGCACATCTTTACAGAAAACCATCCATTTCTCCAAATGGATCAAGATGGTGCATGTATGATCATTTGTAACCTTCCTGATATCTCCAAAAAGTATGAGGAGGGATTCCACCCCCCTAGACTTGACACGGAGCCCCCAAAATGGGGTGATCATGAACCCTATTTTTTGGGGTTCCAGGTTGAATTCGAAAAAGTACTCTGGCAACTATTAAGAGTAGAAATAGCCAGGGGAGTCAGCAATTTTTTAATAGCTATATCATCATACTATGTGATCCATTTTCCGTGGCAAACTGTTACATTACCAAAAAAAAGTTGGCTCATTCCCCATTAGTCACCCAAAATCCCATCAAATCCCATCAATAAACCCCTTTAGAATCCTAGAAAATCCGTTAAAATCGTATAAAACCCCCACAAGATCATATTGCCAGAAGATCAGGGAGTTAAACAAGTCCATCAGCTTCTATCTGAGGCCTTGCAACCTGACCTCATCACCTTCAGCGCCATCATCAGCGCCTGCGAGGCCTAATCTTCTTAACACCCCAACTGTATGGTCCCAGATGTCCTAGGTTTACCATGGTTTCTGGTGTAAATCATTGTAAATCCTCTGCATTTACCATAGTTTCTGGATGATGTTTAATAAATCCTCTACATTTACCATAGTTTCTGGGTGATGTTTAATATGTTTAATATTGGGTAAGGGATTATGATTTATGATGAAAAAAGCGGATGAAATGGATGATTTGGGGGTATATGGTTGTAAATGGGATGGTATTTACAAGATCTCCAAAAATAGTGTCTTAATGAGATGGGGGTTCTTTTAAGATCCCCCAAGTCAACATGGGTTTCAATATGGTTCAATACTAAGTCATGGTTATTCATGACTTGGATGATTGGAGGGTCCCCCGATTTTTTTGAAATCTCCAGGTGTATAGGATTTCCACACTACAAAAACAGTTGATCACCCAACTAAGTAATGTGAAAAACGTTAATTTGCAGTTATAAAATCGAAAAACAAACAAACTTGATTTGGGGATTATTTTGGGGGTCTTGCACAAGGTGTGCACAACTATGACATGGCACCTTTCACCTAAGTGATATCCAAGTGGTTTTTTTTTGCCGGTACGAGGCGGATGGTGAATGGGCATTTGCGCAACTTGGATCAAGATTGGCTGGGGAGGTTTGAGTGTATCCAATGGATGACACATGGATAACAAATGGACCCAGTAGAGGGCAAGGTGAAAGAAGATCTTCGCAGGTTGGGTCCAGTGATTGGATCTAAGGAGGCTGTCTGTGATTCTGTGATGGCATGAATTTTAAGTAGGTAGAAGTCTGAAGACTGTCCGACATATGACATATGAATTCTGAGAGAAATGGCTTCAGACCCCGCTTTTTGGCCAATCGCAAAAGGGGAGCCCCTGCCAAGGCTGCAGACGTTGCAGGACAATGCTCGGCTAAACATGGCTTCATTTCTCCAGGGACATGCGAGACATGTGTAGTTGTCATTTCCTGTGGGTGCATCGATCATATAATAGTTGTCATTGGATGTTATGGTTTGCCATTTGCTTTTTTGGGCTTACCGTGCTTACCATTTAAAAAAATGTCAATAACGCACATAACTACCACAATATTCAGTTTACCATTCAAGAAAAGCAAACAATTGAATTACAATTGATATATTTGGGATGCTCACCATAATTTTCAAATTTACTATGAGATCGACACATTATGACTTTTCAGGATGGTGAAGCGGCCACCCCCGGTGGCACCGGTCTCAAATGTTGGGTCAGGACATGCAGCGAAGAAAGCTGACACCCAATGCCTGCATCCTCAGTTCATGTTTATTTTTAGCGGGATGAACATCAGAAATTGTGATAGCCAAGAAAAACAGAATCGGGTCCGTTTGCGAGTGATTTGTATCGACATCACGTATGTGGTCATTTGCTGCTATACTACACACATAGACACACACGTATGTAATATATATATATTATATAATAGTGTTTTTATTATGATTATCATTATCATTATCATTATTATGATTGTTATATCTTTATATATACTATTATATTATATCTTTATATGTACATATATATTCTTATTATCATCCATATATATATATATATGTATACATTTGCGTTATGCACAGATCTCAGATGCATTTGTTTAACCTCCAAATCTGGAGAATCAGCCCGGGGAGCGATGATCGTTCAGGTCATCACCTACAATGCCACCATTGCTGCTTGTGGCGCTGGGGGTATCTGGCTACACGCTGTAAGGCAGCGGATTAGTTGGGACGGTGAACAGCCGTAGATATGTACCATTAGTGGACATTGTCCCGAAATTTCCCTGTAAATATGGAGGATTCTCGCGAAAATCACCGAAATAATTGGCAGACATTTCCCATTGCGATGATTGCCAGAGGGTAGATGCAGTTGTCAATACTAAGATATCTAGCCCATGATCACACACACACACAAGAGATCATACTCTTCACCATCACGTGCACGTCAACATTGACCAACTGAGTGGCTCCAAAGGCTACCCCAATTTTGAGCCATGCCCATGTGGACAAGACAAAAATGATGAAAAAATGATGTCAGCCTCTGTCAGTAAAATGGGAAATTGTGAGGGCATCATTTGGTTTTTGTGAGCCTTTGGTTTCTTCCTTTCCATAAAGGTGTTTCAAATTATTGATGGTCCATTTCAGGCTGGGCGCAGCCCCTTTCCAGCACTTTTTTGGGGTGAACTCTTGGGGAACAGCTGGGGGATGCTTGGCCAGGCTGCTGAAAGCCATGGCAGACACACTTTGTCCTCCCGATGTGGTCAGCTACAACTCAGCCCCTTGGCCAACTGGTGGGATATGATAGGTAAATGAGAGCTACAAAGGGGGAACAAATGCTAACTGTGGGTATATTCTGTATCTAGCCGTCTAGCCATTTTCCCCCCTTGTCTCTGGGGTGTTGAGAGCAACCCTGCAATTGGGCGGAGATATATCCTAGTCATATCAGAATCATTGAAAGACATTTGGCATTGAAATGCATTTTTCAACCATCCAGCAAGAAGATCGCCACGTCAGAGGTGTTGGCCTCGGGATTGGGATGGCAGATGAGTTTGCAACTACTGCAGGACGGGGTTTTCACAGAATCATGGTGGCTGGATTCGGGGGAATCATCCCCCAAAGGCCCCACATTTCAGGACCGGTTCATGTCGCCATGGGCCGGAAGGGAACATGAGTGGCCCAACATTTCAGGTTAGAGAATGATCGTATAACTTAGCCAGGTGGCCAGATGTTTGATGTTCGAATTTGATCCCACTTCAAACCCTCAATATCCCTCAATATTCTTCAGTCTGGGGGCCAACATCCGTCATGCCACCAATTTCAATGACAGGAGATGAGGATCCGAAAGCTAGTGGCAGATGCACTTTCCTACAACAGCCTCATGGAGGCCGATTGGTGTGCGCCATTGTTGCAAGGCCATACAGTAGGCCTCAGACAAGCTGATTTTTTGGGGTGAAAGATGACCCCGAGACCCCGTGGTGATGACAGGTATCTATTGATATCGATGGGAAAAGCTCCCAATACCTCGATGTTCACCAAAATCAGGCAGTTTGTCTGCTAAATATTGGAGTTACCAGGTTTGATTTCCCTCCAGTAGCTGTCGTAGATGCCCAGGCGATGGACAGGGCTTGGCAATGGCGGGCAGCTGTGATTTTGCTGACAGAACCTCGGAGATCATGGACCAGCAATGCCCAGATGTTGCCATTGTGGATTGGATGTTGCTGAAGGGCTTGCTTCCACCCACCTCCAGTGGGCAAAGTCATGCAAAGTCATGCAAAGTCATGATCTAAAACTCACTTGCTGCAATGCTGCATTATGCAAGTATAGTGGGTTCAAAGGATAGATCAACATCTCAACAAAATGCCGAATCATCTTGAATCTATCTTTGATATCAGATACAAACAGATATAAGATTATAAGATGATATAAGATGATATAAGAACTGACAGGCCCATAATGGATTCTGAGAGTGACACAGACCGAATGCAGACGCAACCAAAAACTGGGTGGCTGAGCCAAGCATCACAGGCAAAACAAGGCCACAGAAAAAACACAGGTTCAGATGGCTAGCCAAGTGATGTGCCAGCGGTTGCGAAAGCTACGGTCTAGGACCCGAATGCCGGTGGCGGGGAAACTGATCAAGTTCCACACCAATAGAAAATCAACTCTTGCTGGCTCATTCACCAGCGAAACACCGCATCCGAGGAGATGCAGGACCTTCCCACGTCGCCTGATGCCATCAGCATCAGCGCAGCCTTCTCGGCACCTTGCTGGATGATCTTTGGGACTTTGGGATGTCTTTTTTGGGGCATAAACCATTACAAGATCTGGAAAGAGTAATCCAATTGTTTCGTTGATCACCAAAGACTTTTTTCGGATTTGTTGAAGTTTTGGTGATCTTTGCAGCCGTAAACCATCGCATTTTTGAGGTTGACTTGACCTGTGCCCGTTTGCCATGATGTCCACCCGAGGTTTGCGAGAAGAGTGGAGCCAAGCATCAGGCCGGATGACACCTGGGGAGGTGCCCCCAAAAGGTGCCCTTTATGGGATGATACTCGTATGGATGGCAGGGATGATAGCTGACAATGGATCAAATCTTTGGAAAATATAGATTAATATAGATTAGTTGATTATGTGAATGTGGCGTTGTGAATCTTTGTCACAGCCATGTTCAGTTTTCTCTTTGTCCAAAGCTTCAACCAAGACAACTAAGGCTAACCAAGGCATCGCTGCCTGTCCAACAAGTGGTGCATGTCAACCCGCACGGCCAGGCCTGGCTATTAGAGGAGGCAGCCAAAGTCGCTGGCTCCTTCCTGGTGAAAAAGGATGCAGCTGCAGCGGTGCATCATGGATGCAGCTGGGGAAAGGCGACCATGGCAGAAAGTTGGAGAAAGTGGTTTCTGAAACAGGCATGCTCAATGTGAATTGAATATTGAACAGATACATATCTAAATCTATACATATCTAACATATACTTACATATACTTACATATACTTACATATGCTTACATAAACTTACATATACTTGCATATACTTGCATATACTTACATATACTGAAATATACTGACATATATACTTACATATACTTGCATATACTTACATATACTTACATATATACTTACATATATACTTACATATACTTACATATACTTGCATATACTTACATATACTTGCATATACTTACATATACTGAAATATACTGACATATATACTTACATATACTTGCATATACTTACATATACTTACATATATACTTACATATATACTTACATATACTTACATATATACTTACATATATACTTACATATACTTACATATACTTGCATATACTTACATATACTTGCATATACTTACATATACTGAAATATACTGACATATATACTTACATATACTTGCATATACTTACATATACTTACATATATACTTACATATATACTTACATATACTTACATATACTTGCATATACTTACATATACTTACATATACTTACATATACCTACATATACTTACACATATACTTACACATATACTTACATATACGTACATATACTTACATATACGTACATATACTTACATACTTAAGCCATGTCAAGCCCATTTCTTGTTGCAAACTTGCAGTTCCACCTTCCTTTTGTAGCTTTCGAGGTGCCCGGTCACCGACGCACCGCACAATGCTCCATGTCTCATCTGCCAACGCACCAAGGGGAGGGGGGAGAAGCTGTAAGGCACCAGTTTGCTACAAGGGGGGGACCCCAAAATCATCCAAGTTATTAGTCACTATTAGTCATTCATACAATGTTATTGAAATGTTATCAATGGGAAAAGCAATGGTTTTGGGTACTCGTAATGGATTAGCCTTGCATCACCTGTAATTTTAAAGATGCCAAAGACGTGTTTTTTCACTTGCTCTCTTACGTGGTCTTCATGAGCTTTCGGTGATTCTGTTGCCAAGTGCCATTGGTTTGATGCCAGCTGAGGCGCGATTGCAGCATGTGCAGGGCATAGCTTATGGATTCATTGAGGCCGGTGGGATCTACACACCCCCTGGCTGCTCTTGTCGGCGCCTAGAGAGGAGCTTTAACCTATGACTACTAGAGGTACCTATGGCATCCTATGGCTGGGCTGGTTTGTGGTCCTTCTCTACCAAATATGGCCGACTGACTTTCAACAAAACCTCAAGGCTGACCAGCCCAGCCTGAGACTTCAAACCATTTTTGCTGGATGGTTTGTAGCCTGACAGCAACCCCGAAAGGTTGCAATGTTGCCTCAACAAACCAGGGATCAACAGTCAAGCTGCGCAGTCATCCTTGGTGATTCCCACCATCGGTGCAAGGAGACGACGGGAGTGCCAACACCAGTGGAGGCCTGATCCTTCCCATACCAGTATGAAAAAACAACAGCAGAAACTCTGGAAGCCTCAAGAGTTGGCCTTTGGAAGGTTGACAATGATTTGATCAATCAAAAAATGATTGCTGAGTTTAGGGTGTCATCGATCCGTTTGAGGATGCGAAGAGTTGCAAACTAGATAAATAAACTAAGCTTAGGTAAGCTTAGGTTTGTCAAGGTCATTGCCAGGAATCATCGTGAAATATCATGACATATATGACATATCATGACCCCACATACTGTGAGGCTGGGATTGTTTAGCCTGTTCTAGTGCACCATAGTGCACCTGTGGAGCTGCAGCTCCGCAGGCCATTTTTCTTTGCCAGCTGTGTGCGGTATTCTTGGATGGCCGGCGGATCGTGGATTCCAATAAGCCCTGCTCTCAGCAGGGGCTCCACATCCTTTGGATGCCCTTGGAAGATCAGCATACGAATGTTTTTCAATGTTTTTCACATATCATCGGCGATGTTACGAGAGGTTCCACTGGAAAGTGGTCCCAAGGTTATCCTTTAGCATCGTTCAGAATGATGCGTTCATTCATGCTTTAAACGACCACATTTTGCTTTGAGAATGTTCCAGAGAATATTGCCTTTCCTGGGAGTCGTTAGATTTCGCTACATCCCATTGCCAGCGCATGTTTCCAAATGGGTCCACCCCTGGTTGAAATGCATTCAGGCTGGCTCTTGCAGTCCGCAGCCTATGTGTTCTCATCCTCTTTTGTTGGGCCCGCAGCAGTTGATGGGCGGAGCTTGGCTGTGGGGAGTTGGTTGCCCCAACTTGGGAAGAATGCTGGCACTTACCATGACTTACCTTCAATATCAGCAGCTGGGCTGCAGATGGCAGTGTATCAGTGAATAGTAGCTTCAAGTCAGCAAACAGCTCCAAAGCATTTAAAGGGCATAATTAATGTTTCAACAGTCAACTGCAGAAAAGACCGATTCTCGGAGAGATGTGTGCATATTTGAAGCAAGATGCATTGAAACAGTAGAGAACATCATAGATAATCCTCACATAATCCATCATAATCATCATAGATAATCCTCACTTGTATGGATATTGGCCACATTTTGCATGTTTTTTTTGCCACAGCCCTCAGGGCCCACAGCCATGCTCCAGACGCGGCGACGCGTGGGATCGGTTTCTCCCAGGTCGGCGAATCGTCCTGGAACGGCTTCAGGCCGCTTCCAAAGGCGCCTGAATTTCCTGGATTTTGTGAGTCGATGATAGAGTCATTTTCCCAATGGAAAATTGAGCTTGGGGAATCTATATTATATTATATTATATATATATTATAGATATTATATATATATATTATCATGTAGGTACTTTAAAATGCCATAAACCAGCCATTTGAGAATGGTTTTTTGGGCACTTTATGGTGAGGGGATGGATTATTTTTGTTTACAGTACCCACATTGTAAGAAATGTGGTTTATCTTTTGGGCGAGGTCCTTAAGCAAACCCAAGTGGAATGGATTGTAAGATCGCAGCCCCGAGATTGACTGGAGAATTCAAGGAATCAAGACAGTTGCTCCGTTCCATCCATGAAAGTTGGAAAGGCAGAATCTGGAGGCTGGTGATATTTGGTGATATTTTATCTGGTAATGGCTGATGGAAATTCAATGGCTTTGAAGCCCCTTATGCCTCCCACATTTGCCGCAGCCATGGAGCGGCAGGAGATTTGGGCAATGGAGAGTCGAGCCTCAGCGGATCTCAGGTACTGTTTCGCATATGTTCACCATCCGACCTTGTATGATGATGTCAGTTCAACTTGATATACCCTCTGGTTATTTAACATAATCCCTTCCTCCTAATACTAAACCCCCCCCCCTAATACAAAACACGGCAGGTAGTTTTTAGTATTAGGGGGGTATTTATTATTAGGGAACCAAATCGAAGTCATGTTAATTAATTAAATTTCCTTATATAACGCAATTAAAATATTGCCAAAAATGGCAGTTCGAAGCTTACCCCTAATACTAAATTAAAACCCTTAATACTAAAAACTATTTTTTCCGATCTCAAAATCAATTAAATTTCCTTATATAACGCAATTAAAATATTGCCAAAAATGGCAGTTCGAAGCTTACCCCTAATACTAAATTAAAACCCTTAATACTAAAAACTATTTTTTCCGATCTCAAAATCAATTAAATTTCCTTATATAACGCAATTAAAATATTGCCAAAAATGGCAGTTCGAAGCTTACCCCTAATACTAAATTAAAACCCTTAATACTAAAAACTATTTTTTCCGATCTCAAAATCAATTAAATTTCCTTATATAACGCAATTAAAATATTGCCAAAAATGGCAGTTCGAAGCTTACCCCTAATACTAAATTAAAACCCTTAATACTAAAAACTATTTTTTCCGATCTCAAAATCAATTAAATTTCCTTATATAACGCAATTAAAATATTGCCAAAAATGGCAGTTCGAAGCTTACCCCTAATACTAAATTAAAACCCTTAATACTAAAAACTATTTTTTCCGATCTCAAAATCAATTAAATTTCTTTATATAACGCAATTAAAATATTGCCAAAAATGGCAGTTCGAAGCTTACCCCTAATACTAAATTAAAACCCTTAATACTAAAAACTAGCCCCCCTAATACTAAACACCCCGGGATGAATTAGTTTTTAGTATTAGGGGGAGAACCCACAAATGGTAGGTTGATTTTTGAATTGTTTTTTAAAGGGGATCAATTAAAAGTCAAATTGGCCAAACTGAAATTTTCGGAAATTGGAGATGGATGCCTGTTTTTAGTATTAGGGGGACGTTTAGTATTAGGAGGAAGGGATTAGCCATGGAAAATGGCCCATTTATAGATGGTTTACCTATTAAAAGTGGTGATTTTCCATGGCTATGTTAAATTACCAGATGGTAATATATAGTATATTAATGTATGTCATATAGTATCGTTTGATTGTCATCATGATAGATCCTGATAGTTTTTGCTTCTCATCCCTTATAAACATCTCAATTATAGTAGCATAACATATATCATAAGTATGATGATTTTATATTTACACATAATTTATACCTACTATGATTGGGTCATCGCTCAACCACCAACCACCATTGAGGCTTTCTTCTTTCCTGACGGAAGTGGTGCCCATGCTTTGCCAGGCCTTTTTTTGTGAGTCTTTTTGGTGAATCCATCATTGGATCGGATATAATGTGATCTATGATAAAAAGTAATAGATATATATATATATACAATGTTCATTATAGTTTTTTGGATTGAGCTTTGCGGAAGTCGTGATTCAATCTTGATCTGCATTTCGATTAAATTCTGTTTTATTAAGTGTGTTTTCTCAGCGATCTTTACTCAAGCGTGCTTGTCACCGCCTTCTGTGTCAAGCCAAAAGATGCATCATCAAGGCTGAAAGCCTTGCCATTCTCAGGTCTTGACCAAGCTCATTTGCTACAAAGGTCCCACAGAGTGGCACCAGTAATTTCTGTGGAAGTGGGGTCACGGGAGCTGGTGTCTGAAAAATTGGGAGGCCTCTAAAAAACTTGACCAAATCCTAAGTGAACTTCAACATCAAGAGTTCTGATTACCTAATTAGTTTCCCCAATTTGGAGCGAGTCACGGCGAAAAGCTCTACATCGGAAATGTCCTTTGGCTCGAAGCCGCGGCGAAAAGGAAGTTGAAAAGCACGTATTGCAGATATATAGATATGGAAATTGCATGAAATTGCCACATTCTGTGGAAATGAAGACTCAAAAATCATCTCAAAGCACAGCCAGGGACACTGTGGCAGTCACATCCTTTTGAAACGGAATCGGGCGTTTTCCCTAGCGCCTTTCTGCGCCTTTCCGCGGCGTTATTGGAGCAAATGGCGACCAGAGCTTCCAATTACAATCGGCTGTGCCAGATGACCAAGGACCATTGCAAACATCCCACTGGGTCATGGAGAAATGACTAAAATGAGACTTTTGCTGAGTGCACAGCGTCGCAGATCTGAAAAAGTTACTGTTGAAACAGCTTGCTCTATAATCTCTATATTTGAATGATTTTGCGAATCAGGGTTGCATGGGTGTTTTGAAGCCAGTTCCATCCAATGGGCTCACATACGCAGAAAATTACCCATTGGTATCACAAGACTCCGACGACATGACGACGACATGTTCACAAAAATTTCCTTCCGGAGGGCCAAACAAAAACGTTTTTTTCAGAGACAAAAGAGTCGAGCAGCAATCATAGATGTCCGTTTTCTCTATATTTTTCCACTGGTTGGTTGACTACAAGAAGATAAAAGAAGCTTCCCCCCATGCAACAACCTACTCGGCTATAGCATGTTACAGCTAACCTCAAAAACAAGATAGAAAAGTGATTTATTATAATTTATCTATCCATGTCATGGTTAGAGATGATCATGGTTACATATTCTATCATATTCTAAAGAGAAGCCTTCCCCTACTAGGTGTTAGTATGTTATAGTAACCCATAGGCCCATAGTAACTTCCCATTTTTCCTATAGATTTTTGGGGGTTACCCGGGGGTTACCCGGTAAGGGGGTTACCTGGCGAGGATGCTGAAGCGACCTGCGCCCATCTCTTGGCAAACGCTAAGGTGAGATGGGTTGATCCGTGGTGGGTCCGCAGAATGTGTTGTATTTATATTGTAGATGATATTTACGACATACACACGTCATATGATATGATATATATATATATATACATGTCTTATGTTCATAATACAATATAATATATATATATAGATATATATATATAATTATATATATGCACATTCATTTGTATAATGTATATCACATATGGAAAGATGTTGATATGTCAATGGCCTTCACGCCACGCAGTTCGATGACTCACAGGTGGTGGAGGGTCAGCTCAAAGCCCTGCGCACGGAGCACGAGATCTTGCGAGCCGAGGCGACTGCCCTGCAACTCAGCTGCAGAGCTGCTGTCAGTGGCTGTTTCACCATTGAGAATCCCCTTCAAATGGCTGAAATCCTTCGAAAATGCCATGAAAATGGCTGATATCAAAGAAAATCCCATTAAAATGTCTGAAATCCCACGAAAAATAGTTATAAACGATGGTAATTCAGGGGCTAATCACCGGGACTTAACTAGGGAAAACCATGATATAATGGGGATTCAATGTTGGTATAATCCCATTAGAATCCCAATATTTAGATCCCATTGATTCTTCCTACGAAATCTCCTTAACATCCAATTATATATATATATATATCCATTGGTTATCCCATTCAACTCAAACAATTTCCCGTGTTTCATCCCATTGAATGAAACGATGGAAGAGTGAAATTCCATTAGAGTCCCATGATTTTTTCCCTGAAATGCAATGATATCCAAGCGTCACACTAGAATCCATCAAAATCCCATTAACATCCGACTAAAATCCCACTAAAAAACAATTAAAAAAAGTGTCTTAGTTATTAGTATCATATGATAGATACATCCACTGGGTCTTCCATTTGGGTTTGTCTGAAAATTGTGTGCCTGTAAATCCATTTGGTTAATGCTAATTTTCCCTATTGACATTGAATCATTATAATATTTCCATTTTACCATATAGGTTTTATTAGTCATTGATAATGTTCCCTATATGGTAATCATCTATTGGTCATTGATGTTTGGTTTATAACCCATTAACTATAGTTCTGTCATGTTTAGTCTATAGAGAAAAAACTACAAACCCATTCACATTCATCAACTATAGAATACTGTAATTATGTCTAATCTATTTATCTATCTATCTACTCTATCTACTCTATCTACTCTATTTACTCTATCAAATCTATCTACTCTATTAACTCTATCTACTCTCTCTACTCTATCTACTCTATCTACTCTATCTACTCTATCTACTCTATCTACTCTATCTATCTACCTATCTATCTATCTATCTATCCATCTACCTATCTACCTATCTACCTATCTACCTATCTACCTATCTACCTATCTACCTATCTACCTATCTATCCATCTATCCATCTATCCATCTATCCATCTATCCATCTATCCATCTATCCATCTATCCATCTATCCATCTATCCATCTATCCATCTATCCATCTATCCATCTATCCATCTATCTATCTATCTATCTATCTATCTATCTATCTATTTATCTAATCTATCTAATCTATCTAATCTAATCTAATCTAATCCATCCGATCTATCTGATCTATCTGATCTATCCGATCCTATCCTATCCTTTCCTATCCTCTCCTATCCTTTCCTATCCTTTCCTATCCTTTCCTATTCTTTCCTATCCTTCTATCGTTCTATCTATCTATCTATCTAGCTAGCTAGCTAGCTATCTAGTTATCTATCTATCTAGCTATCTAGCTATCTGTCTATCTGTCTGACTGTCTGTCTCTCTCTCTCTCTATCTCTCTATCTCTCTATCTATCTATCTTATCTTATCTTAATCGAATCTTAATCTTAATCTTAATCTAATCTAATCTATCTATCGATCTCCCAATGGATACTTCAATGGTGGTTGGACTTGAGTTCTCCATGACTTAGGCGACGTTGTTTGGACAAGAGCGGTGTGTTGCCCTCGGCGGAACTGGACGCCGAGCTCCAGCGAAACGGCCTGGTGGAGTCGGTGGGAGCACCTGGGCAACGTTTTTGAATCCCATCCGTTCATCAACAGCCCCAGTGTATGATGTGAATGCTCCCAATGATGTGGGTATGGGTCAATACCTATAGATACATTTTTAGTGGGATGAACATCCATTTACCAGCTATTTTGGGGTTCACTAGGTACCAGGGTTTTGACCCATCCCCATGTGGAAATTCCCCAGTAAACCATGGTTTCTAGGAGGTGTTGAAAATATTAGGTGGAAGGGATAAAAAACACAGGTTAAAAACATGGCTATGACTCGGACATGTTCGGGAAAATTGGGGAGACATGGTTGCTGAGATTGTTTTTTGTTTGGAGGGATGCTTAGGAAAAAAAATAGTGAAGTGTGGTTGTTGAATCCTTGAGAGCTATGAATACTTGGGGGATGTGGGGATCTAGGCACTGACGATTCCACCTTCTGGTTTGTTCCAGTGGTGTTTTTAGTTGTGGTTGAGCTGAAGATGGATCAAAATGCATCAATATGTTGTACTGGGATGTACTGGGAATTTGGATATTGGATTGCGATGGATTGGTTGGAGCAAGAGAATGTCCCAAGACACAGTCAACTGTTTTTTTCTTCACTCTTGTTTGAATGTTGGTTGGTGGTTTGGAACATTTTTTATTTTTCCATATATTGGGAACAATCATTCCAACTGACTAATATTTTTCAGAGGGATTGAAACCACCAACCAGATTACGTTGGTTGATATCCCTGAAATCTGCTTTGATGGTGCAACACTCTTATTTGGTGTGGGTCAACATTACGGGCCAAATCCGTGGTTGTGTTCAAGTTTTTTTTCAGGCATTGCTGCTGGGTTTGGTGTTGGTGAACTCAAATATCCACCAGGCTGATGATGATGAAGAACAAGGAAAACAATGAACATGGTCCTTTAAGTTTAATGATGTACCATTATTTACCTATTGAAAATGGTGAACAATCCTTCCATGTCCGAAAATGCCTCGTTTGGCATTCCAATGCATTCCATGTTTGCCGTGTTCCCGGTGTTCCCAGGTTGCTCCGTCCAAGACGCCTGAGACCCCGGCACCAACCACGCCTGCCTCGGGTCCCACCACGCCCACGCCACGCAGTTTGACACGACAGGGTCGATCTCCACGACCACGAGAGTTCAGGGGAAGAAGTCCTCCACCACCAGCAGACTCACCACAGGTGGATCGAGTGAAATGATGGGGGATGGTCTGAAGATGTGTGTAGAGCATCTCAAGAATTACTAATAGGGGCTTGGTATCAATGAAGCATCAAAAGAGCTTAAACAACGCTGAAACCATCAACAATTGGGACTTATACATTGGAGGCAAAAGATTAGAACCTGGGATTGTTCACCATGAAAAAAATCGGACTAGACCCTCACAAACGGTGATTTTGCCCACAAACATTTCAATCCCAAGAAACGGACAATTACTACATTTTGCTATACGGCAGTTGGATGCAATTGGGTTGAAATCGGGTATATACCCCTCAAAAAAAAACGGGATGGTTTATCTATTGTGTCCACTTTAAACTTTAGGACTATGCCCAAATAAGACCAGGTATGAGATGACTTTATATAGAGATGAAATGATGCACCCATGTTACATCACCAATGCTAGTTAGTAAAGCAATAGTCCCCTTATGTTTACCACAATTGGGTTCAAAAAACACCATCAGAAAATGAGTGGTTCTTATTGCTTTACTAACACTATATCATCTAGAATCTATATTACAGGACCTTAGATCATATTGGATCATCTTGGATCATCTTGGATCATGATCTTGGAAAAAATGAGAAGAATCCACGCCTTGGACCTTCAGGTGAGTGATTTACCATCCGTGCCATTGGAAGTGGAGGAGGTGAAATGCCCTGCGCCCAAGAGTAGCTGCGACTTTCAGAACGTCTTCCAGTCAGTGCTTGAAGAAGGACAGGTGCTGGAAACCCTTTTGTGAACAGGAAAGCATAGAGGATACATGGGGTGCTAAGCTAATTGTTGAAGTTTGTTTGCAAACATCATCATGTATAATATAACTAGTTTCCTTGCTGATGCAAGCATATGCCACATCAGTCTTGGCACTGTTGATAGAGAGCATCATGGAAGACGAGCCTCGATCCCAGCACAAAAATCTGAAGGATCTCCCACCGCCGAACATCAAGCCCTACGTTCCCTGCAATCCTTGCTGCGCCACGACCCGGGTGCCTTCCATGAGTATGTGGATGCCAAGAGCCCCGGGGCATCTGCTCTCAGTGCAGCAGTTCGCGGCAACAAGTTGGATGCCGTGAAGATCCTTCTGAAGGTACGGGCAGATCCCAATGAACGTGATGACAAGGGCGTGACTGCTTTGCATTTAGCAGCTTTTGATGGACACCTGGACGTGTGCAAGGTGTTGACCTTGGCTCGTGCAGATGTAGATGCTTGTGATCGTCATGGGCAAACTCCCCTGTTCTTTGCTCCAAACAAAGAGGTCTGCAAGCTGCTGATTGAAAGGAAATCCGATGTGAATGTCCTGAACCGTCGTGGCCAGTCTGCTCTACACATGGCTGGCAGGGCTGGGCTCCATGAAGTGCTGGCCTGGTTGTCATCGAGGGTCAGCCAAACATTGTGTGAGCTGAAGGATGTTCATGGCATCAATGCCAAGACCTACGCCAAGATGTCAGGCGTCCCTGCACCCATTCCCGCTCCCATCCCTGTCCGTAGCACCAGAACACCCAGCCCAACACATAGCATCCAGAGCAGCCAGAACAAGGGACGGCTAGGACGCTCACCTCGCAGTGGTAGCTTGAAGAGCTTGGGTAGCGCTCGCAACGATGGTAGGAACAGCCCCGTAGCTACCAGTGCCAAGAGTTTACCTAGCGTCCCAACTGCCCATGCCTTCGACTTCTTTGAAGTTGCCAACAGTCCCTCACACTCGCCTCCCAAGCGAGCAGCTCCAGCCGCCAGCCCAGAAGCACAGCAACTACCTTCCATGTCAACCCTGGTAGGCGACTATACCGAACCAAGCTTGGAGTCAATGTATGCTGGTCTGGATAGCCTTGAGAGGCTCCAGAAGATGCGTGGCCGTTCCCAAACCATGGACCGCGGTGACACCGTGGCTGCCCTTGCCGCCGCCGCCGCGGTGGCCACGGCCGCCGTGACCACCGCGGCAGAGCTGACCCCACGGACCACGGCAGGGCCACCGGCCCATGTGCCCAAGACATCGCCCAGGGCGCTGGTGGCGGAACCGGAGAGGGAACCTGAGAAAGCTACGCTGGGGACTGATGAATTGGCAGATTTGGGAATTATGGAAGCTGATCCTGATGAACCTGAAGATCTATCTCACCTGGGCATTGTTGATGACCATGGCGAGATGGATGACTTGGCAGCTGCGGGGGTCATGGATGAGGCTGATCCTTTGGCACCACTTGATGGAGAGCTGGATGAGTGCTGGTGATGGCCAAACATTCACCCAAATGGGTGGATCAGGCCTTGAATTGGAACTTTGAGCTGGCCGCATGTTGATGTATGCAGCCCACAACATGTGGCATTTTCCGCGACTTGCCCACCTAATGACCAGAACGAGAACTAGAAAATGGTAACCCAAATGCTGCAAGCAGGAATTGCCGGCAATCAGCAGTAAGCCAGAAAGATTCCATCGGCATCCATCAGCTAGAACACTCACAGGTTTGCACCTTGCACTTTCGGAATGTTTCCAGGGATTGGATCATTTAGCCTGCTTTCTGGCGATTTGCTGCACCCTCCAAAGCCAGGCCAGCTGAACCTGCATCATACCTGCCTTTGGAAGTTGGCCTTAGAGGTGCGGGTTCTCACCAGAGCAGTTGAGGAACTGGTGCCATTTTTTCTAATCATTCGATGGCACCCTCCAAAAAAATAGAACCATCAACCACTAAACAATCTAAACAGAGATTTTTGTGAGGGTTTTGAGCATTGCCCAGCTGGGTCACAAGATGTTACAACTGGGAAGTGCAGCAAGACAACTGATGCAGGCACTCTTCTACATCGCCTGAGCCTTGACTGTTGGGTTCGTCGAAGCTGACATGGCAGAGTTTGACCTTAGATAAACTGGTGGAGCCTGATGGTGACCACCGACTCAATCTACGGCAATGCACGGGATTCGGAATGTTAAAAAGCTTTACTGGAGTGAAAGATTTCACACATCATGTTTGGGCATGTTTGCCCCTTGCCAGGGTACTTCCTGGTACTCTGAGCCCATGCAAGAAGGAGTGGCACAGATGGACTTGGCACTCAAAATAAGATGCAATTGGTGGATTAGGATCATTTAGGAAGGTACATAAGGTACAGTATAGCCAAAGAAACTCGCAACCAAAAAAACATGTCCAAGGAAAGAAGCTGTTGAACCGAATGATTTTCTTCCACATGGCCTCTTCGGCCTCCCAGAGCATTGCTCTAAAGCGCTGCCCAGGTAGAGGATAGTCTCACCTGCCTGGAGCAGTGTGAGGTGGAGCAGCACTTCAAACCATTCTATCATTGATAAAAAACCGAGCATTCCACACATGTCTTTTGGATTCTTTTGGCATAACTAATGATACTAATGTGTATAATGCTTATACATCTATGTCTATGTCTATATCATAATAAATATATATATATATATAGAGCTATCTCTTTGTTTGCTGCAGTTTGCATTGCAGGTCACATATTTTTTTGTGGTGGAAAAATTGCTGACGTTTAACCCTTCAGGAGAACTAGGCCTGCATCCTTGGACCAGGTTGACGATAGATATTGGGACGCTTTGGCCAGCTCTTTGTCAAAGGCCACTGATGGTGGGTGGGCATGGTGAGGCCACGTAAGCTGCGAGCCCAACCTGTTGTCCTGCGAAATTCCTTCATCAGCCACAATTAGTCAGTGTGTTGTATATGATCATATGGCAGTGTGTGTGCGCATTGTTTGTCTTTTCACTTTTTTGTTGATGTTTGGAGAGGTTCGACGTCACCCTCCGAAATGCGCTCCTCCAAAACAGATCTTTTTTTTGGGGGGGTGAGAAAAGTACCCTCTGGTAATTTAACATAGCTATGGAAAATCACCATGATTAATGGGAAAATCCACTATAAATGGTCATTTTCAATAGCTATTTTGAATTATTTTGACATAACCAGAGGCTACATAAAGTCAGGCAACAACTCCAACTTTTTTTGGGTACTGACAGCCTGCCCGATCATCCCAGGTGGCTGATGTGCTCAGACTGCTTGGGGCCCTGGTAGATCGAATGTGGAGTGAATTCCGGCTTGGGGAAGAACTAGGCCTAACTAGGCATCCAAGTTCCTTGAAATCGTGAATGCTATACTGAGCCAAAACATGTAGTCATCAAATATCTTGGAATATGAATGGTAAGTCCCATCATTTGATGGGCTATACTGTCAAAGCCTACAGAATTCCTCAACAAAACAGAGACAATGGAAAATGGTCAGAGTGGGAAGGCACATCCTTTGGTTGTGACAGACCAGCACGCGAACGTTTCTCCTGCATGCAGCATCATAATAAGTGATGGTTGATTATCAGTTTCTCTATTCCAATATATGTGTGAGGTATATAATACCCGATTTCCAGGCAAGCCCAAATCACTTAACCAATGGCACCCCAAGATACCCCAAGCACTCAGGACAGCGGATGACGATGCTGGCCTTTTGTCGCAGGCACAACCTGCAAAGATCAAAGTGATGGCAGTCAGTCAACTGTTCAAATGGGGATGGGTCAAAACCCTATCCCCCTGTAGTTCACATCAAAATAGCTGGGATTTATGGATGTTCATCCCCCTAAAAATGGTATTAATAGCTATTGATCCATACCCAAATCACTGCCACAGCATGCGAGGTTTTTTCCAACTTGTTGATGCAAAGGTGGGCGGAGCTGTCAGGGTTTAGGGTTCAACGGTTCGGTCGGCCCTTTTGGGGCGCCTTTAACTTCCAGAAAGGCAAAGTCTGACGACAAAAACGCCTGGGATGGGTAGAAACTACCAACCGGCTGAGTGGACTCTGGAGACCCCCCTTGTTCCAATGGGCGCGCGAAACCCTTAGGCTCTTGGTGTGCACCAAGACGCCTATTGCCATGGCGGAGCGAGCGGTAGGCTTGCTCCAGGCCGGGATCGTGATTTTTTTCTACGGCTTGCCATACAACGTTTTCACATACACCTCTTCAAAACCAATCGATCTTCCACCATCTCCTTTGTATTTCCTGCCTTTCCCGCACCGCTTCAACCACTGTTTGTAATTTTAGGAAGAAGTTGACTTGTGGGGTTATCCGGCCCTTTAATTTTGCAAATGGTTGCAACTTCGGAATGGCCAAGCGTGATGCATTCCTTCTATTTAATTGTGTTCGGCAAGCCCGTCGGCCATAGAGAGGTGGCCCCTGTGCATTCTAGGGTCCATCTCACATCAAGATCGCTGGCAAATGGATGAGAATCATTGATAATCCATGTTCATTCCCCCAAGTATGGATTGAAATGGTTTATGACGGATTCTGATCCATCCCCACGTTGTTCTAGACTTGCAAAACGAATGTCTTTTTGGGTGGCCAGCGGAGGTGTTGGTTCGTCCGGAGCTCAGATCCGGCTTCCAGCATTGGCTTAGACACACATACACACGCATTGACATATGTATATAATCTGTGTATAAATGCACCTGCATATATACATGTATATTGTTTTTTATTGTACCATGTGCGTTTGTTGATATTATATGATATGATATGTCACAACACCTCAATCATTTAATTTGAGATGAAACATATGAAACCTAGAAAAACGGGAATCCCGGCTGTGAATCTAGTGTGGAAAATGAGGGTTAGGCTCCAACCATTTGATTTCATGGGTGGTATGGTATGGAGTTAATGTGTGTAACATGTTTTTTGGGGGGTGAATCATTCTGGCGTTCGTTGATTTGGGAAGATAAACACTGACAGGTATTGACTTGCAGCACAATCCCGAACCATCGAACATCATCGAACCATCACAGGGAAATCAAACAATATCAAACAGAATAGTCAAACGATGTCAAACATGGACTTCGCTGATTTTCCATGATTTTTCCATGATGTTTCCATGATGTTTCCATGATTTTTCCATGATTTTCCTCAACAAAAGGTCGTTGAGTCGTTTGGGGAGCCTATTTTAATGGCGACATCACCACTTGAGGTGACGGGATGGGATCGCCCAGCCTGAGGTCGGAGAACCAATGATTAGTTTCACCATGTTTCACCCAGAAAAAGATAGCAACAAACCAGAAATTTGATCTATTTTAAGTGACTATTGACTAGTAGGGTGTGACTGATTGATTTCTGTTTGATTTTTGGGGAAGGGGTTGATCTCTACGGGTACCCAAACATGATGGTCGGTTATTCAAAGTCACCAACCTTTGGGTGAGATGCAAATATTGACCCGCAGCATGCCGCAGCAACCTTGCAAAAAGTCAGCTGCATGATGCACAACATCTCAAACAGATCAGATTCTTCTGCGAGGACATGTTTGGGTATGTCGTTCGCGGTTTCTGGTCTATTTTCTCAGGCATTTTTTCGCACTTTGTGAGACTGAGGTCGGGTGGGGTGGATTGGGATGACGCCCGTCTCATAGGTAATGTGAAACGGCCCTTTGCTTCAGGATAGGGGTCAGAACTCAGAACTATACTGTAATGACTACACACAAATAAATAAATATGTATGTATGTATATAATTACGTATATATAATTATTTATGTATTTATATATATATATATATTTATATATATGTGTGTGTGCATATATATATATATACATATGCATATGCATATATATATATATATGTGTGTGTGCATGTTTATACATATTATATATATATATATGTGTGTGTGTGTGCATTTATTTATTTAGAAATATATACCCCACCCATCCATGTCCAACATAGGGGCTACCAGATTTGAAATTTAAGCACAGTAGCGGCTAATTGGTCGAGCCGGCAGGCGGCTCAGGCGCCTGAGCCGAGTGAGGATAGCGAAGATGCCAAGCTGAGTGTTCGTTGTCCCAAATTTCGGATGGGATTTTTTTTTCCGCTGGCATTTGATGGGATGGGTTGAAAATGGTTGGTTTCGGTGTTGTTGCAGAAATTCAGTCTACAGTTTCGCCAGAAAAGGTGGACATGGATGGATTTAAATGGTGCGACGGAGATGCTTCATTATCTTGGCTTGGTTTGGTGTACCTTTCGATCTCCAGGTGAAAAAGCCTGTATGACTAAAAGTACAGCCATCTATGGAAAGAATGGAGGATAGGAGGTAGAAGGCTTGTCGTGCATCGTTTCACAACTTCAACAAACACATCAATAAATCATTCCCTGAGTCATCACTCCCAAAAAAAAATGTTCTGTGATTGCAGGGTGTTTCACCCTGGGTAAAGACCCAGGTGGCCTCGGCTGCGGCCAAAGGACTTCAAGCTCCAGTGGTGGGCTCAGGAATGCTCTGCGAGTAAGGTTGCTAATTAATAGCCAATTATATCTAAGCATCCACCAATGAGTAGCATCAGAAGCATAGTGAAAATCTACTAGTTAATACTAGTTATTGGCTCTCTCAAGTTTCAAGATTCTAATCAAAACTTCTAATGATTTGTAGGCTTTCACGAGCCAATCATGGCAGGTTTCATTAATGCTTCATTACGTACAAGGATAGTTGGCTCTTGATTTAGAATGATCTCGAGGTGTAGGTGATGAATGATAGGCTTCGCGGACCATGCGCTTTCATCCATATTTGCACATCTATTTTGGGTACTTGGCTTTGGGTCTTGGTACTTCATCTGGCACGGCTGCCCACAGGTCGCTCGAATTCCCACACGGAAAGCCCTGTTGAGTGCCCCGCAAGTTGCTGTATGCAGCAGAAAGGTTTGTGGGGACAATCATGGAGAATGCAGAAACCATCACAAACTTCGAGAATGTAAACCAATGATAATTACACGGGTAAGACGGTGCTATTGTTTACATTTGCATCATGGCACTTTGAACTCATGCACCTGTGATGCCAGTGGTCCCTGGCCAAGCGTTCGGAAGTCACTCAATGGCAAATTATTGGAAGCCTCAACCAAAACCTCCCGGCGAAGCCGATACCAAAGGGGATGTGTCCCTGGACAGAAACCGAATGACACCGAGTGGTTCAAGTTGCAGATCGCTCAGAAAATTTTGCCAAAGTGGCGACAAATAGTTGGTGCCGAACCAGAACTGCTATCAGGATTCTGTGGCAGTTGCACGTTTTCTCAAGGTGTTGTACAGTTGTTGTAGCCATGAAAGTACGTTCTTATCGTTCTTTACAAACGATTCACTAGATATGAGGCCCTCATTCCTATGAGCTCGAAATGCTAGGACTATCCCATTGGTGTAGGATGGTGTAGGTACCGCGGCGCCTGCATTGGTGAATTACGTCCTTCGGCGGCAACGTCACCTCACTGCTACCGCACCATAAATGATGATTGATGGCGATTGACGCTCGGGTGAATCATCCCAAGCGATTTGCTCACTTTGAATGCGTTGTATGATTTTATCATGTTGATTCATTTTGTATCACTCTTGTATCACTCTGAGTATCACTTCAAGCCATTGAAAGTGCCAGCCTTATGCAGCAAAGCAGTACAGAGGGGCATTTTGGCATCTTTTGAGTGCCGCAGGGGAGTGCTTGGGTGTGAATGGTAAATAATTAAGTATCCTGAGGGTAGTTATGTATCACTGGACCCATCATATCAATCATTGGCCATTGGGTTACAGTGATGGGTCATGATCGTTCCCAATCAATGGTAGAATGTCAAAAGTCTGTCCAGCAAGATGGGGTTAAATCACCCAGGCTGGTTTCTAGTGGAGATTGAAGGAAACCATGGGAAAGCCGTTTTGTTGGTTTCTGATTTCACTTGGCACTTTTTCCCCTTACCACGTTTGATGATGGGAAGTCTTTGATTCTATTAGAGTTGCCCTTTGACCCCTCTGTGCCAAGGTTCGAAACCTCTTCACGCGTTACTTGCAAGAGGAGGCTGGCATCTCGGGTGCCGTTATCATTTCCCACACTACTGTTTTTACTGCTGTAATCATCTTATTGGGTGATATACTGCCTTTGCATACTTTTGCAATTTTTTGCATAATTCATATATATATATATATAGGAGCACACCATTGGCTTCCTTGGATAGTGTGAAAGGTGTCACTCGCTCCGCAGTCTGGCTTCTATGTGGAGGTAAGACAGGTAATTGGGACCCCTCTTTTGTGGGAGTCCCTGGCAGGCGGCCAGGGGTTCATCTCCTGACTGCTGTTAGTCCAGGGGTTCCTGCAAGAAGAGGACTAGAAAGGTCTAGGGCGTGCGGAGCCATGGCAAGCCCCGAGGCTTGGAGGAAGACGGGCCGTAAGGCCGCTGAGGCTCACTGGGTTGGACTAAGCCCAGGAGAGCTGGTTGAAATTGTGGTCTACAATGACCAGGGGCAGACGCAGGGGACTATCCTGGTCGAGCTGTTGCGAGAATATGAAGATCCCGCCCATGAAGGACGATCATGGCTGGGAAAAATCCATGCCTGCCAAGATGACTACTTCGCCTGGTGGGTGTCCACCACTTATGATCAAGGAGAAGCAGGCATCCACTTTTGTGGTCGTCGTGGAGACCACTGTTCAGTGCGGACTCCCTTTAGGGACGTTCTACACGTAGACGTGTTCCGGATGCTGCCTGGAGACTCAGCCCTCTCCCTTCCTTGGCTCTCCGAAGACCAGAAGAATCTCGTCACACAATTGCTGAAGGCTTCTGGGCCTCCACCGCCAGGCTCGGGGCAAGTCCCTGGGGCTGGTGCTGGAGAGCCTGGGGGCCGGGGCAAAGTGGAAGGAGGCGAGCCAGGAATTAGAGGCCTGGCTGCAGCCTTGGCCGGCGGAGAAAGGGAATCGGACGCTGGAGAAGTGGAGAACGAGCCCAAGGAGAAAAAGACGAAAAAGAGAAAAGCTGGCCACGAGAAAGACGAGGACTATGGACAAGGGCTTCAAGAAAAAATTGCAAAGCGGAGCCCGCCTAATGTGGGAGCATCGGCCTTGCGACTGAAGCTGAAGAAGAAGAAGGCCTCAAAGAAGAAAAAGAACAAGGACAAAAAGAAGACAAGCTCCAGCAGCGAGTCCTCAGATCGATCTGACTCGCTTTTTCAACTGGCCGCCCTGCCCGCAGGCACAGAGAAGATCCACCGGCTTCACGAGGAGAGACCGGGGACTCTGGCGAATCTCACCCTCCTGAAGTTTCAGGAGATCTTGGAGAGAACCGTCGGGTTGAGCAGGGGAACGGCCGAGAACCCGCAAGAAGAGAGCCTGCCACCGGTCGCACGGGGCTACCTCACACAGATCCTGTTGACGAGGTTTCCAGAGGCAGCAGCGGGGCTGCGGAATGTCCGCGAGCTGCGCACCTTGGCGGCGATCATAGACGGCATCTGTCAAAACGACAGCATGCGGAGCCTGGACGTGGCAGTTCAACGGTTCAAGAGCATCGAACTGTTCATGTCCCAGGGCTCGTGGGAGCAAGGCAACCTTCTGGAACTGATCCCAAGCGAAGGGGAAGCGAGGTCGTACTTCCGGCCGGAACTGAAGGCAACGCAGCAGGAGCTGAAAACAGAACAGCGCCTGAGAGCGGGGCCCTGGCAGCCACGAAGGAACCAATGGGCTCCGAGATGGGAGGATCGGCAGGCGCCTCATGCCGAAGCAGTGGATCCCGGCGGA
The DNA here is from genome assembly GCA_947184155.2 of Cladocopium goreaui. Lineage (NCBI taxonomy): Eukaryota > Dinophyceae > Suessiales > Symbiodiniaceae > Cladocopium > Cladocopium goreaui. Next base: position 63,693 of record CAMXCT020001018.1, read on the forward strand.
GCAGAAGCAGGCAAAGACGAGAAGCCGCCATCGAATCGTCCCGGCCAGAAGGGACGCAAAGGGAAAGGAAAAGGCAAAGGACGCAAAGGGAAATTTGCATGGTGATGGCACCTGACGATACAGAGGGAGTGCCCGGAGAAGAAATCCGAAAGGTCATGGAAAATGGAACTTTTGAAGATGAAAGAGGGCAGTGGATGAGAAGAATCCTCTATGACCTTCTAGAGCACCCCCAGGTGCGGCAGTACTATGATGAGCTACGCTGCCTGGTACAGGCGCCAACAACATGGAAAGAGGTGGAACACAGGTTCAGTGAAATCTTGGTTGAGATGATGGATGAACCAGAAGAGAAGCTTCTGGAGAGCCTTCGAAACACCTTCAAGTGTCTGACAGAAGATGATCCGAAGCCTTTGCTCAAGTTGCTGGGGGTCCCGCAGCCACCTTCGGGGCCGTCCCCGGAGGCGGTGAAGGGGCCTCTGGCGCGCGAGTATAGAGGTGTAGAGATCAGATACCGAACGGAGCTTTGGGTCGGCCAAGATGGCGGTGTGTTCGTGGGACGATCGAAACCTGGACGGCCGGGATGCGTCATCCATGAGGATTTTGGACGCCACCTGGATCGCGAACTTTTTCGAGAAGCCCTTCTGGGGAAGCCCCTGTATGTTGATGAAGGCGAGGAAGACCTTGCCGTCGAGGTGGTCCAGGACTTTAACCTGGCACGGGGACCTGAGGCCCGAAGGGTTGATTGGCAGGCAGAATGGCTCAAGACCTGGCAAAGGCTTCTTGGGCATGGGGTGTCCCTGAGTTACACCGGGGTGGCTCTGAAGTTGATGATTCGGAGTCGCCCTGGAAGCTTGGGGAACTTCTCGCGACTGTTCAAATGCTGCGCTCTGAGGAACTTTCAGGGGCACCCCGCAGAGCTGTTGCCAATGGCCCTGCCTGACGACACCGCGGAGGAGCAGCATGCCTTCGGGGCCTTGGTAAAAGCGGCAGGGGCTGCTCATGACCCCAGTGATGAAGACTGGTCCGCAGTTGAAAAGTCCTGTGAGAAAGCTGGCGTTGCTGCCTGGTCATGGTTGCAGGTGCTTGGTGTGAATGCGCTGTACCTGGGCGGAGGCACTGACCAATGTCTGAGCACTCAGATGGCCCACAGCTGTGAGTGGTCTCCCGGCCAACAGGCTTTGATGTCAAGAGCCCGGGAGCTGGCTGAGATATGGCTTGAAAAAGGTGAAGGGAAGATTGAAATAGGAGAATGGGACAAAATCAGTCAGTCGCTGGACGGCATCTATACGGGACCAGAGGTGAAGAAGGCCTATCCCTTGACGGTGGAAGGTATCCTACCCACTACCCCTGCGGCAGATGAAGCAGGGCGAATTGAGCTGGCGGAAGTGGTCGCACCTGAGCTCAAGAGCTTTGTGCTGAATCCTGAACTCCTGCGCATCCCGGACGATGAGCTGATCGACCCGAGGACCTTTGCCAAAGTCCATGTTGACAGTGATGAGGAATGGAATAGAGTTGTCGCTCACCTCGTGAAGGCAGGAATGCTAGAGCGTGAGGATCCACACGAGACTCTGCGCTACAAAGATGAGGCCGTCAGGAATGGTGCTTTCGGTGTGCACAAGGGATGGCAGCAGAGGGAGGATGGGTCCCTCTTCCGGACACTTCGGCTGATAATCAACCTCATCCCCTCAAATGGTTTCCAACGAAAGACCCCTTGGCGCCCTAGCCAGAAAATGGGGTACAGTCCGCTCTGGGGACAGATGGTTGTCCTTGAGGATGAAGTGGTGATGAGCTATGGGGAGGACCAACGCCATTGTTTCCACATCTACCGCCCAGGATCGAAGTGGAGAGGCTACTTCGTCCTCAGCAAGAAGGCGGCAGGATGGGCTTTTGCAGACTCCAGCCAGGAGGCCAGCTACCCAAGAGTTAAGACCGCGCCAATGGGGTGGTCAAACGTCGTGGACTTCATTCAGAGCGGTCTGGAAATGATGGGAACTCAGGCTGGAATGAGCATCAAGCATGCGGTTAGATTGGGAGATGCCCTCCCAGCTCTTCCACTTGACACTCCAAGGACATACTACTCTTGGTATGTTGACAACTGGGACTCTTTCAAGATCGTGGCAAAGAGTGACATGGGGGAGTATGAAGGAAAGCCTTCGGATGACCAGCTGAAGTTGAGAGCTGTCTTTAAACTTTGGGATGTTGGGAGAGACCCAAAGAAGGCAGCAGAAGGAACTCTGAGCTGGTCCTCCCTGGGGGCTGAAGTGGATGGCGGCCGAGGATTGGTTGGCTCGAACACAAAGTTCCGAAGAGGGATCCTCGGAGCCACCATCAACCTGCTTCAGGCGCCTTGGATCCGAACCGATTCACAAGAGCTGCAGGCACTGGTCTCAAAGCACATGCACACGGTCCAATTCTGCCGCCCGCTGGCTAGCGCCTTCGATCATTTGTATCGGGAGGTGGCGAACCCAGGGGGTGGTAGGAACTTGAATGACTTGGCCCGTGATGAACTGTTGCTGCTGAGCAGTTTGCTGCCGCAACATTGGATCAACCAACGACATACGCCTTCGGGAACAGTGTTTGCCACTGATGCTTCAGAAGAAGGAGGAGGAGCGTGCCAAAGCACGGGTCTCAGCGAATGGGGCCATCAACGTTGCCATGGCCTGAGTTATGCCGAAAATGGACTGGAGGGATCCGCGGCTGATGACCTCTTGGTGGTTGAAATGTTTGCTGGCATGGGAGGGCTGAAACAAGCCCTCGAACTGATTGGTATGGTTCCTCAGGGGGTTATCAGTATCGATAATGACCCCACCAGCAAAAAGCTTTCGAGAGCCCACTGCAGGCACGGGATTTTGTATGATGATGTCAAGACCATCACCAAAGAAATGGTGGTTGAATGGAGGAGACAGTTTCCACGAGCCCGCCAGATCCTGTTGGCAGGGGGATGGCCGTGTATTCATCACTCCTCCCTGAATGCCAATCGGCAGGGAGCAGCTGGCGCTACGAGTCAACTGTTGGATGAGATGATGAAGATCCGGAGCTGGATAAAAGAGGCATCAGCAGCCCATGGATTGCCCTCATGGGACTTATTGGAGTTCTATGAGAACGTGGTGATGGACAAGAGCGACCTTGAAGTCCAGAGTGAGAAGATTGGATGGCTGCCAATGCATGTTGAGGCGGCGGATGTGGGAAGATGCCGTCGACCTAGACTCTACTGGGTGAAAGGCATTCAAATGATCAATGGAAGCGACCTCAAAGTCGAGCAGCAGGCAAAGATCCGTGATCTTGAGATTGCCCTTGATAAGGGAGTGATCAAAACGGAGATCCCTCCGCTGGACTGGTTCCTCAACAAGGGGGCCAAGAAGCTGAGCCAGGAGAACGAGCCATTCTACACGTTTACCCGGCCAATCATGCGGAAGGAGCCGCCACCTTCCCCGGCAGGTCTCGAGCGGGCATCGCCGAAGGCGCTCCAACGATGGCGGGGAGACAGCTTCAGGCTGCCCCCGTACGCCTACGAGAATGCCAACCTGGTGACTGACAAGAGTGGGCCCAGGCGATTGCTGCCCGATGAGCAGCTGAGGATGATGGGCTACACCAGCTCACATCTGACCTTGAAGTCAAAGCTCACCAACGACCAAAAAGGCCATTTGATTGGGAACTCCTTCAGTGCCATTGTTGTGGCCAGACTCCTGACCGGGCTGGCGCTGGATGACGATCAGGGCAAGGACGTAGATCTGACAAAGGCCATCTGGGAAAGTTGGCGTTCCCTCGAGGACCAAGTTGGCCGGGAACAGCAGCCGTGGCGGACACGCTTCGGGCAAGGGCCTCGGGCGGGCCAGGGGGTGGTGGCCATGCGCCGTCGTGTGCTGCCACCCGCCGATCTTCCGCTCAAGGCCAAATTGGACCCACAGAACCGCCTCACCGACGAAGAGTTGCTGGCCTACATGCTGACGCGGCAGGCGGTCCAAAAGGGCTGTGACATCCGGGTGGACCTCAACCAGCCATTCTCCTATGGCACTATGTGCCGACACTCCATCGACCCAGGAAATTGGCGATGGAAAGTCCTCCTCTCCTATCAGTGGAAGAAAGGGGGCCAACATATCAATGTGTTGGAGGCCACCGCCATCCTTGACTTGGCACGAAAATTGGCCCGTGAACCAAAGCACCATGGAATGAGATCGATCCTTTTGGTCGACAACATTGTTTCACTCTCGGTCATTGCAAAGGGCCGTAGTTCTGCTCGCTCTCTTCAAGCTCCACTTCGACGATTGACAGCGGTCTTGTTGGCCGCGGACCTCCGGTTCTACTTGGGCTGGGTCAAAAGCAGCTGGAATCCAGCGGATGGACCTAGCCGTTGGAAGGCAAAGCTTTGACCATGCCTCGGGCACAACTCGTGCAACGAAAGTCGAAGGGAGAGCGAAAAAGAGAGCGCAAAGAACTTGGGACACTTCAGCAACTCGTGGTGCAAAAGAGTACTTTCACCCGTTATTTAACGGCAGTTTCACGGTTTCTTGATTTTTTAAAAATGCAAGGATACCCTTACCCTTCTGGTTTTGCTAAATTGGACCTCAAAGTCTGTGAATTCATTGAAACTCTTTGGCAAGAAGGGGAACCAAAAGCATATGCCTCGGACACAATTAGTGGCTTGGGACATTTCATACCCTCCTGTAAACGGTTCCTGGTAGGAAGCTGGCGTCTGCATGGGTCCTGGAGCCGTGCTGAGTTACCGGATCGTGCTTTGCCCTTTACTCCACTGATGGCCTATGGACTTGCTCAAATGGCTTTTAATAAAGGTTGGAAGGATCTTTGCATGGTGATCCTACTGGGCTTTACCATGTTTGCCCGAACGGGAGAGGGCAAAAGCAGGTGACTTTGTTTTTGACCACCGACTGCGAAAGGGTGTCTGGTCTCTTCCACTGACCAAATCGGGGCAACGGGCAGGGGTCCGGGAATCCTTGACAATCGAAGACCAATGGCTGTTAGTGGCACTCAAGAACTACTGCAAGTCCCTTCACCCAGGAGATACGTTGCGGAAAGCCTCGCCCCAACTGATGCGGAATCGTTTCAAAGAATTACTACAGGAAGCTAACCTTCCCCCAGGCTTTGCCTTTTATTCCCTACGCCGCGGCGGGGCGACCCATGCCTATAGGCAATCTAATAATCTCTCCTGGGTCTGCCTTGTTGGCAGATGGGGCCATGAGAAAACAGCCCGAATTTACATCACTGATGCCTTGGCACAGCTGACAGACATTGGTCTCTCCCGCCCTGCTCGTCAAAAACTTTTGCGCCTGGCTCAACAAGCTCGTCCAGGATATCAGTTTGATAATTAAACCCCTCCCCCCACTCCGCATTCTGGCACAGCCACTTCACCTGACCAGCCAGACTTGAACCGGCTACCCACATTTCACAGTTCCTGTAGCTGGGGTCGGGTGGACACCGGTGTCTGGGAGGTTGTAAGGATGCAGAGGCATAGGGTATTGACCCTTGCGGGGGGGCCTCCCGGGTGGCTGGGTGTTTCCTGCATGGTTCACTCAGGGTGGTGTTCTCATGTGACTTTCTGGGAACTGGGTCAGGGGGTGGTCATCTTTATGATGCCTTGTCCTGGTTTTCCTTTCCTGTCACGTGGGTCCTGCCGTCACATGAGATGTCTTGAACAAATCCCCTCAGCGCAGCTGAAAAATGGGAGCGGAAACCTTGAGCACTAACCCTTTGGCTTCCTTGGATAGTGTGAAAGGTGTCACTCGCTCCGCAGTCTGGCTTCTATGTGGCCCACCTACCACCCCTTTCTCCACCAAGGGTTGGGACAGCGGTGTCTGGGAGGTTGTAAGGATGCAGAGGCATAGGGTATTGACCCTTGCGGGGGGGCCTCCCGGGTGGCTGGGTGTTTCCTGCATGGTTCACTCAGGGTGGTGTTCTCATGTGACTTTCTGGGAACTGGGTCAGGGGGTGGTCATCTTTATGATGCCTTGTCCTGGTTTTCCTTTCCTGTCACGTGGGTCCTGCCGTCACATGAGATGTCTTGAACAAATCCCCTCAGCGCAGCTGAAAAATGGGAGCGGAAACCTTGAGCATTATATATAGTTTTTTTAATAATATATATAATGTTGGCCTCTGATTAGTGTGAGGGCCCAAAAAAAAAACAATTTTAGTCCACTCAATAACTCGGCATTTTCTGCGCGCCCCCAACAATTTTTAGTGAACTTAAGTCAGGATTTCAATTGACATCAATCTACTTTCAATTAATTTTCCATTTAAACATCAAAACAATATCTTGACAAGAAAGGATTTCAGTTGAAATCAATTTACTTTGAATTCATTTGAATCTACGTTCAATTGATTTTCCTTTTAAACCTCAAAAATTTCACTTGATAAGAACGGATTTCAATTGAAATCAATTTACTTTCAATTCATTTGAATCTACGTTCAATTGATTTTCCTTTTAAACCTCAAAAAATTCTCTTGATAAGAAAGGATTTCAATTGAAATCAATTTACTGTACTTTCCATTCATTTGAATCTACATTCAACTGATTTTCCTTTTAAACCTCAAAGCAATCTATTGATAAGAAAGGGATTTCTATTGAAATCAATTTACTTTCAATTCATTTGAATCTACTTTCAATTGATTTTCCTTTCAAATCAAAAAAACACCCAAAAAGCTGTTGTGCACAATAGGGTACCATCGAAACAATTACATTATTGAGGATCTGAACCACTCATGGGGTACCCCCTTGAAAACTTGTTTGGGTGCTGTTTTTTTAATAAGGGTTTATGCATTTTCAATGGTTTTAACATGGATATGGTTTTCTACAGTAAATGGACCAGCTTTACCTAAAAACATGTGTATAAAGGTGGATAAAGCTCGTCCTAGAAAAATTGGATCTGAAAAATAAAGTCTCACAATAGAGGCTCCCCCCCACAATCACCAAGATACTCAATTAGGAAGCAGAAAATTCTCGCCATAGGGTATCATGACACTAATCGGAGGCTAACATTATATATAGATATATAGTTGAATATGAATATGAAGATACAATATAATCAGATGTCATCAGTACTACATTTCAAAATCATATGAAAGATATTGTATGATACAATCACCAAGAGGACTTCTATATCTTCTATTTCTATGTTGATCTAGTCATCAACCAGCCTTTAAATTCATTGATCATATTTGGATTTTTTGCTGGTGAGAACCTTTTAGTCACAAAATTCGATGACAGGAGATTTGACCAGAATTTTCCAGAAATGGTGCTGTAAAAACCATGGGTTTCCTGGAGATATTCCCTGAAACATCCGAAAAAACCTATTCGTCGATATGGAGGTTTCCTGAAATTGGGGTACCTCTAAATCATCCATTTTGGACGGATGTTCCATAAATAGTTGGTTTATAATCATTATAAACCAACTATTTTTGGGGAGTCCCCATTTATGGAACCCCCATATACAAATCCTATGACTCTGCAGGAGGCGCGGCAACGAGGAGGTTCGGCCTCTTCAGCTCTCCATCAAGCGCAAGAGGTACGACTCGCCGGGCCCACCAGATGGATCCGTGGTGAAGGGTAGCTTAAGTTAGCTTAAGAGCCTTTATTTTTGCACGTTTGTCATACGAGGGGGTGAAATGCCGAATAATATTGTGGATGTGTTGGGCATGTTGTGGTATGGCAATTTTGATGTGGAACAACAAATACAGAACCATTTGCTTTATGGACCATGTCATAGTTCGAAATCACCTTCGTGATGGCGGTAGAGAGATAGAGACTACTGTATATAGTTTGCATCAAGGTTGTGCCCTTTGTGAATCTACATTTTCCATCATTTTCCAAGGGTACCATGCTTTTCTGACCCATTTCTTGGCTAGAAAAACCTATGAAAAACCAGCAAAAACCTGGCATTTGAGGCCTTGAACCACCTGATCAGGCTCGAGGTCGATGAGGCCGCTTCGCTGCTTGGGGAAGTGGAGGAAAATAGGGCAACATGCTGGGATTTGACATTGATTTAACCATATTTTTAACCATCCAAAAAATGGATATACCATGATATACCAACATGACTATGGAAAATCACAATGTTCAATAGGTAAAACATGGTAAAACAACTATAAATGGCCATTTTCAATAGCAAACTGTTAGTTTATCAAAGGGCATTGATGGCGTCCAGGCTGTGGTGGCTCTTGCTGCCCCAAACTCGGAGAAGGCGCAGATGGCCTGCCAACTTGCTGGGAAGAAAGGTTGGCGCCTCAAGCCAGGAAACAAATATGTAGCTAAATGATGTTGAATAAATATATATATATGTAATTAAATATTATAGAATAGTATAGAATACTATAGAATGATATATGTTAGAATGATATTTGTATATATATATGCATGTATGTAACCATAAGTTAATTAACCATATATAGATATAGAACCGTATAACCGTATATCGCATATAAAACCATATATCGCATGTATATGTATATATATATATATATCTATATCTCTATCTATCTTTGGTTTGGGATGTTTTTGCTAAGTGCCGGCTGAATCTTTGAGGCTTGGTGATGGCTCTGCTGCCGCAGTTGGGGACCTTGGGGACCTTGGGAGCCATTCCAACTGCCACAGCTGCGACGTGATGGTTTCGAGGCTGTCGGCACTAGCGCCCTCTGGAGATCCAGAGGTACGAAAGTTGGTGCGAGAAGTATTGCAGGACATGGCAGCATCTTGCAGCTTTGGTGCTTAGGTCATCTCAGATCTTTGATTCAGAGTGCCAAATTCTGGAAATAACATTCATGCCAACATACACTCATGCCAGATGAATATCTCAGAAAACAACACTGCAGGAACTCGCGGCCCATCTCCAACTTACATAGAAATAAGATTCCAAGAGAAAATCAAACTATGCATGACTATGCTACAAATGACGTTCTTGAGGATTGGGATGATGGTCCCAATAAAATGAGTACAAGATTTCGGATTTCAAAAGATTGAATGAAATCAGGACAACCAAATACTTTCGCACTCTGATCAGACGAACATTCCAGGTCGTCTTTATTTATATGGTACCCCCCAAAAAAATAAAAAAGAACTACCTGTTTACTACAGTACGTTCATTGGAATTTACGGTATTTTGCAATATGTTGGGTATTGTTGGGTAATATGTTAGAGGCCTATTTTAGGAATTTATGGCAGTAGTTTCAAGAGGAGTACCGTATGTATATATATATACACAGCTATTCAATATACACATATACACATAATTGGGGGTACCATAGATATAGACAAACTTGTGTGTGAGACATGACGGTTCTGACATCAAGAGGTCTTAGGAGGTCCTAGGACCTCTTAGTCCTTCCTGCTTTCAGACTATGTCTTAAGTATACTTTACGTGCATGTTGGGCTAGTATGTCGATTTGAAAAGGTTGAGCTGTTTCAAGTGGAACTTACGTTTGTGAGGTTTTGATTATGCATTATTCCCAAACAGTGCCAAAAACCATTGAACAAATCGGACACCATGTCATCTACTCAGCCACCTCTCATGGACATCAGCCAGGTGTTTTGTCGGTTTTCTCCTGGTTTGAGCACCCTCCCAGAAAGTTACTTAAAACCATGGGAAGAAATACAGCATAAGCACGACTTGAAAATAGAATAAACAAACAAGTTTCAGCATGGACTTTGAAATTTGTTTTCAGAACCAACATCCTCCAATATGTGCCTTGAATATAAAGTGATTTTCAAAGCGACTTACAGCTATGCAAAGTTCTTTCAACGAGGTATGGAAAGGGATCTATGGAAGGAGGACGGCATTGCATATTTCAGAACGGAATCCTTTGAGCACTCATTTTTACCGATTATGGCATTCCTTAAAAAAATGTTGTTGCAAGTATGGACAAAATTTCCTTCACAAGAGAAATCAAGAGAATAAATCATTTGATTGATTTATTACGAAATAAAATCCTTGGATATATGTAATATATTATTGAAAAAAAAAAATATAAATTATAATTATATAAATAGAATATATGTTCCATATAAATGAAATATCTGAATAAAATAAATAATATATTAAATAAATGAAAATTATTTTTTTATATATAAATATATTAAAAAATAAAAATAAATAAATT
>CAMXCT020001018.1:75363-187515 GCA_947184155.2 Cladocopium goreaui
GTGCTTCAACGCCCCTGTCACACAAACGAACCGCACAGAAGCAATAATATCCCTAGCGATGCCATCTTAACGCCAAAATTTCAAGCCAAAATACTCCGGATACCACGGGTTGCCTATTAAAATACATCTGCCTATTAAATATTATTAAAACATAACATAGAATCCTATTTTTTTATATATTTGTTTAATATTTTTTTAAATAAATATTTTTTCTCCATTTTAATTTTAATTAAAAACAACATAGATTCACCACAAAATACAAAGATTCCAATCTTAAAAAATTCACAATAGGATTCGGTAATTTCATTACGAATTACCTAGCCTTAGAAAATATTTGTTCAATCAAATTTTTATTTTTATCCATAGGTCCCAATATTTTTTTCTACAAAATAAGTTACTATCCAAAATTAAAATACACCTTAAACCTTTTCCCAAGATAACCTCACTACAAAATAACCCATAAAAACCATTTTAAAGCGACCTTAAGGCCACCCATTTTGTATAGGAAATTCGAATAAGAAAAAAAAATAATAATAACCAAAATTAAAAAAATAACAAGAATACCACCACCAAAAACAACAACCAACAACAACAACGAACAACAACAACAACGAACAACAACAACGAACAACGAACAACAACAACAAACAACAACAACAACAACACCAACAACAACAACAACAACAACGACAACAACAACACCAACACCAACACCAACGCCAACGCCAACGCCAACACCAACACCAACACCAACCCCAACGCCAACGCCAACACCAACACCAACACCAACACCAACACCACCAACAACAACAACAACAACCACAACCACAACCACAACAACAACAACAGCAACAACAACAGCAACAACAGCAACAACAGCAACAACAGCAACAACAGCAACAACAGCAGCAACAGCAACAACACCAACACCAACACCAACAACACCAACACCAACACCAACACCAACACCAACACCAGCAACAACAACAACAACAACAACAACAACAACAGATCCATGAGAGACCTACCGAGCGACAGTGGACGCAAAACCAAAGCTCCCAGAAGACCCTTTTTCGAATGGAACTGAAAGACCGACCGAGCGACAGTGGGGCCGAAAGTGCACTCAAAAGAGTGATAGACGCATGCGGTACATGCAGAAGAACGGAAACGTAAAACGAAAGCTCAACTGATCCATGAGAGACCTACGGGGGAAACTCAGAAGACACATGCTCAAACACAACTGAATACCGAGCGACACTGGACCAGGGAGGAATCGAACCCCCGACCGACCCTGACCGACCGTACTGCATTTGCTTAGTGGGACACTGACTGGGGAGAAGAGAATTTTTCCCAAAAAAGTATCACTTTTTTGGGAAAATCAAAAATGATTTTCCCAAAATAGTAGTAAAATTTCGACCTCCGCGCAGGGGGCTCAGGAAGCACAGACTTAGTTTGTATTCGCGCAGACTAAGTTTGTATTCGCCAATTTTCCCAAAAAAGTAGCAGATTTTTGATTGGCCTCGAGAAACTGCGCCCACGCGCTCTGGGTCAGGCTAGATCGTAATATTAGTAGTAATAAAATAATATAAGATATTATTGTATATCATTGTATTTTTTCATCTTTCATCTAACCAGATGGTTCCGCACCCGCCTCTTTAGCGAGCTTATTTTTCGACCCTCCGGAGCCACAAGACAATGGAAAAAAATTAAAAAACACATTGTTTAGCAACGTTTCTACCTTTTCGCGCACCTCCATCTTCTTCTTCTTCTTCTGACTCTTTCTCTTCTCTGATCTTCTTTCTTCTTCCTTTCTCTTCTCTGACTCTTCCCACCTCTGCTTTTCCATCTGTCCATATTGTCGGAAGTTTGACTTCTAAACTTCCTTCCTTTATATATATATAGATATATATTCATTTTGATATATATATATATATATATATGTATATATATATCGATCTTTGATATTTATTTTATTTTGTATGTTTAATTTCAAAGGAATTCGGCTATGTCGTTGTCAACAGGTTTTCCAGTCCTTAGTATTCATCAATCTCCGTTTATGATCATTCGCAATAACGTTGATTAAATTTACATAGTATGATCTTGAGTTCTGAAATTTTTCGTGCTTGGTTTCTAGTCCTGTCATTCAGTTGTTAGATTTATGTGAGGTCTTCAAGGTATTGAGTTGTTTTGGCCTCATTTTAAGGACCCCCACAGCCAAATACACCAGCATCAGCTGAATCACATTTCCATGGCGACTATCCCGTGCCAAGCATCTCAGGATCGATGGACCAAGATTGAGAGTCCACTGCTCCATCCGGCAGGTCGCCTAGCGCGATCGGGGAATGGCATGGAATGGCAGTGATTCTTTGACAAATGGGAAAGATAATATGATCTGAGAAGCGGATATAATATGATATAATGGCATCAAATATATTGGCCAGTTACACTTGCATATAATTTCATCGAATATATTTGGATAACATATTTGATGAGTTATCTACTGTAATGATCCACACTAGTGATGGCAGTTCTACATCGTCAGATACTGTATCTAGTTGAAGCGATCAGTCCAACATCTGGTTGCTGGCCAATCTGAAACATATGTGCGTCAATTCGGATCAACATTCCAGGTAGGGTTGAAAGTAAACAATAGTTCAAATATGCTCAACTTGAACAGACTATATATATATAATATATTTCTATAGATATGAGATACGCCATGATACGCCTATATATTTCTTATTTTTGAGCTCTAAGACTCTAAGAGGTTCGCTCCTGGTTCATCTCTTCATTGTCGCCAAAGTCCATGTTTGAATCATGTTGATTCACCATGATTCACCCCCTGGATGACCGGAAAGTCATGGATGCTGAAAACTATGTGGGCTTGCGACCGCCTGAAAACTGCAAGGGCTTGCGCGGTGGCCATTCCAAGCCCTGCATCAACTCCGCTTCTCTCTCCTGAGGCACCAAGTCGCCGCGTCTGTGGTAGAAAGAATGATGGGAAACAAAGTATCGTATGATAGCAGCCTCACATCACATGTCATTGTAGTTGAATAGAATATGTGCTGCCTCTATCTTCATATATCATATGAACTATCATGAAAGATTCTGACAGATCAGAGCCAGTGTAGAAATACAGTACACAGGCTAAAGCGACAAATCCAAATCCATCAGTCAGTGTCAACCCCTTTCCAAAAGTGGTTCTTTTGCTAAGGCTGATCCAGTCTCCTGCTTTTCCTTGCGCATCTTTCGCGTCCTTGGGGCCAACGAGTACAGTGATCTTTAGGTCATCTTTAGGTCACCATCTGGCAGTTCTTTCGGCTGCAAACGTCATGGAATTTTCGGTCTTTTCTCATGGGATTTCCGGGCTTCAGACAGAAAAGGCCATGTTTTGTGCATCGGCAAACTTCATAGTTGCATATATGGGTATGGATCAATACCTATTAATACCATTTTTAGGGGGATGAACATCCATAAATCCCAGCTATTTTGATGTGAACTACAGGGGTACAGGGTTTTGACACACTGCCATATTGGTGTGGTCCACCTGTCCACTCCATCGCTTTGACAAAGGCACCAGTACTCGGCAGAGAATTTCTTTGGCGGAGGAAGACCTCGCTTCACGGTGCGACAAACTGATCACCAGTGATATCAATTGAGTTTTCAGAAATGGCAGTGTGTCAAAACCTGGTACCCCTGGTGAACATCAAAATAGCTGGTAAATGGATGTTCATTCCCCTAAAAATGGTATTAATAGGTATTGATCCATACCCAAATACCGTGAAGTCTAAAGGGCAGTTGACCATTGTGATCAGTAGTGATACTCTAGTCAGGTATCATTGTTCTATAATCATCTACAATCAACAATCACAACCGATTGTAAGTGATTTTTTTCAGTAGCGAGAGGGCTTGGTATCATGCTTCTATAACTATAGATCACATATAGTAGATCATTAATAAGTTACACTATCAATCTTCTATAGATTTCTATAGTATATCGTAAATTATGTAATTACTATACTATTGATCTATATTGATCTTCTATATTCTTCTATAATATACACTAAGGATCTACAATCAATCGGGCCCGCCTTTCTTTCGCAGGTGGTACGTCCTTGGCAGATCCCCTTTGGGCCTGGCTCCACAGGTCACTGACAGGACGAAAACTGGGGGTTTTTCAATGGTTAATACATCTTAATACCAGTAAGTAATGGTTAATACTGGTGAATACGCTTCAGAATGGTTAATGATGGTTAAGAATGGTGAAAAATGGTTGATGAATCGTAGTTGATAATGGTCAATGGCATTCAATGGTAATAGTAAGTGCTGAATGTATCCAATGATTGAAATCATTTCAGCCCCGGATGAGACTAAACCCTGGTTGAAAATCAGGCAAACAATGTGATGTCATTTGCTTATATTTGCTTACCATTTAAACAGCCCAGGGGCCAACATTCATCTAGGGTTGACACTATATGCCAAGATATGCTGTATTGGAATAGCCTGTTGCCAAACATTGTGAATCATGAAAATGCATCAAACTTTAGTTTGCCAAGCTAGGGAAGGTGGTTTATTGACGATACTCAAACCATTGGGCATATACAGCATATGATTGACTTTGAACCTGTTCCTGTGACTGGAGAAACGTTCATTTGTATATACTTCCGTTGAAGTGTGTTCTTGATGTCAATGTAAAGGTCTGTCAAAAGGCCATGTTTTGTGACAACTCGACAACTCATCAATAATCAATAGTATTGGTACAAATCACAAAAAAAATGTTTACCCTCTGGTAAACTAACATGGCTATGGAAAATCACCATTTTTAATGGGAAAACTCACTATAAATGGCCATTTTCAATAGCTATGTTAGTCATTACCAGAGGGTACTATGAGTCACCATGGAAACTACGCCGATTCCCTGAGCTTCGGCTTTTGGGTGTCACAGCTTAAAATCAAAGGATGTCCTCCCCCAGCTTTCAAAAGCTTCAATCTGAAAGCCATGTAGAATCATCATCCAATCATCCCATTTTTCATGTGGTAAACCCATGGTAAACCCATGGT
Source organism: Cladocopium goreaui (assembly GCA_947184155.2). Classification (NCBI taxonomy): domain Eukaryota; class Dinophyceae; order Suessiales; family Symbiodiniaceae; genus Cladocopium; species Cladocopium goreaui. The sequence continues at coordinate 80,425 of CAMXCT020001018.1, forward strand.
AAACCCAATAAGCCATCCCCCAATTTTTGGAGTTATTAGCGGTATATCGTTGTGAAGAGTATACTCCTTTCTGGGATGGTTCATGGTTCTCATTCATTTTTTGAAGGCTTGGTTAGTAAAATATTCCTGTTAGAGGAACCCTCTATATTACGTTAATATGAACACATTAATCCATCAGCGGTGAGGTGTTTCTAAAGGCACACCTGTCACTTTTCGCGCGGCCTCAAGACCAAGGTCTCATCAAAGCTTCCCGTCTCCAATCCCTGCAGAAAACGCTGAGCCATCTACCGATCATACCATCATATAAATATACATTGTACATTCATATATCATCATAATCCATCATATATTGCTAACTGAATCACCATCTGAAAGTTGACAGATTTCGAACATTTATAAGGGGATGGTTCGGCATGTTATTTGAATCATGGACTCGCTCTTGTGTGGCATCGCTGGCAGCAATTGTGGAGCCTTCTTGTTGGGAGTGACATCCGTTACCCTCAGCTCCCATCTGGTGTCTTCTGACAAGGGCTGACAAAACCTCAGCAATGGAGGATGGGGCACCAATTTATGGCAATTTTAATAGGGAGAATGAATAAAAAGGATGATTCAGCAGTGGATGGAATGGTACATGACAAACCCAGATCTTGAAGTGACTTCTGTGATCTTCTGTGATCTTCTGTGGTTGTTGGGTTCAAACTCCCCACAGAACTAGGTCTACAGATGAATCAACGGCGTCAAGGCCGGTGCTCTCTGAACAATGGCAGCTTGCCACCCACTGGTGTGTCCTCTCGCAAGACCTGCGCCAAATGCATTGAGGATAGCGAGTCAGTTACTGTGGGATACTATGAGTCCTACTTACCCAAAGCCACAATTGCCATGTTCGACAACTAGGAAACACACTGACTATTCATATGTTCAACCTTCGATATGCAACCCTATCATACATACAAAACAATGCCACGAAGAACAACCCTTGAATGTCGGAATATGTCAGAATTGTCAAGAAACGTACTCGTGTGCCGTAGTCGCGCTTGCAGAGTCAGACAAACCGAGGTTGCTTAGCCAGAGCCATGCAAGCTTATTGCGATTTAGGCTAGTGATAGCTTTCGAAAGCCCATTGGGTGCAAAATATCTCTAAACATTCTCTAGACTTCAGAGGTTGGCATGAGGACTTAAGCATTTCAGAGTAGTTCAGCAGAGCCTTCATCGTTTCCCAAAGGTTCCTGCAACTTTTCTCTCTTGGCTGTTCCAGCAACCTCCTACTTCAACCCGTGGCCCATCCTCATTGTCTAAGCCAGGACCACCAGCAAAGATCACATCCCAAATCCTGGGAGTTGTGATGGTCCTGATGGGTGAAAAATGGTGAAAAGTCCTATAAAAGTCCTATGGAACCCCAGAAACACATGGATCCAACAGGAAGTGGGTCACCCAAGTAGTCGATGACCAGAAAATGTGGCGCCTGGGGGGATGAACATACTCCATACAAGAACACAGAACAAAACTATGGCGCTGATGATGATATCGGAGGCATCTGAGAGTTGAACATAACGACCTATCCTATTGTCTTTGGTGCAAATGCCTGGAACCATCAAGCTGTGCCAACGAATCTGTTCCAGCTCACGGATCCCACTTCCTGTCCCTGGAGCTGCCCCCCCTGGGCCCTGGCTTCTCTTTGGGCTTTCCAGGGCGCAGTTCTTCAAGCTGCACACCTTTCAGAGGTTGTCTGGCAAGAGGAAAGGTGTCTGGCAATGGTAAGTCACAGCTACTGGACGAACTAACCATGGAATTTAACAGGGAATTTTGCACATTGCCATGCTGGATTTTCGGAAAGTCTACTAGCATCTACTAGAAATTTTCGAGGTACAAAGCTCGAATCAGGATTATTCCCCGTGGTCCTGGTCCTGAACACCCAAAAGCAGAGTCCTGCTAGGTGCTCCGACGCACAGCATGCGCATTCTGTGTGAAGCGGAAGGAGGGATGGTAGAACCTGGGCCCCGGCCGCGGCCTACCCGGAAAAGGTCGACAATGGAAGGACCATGGGAGACCGCTTTGGTACTGGATCGGAACCGCCAAGTCATTATAATTATAATTATATTGATTTACAGTTATAGGCTTTCAAGTTGGCTTCATTATGGCGCGTCTTTTCAATGTCTCCACATCTTTCTGTCCGGGAAAAACTCCCGAACAAGTCGGTGGGCAGGAGTTGCGTATGAGTTGTGAGCCTAACATGCGTCCTGCGCCCTCTGAATCTACTGGTATTCTTTGGATCACTGCTAAAAAGATCTAAAAAGCACATCCGACTCTGACACGCCCTGCCACCACCTGGATTTTGTTGGTGATGAGCTGTACATGTTGGTTGGCCAAATCCCCGTCTTTTGCACACCAACATGGCTCAACACTCCCAACACCTGCAGCTCTGGGTGTTCCCACGCTGCCTGTCAAGGCCACAAACGTGGTGCACAGAATGGAGTGGGTAAGAAGAAAGGAGGCTTCACGCCTAACAGAACGAATCAAAACATTCGCAATCAAATAATAAGTACCACAACCAGTGATTTCAATGCTACTTGGTGACAATCAAAGTGGAGTCAACACAAAAGTTGCACTCATACAACTTGCAACAAGTACATATCGAATCGTCTTGCCTCTCACAGGAGCGGGTGCTTAACAAATCTAAACAGAAGCGTACCACCATCTGCAACGTCATATCTTTGTGACTGGTGAAGCATTTCCCGGAGGCCGTCGTCACTAGCACCAGAAAGCTCAGGTTCGTCAGCGTCGAATGATGATGTCCAAAATTCGTCCAATTCTTTTGGACAAAGGAACAAATCATGAAAAAAAACATCAAATGGATTAAATGGACCGTTGAAAAAAACAACAACCAACAATTTCCCATATTTTCCCTGGCCCTGTGCCCTCCAGGCCCTGGGTGCCTCTCCCTGAGGATCCAGGTCGTGCGACCGACACTGGGGACCCTTTTGCACCTGCGATCGCACAGGATCTTTTTGCCATGCGTGCTGCACATAAATGATCCAAAAATATCCAAGAAGAGCCAAGAATCCATGACTCATTTTGAAGATGTTTGAAGACCAAGCTTTCTTCAAGGATTGCTGGAGTTTACAACCTGCAAATCGTTGAAATGTGTCTTAAATTCACCAGTTGCCAGCAGAGCCAGAGAAGCTGCACCCACTCCGAGGAGATCAGGTCGGTGTGCTCAATGGTATCTTGGTGGTGACCAGGGGCTCCGAAAATATTTTCCTAAAAAAAAAACATCACCATCTCCGGAGAACGACAGTTTTCTAAGCACCAAAAAGTGATGTTTGAATATGTAATGAATATGTTTGAAATGTATATCTGCCTCCAACTTCTGGGTTTCGTTTTGTGGTTCCGGGGCCCATAAGCTTCAGTGGTTCCAAGTTCCAAGTTCTGTGAATGGAGATCATTGCCCAGAGGGTGGCCCTTTAACACAGGAATTTTCCTAATGAACCCACAGCCATGGGATTATATATATATATAATTATTCATAATGATATCCCCATTGGGCCTAATATATAAGTTTGCAACACTCTAGCCGCTAGCCATGAAAAACCTTTCATGGTCAAGTGCAGCGTAAAAGCCATGGCAGCCTGGATATGCCTGGATGCTGCATGCCGCAGACTCTTGAAATCTCCCAGCATCTTCGCGCGTCTCTTTCAGTGACAAGTCTGCAATGAGTTGTTGCTGTCAACCTAAACGATATTTTCGATTTCCAGTGATGAGAAAACCGTTCCAAATGACGGGTTTTTGATGGTTTTTGCATGTCTTTCATATGTTCAAATCATAAATGTCTGAAGCTACTAGCCGCCTCCGCCTGTAAAAAATCCTGGGGGTCCCTACCTGGAGTTTCCGTGAACTCCAACCAATCCTTGTGGACAGAAGGGATGGAGTCAGTGGACAGCAAGCGGCTTGCGTGCATGATAGGTCCCCCATGCTCCCCTGTCTGGGTTAAGTTGACAGCCATCCGAAAGCCCAAAAACATGGCATTGCCAGCTTGTTGATCTTCAGATTGAACATGCCGACACATCTGTTTGATTTCGCAACTCCCAGGTTTGACATTAAGTGATATACACCCAATGGCTCCTGTGGGTTGAGTTCAATAACTGCATGATTGGTCAAAGCTAAGTCAAGATAAAAACATGCCCACAGGTGATATTGGGTAGTCCACGCAGGGGGCGTATAAATATAGTTATATAGTTTTATATATTGTTCTATTGTCTTAGATTAAGTTGACTAAGTAATACAAAACTATTAGATCAGATGTCATGTGATATCATATACCCTATTATTTCCTAGTGTATCATATTACATATGTCATGGTATATCCTATTATATATTATATTATATATTATATATTATATATTATATATTATATATCATATATCATATATTATATACTATATATTATATATTATACACTATATATTATATATTATATATTATATATTATATATTATATATATTATATATTATATATTATATATTATATATATTATATATATTATATATATTATACTATATACTATATACTATATATTATATATTATATATTATATATTATATATTATATATTATATATTAGATATTAGATATTAGATATTATATATTATATATTATATATTATATATTATATATTATATCATATATTATATATTATATATTATATATTATATATTATATTATATATTATATTATGTTATATATTATATTATATGTTATATATTATATATTATATATTATATTATATATTATATATTATATTATGTTATATATTATATTATATGTTATATATTATATATTATATTATATATTATATATTATATTATATATTATATTATATATTGAATTATATATTATATTATATATTATATTATATATTATATTACATTATAATATTTGTTATATTATATAATATATTATATATTATCATACATTATATTATATATTATATTACAAATGGCCATTTCAGGAACCTAAATTGGAGGTACCTACCATATATAAGGCCTATGTAAGGGAATATCCCCACAGAATATGGTCTTATGTGGTACAGTACCTCCATTTTAGGATCCTGAAATTCCCATTGATATTATGTTAAGTTGTATTAAGTTGTACTATATTATATTATATTATATTATATTATATTATATTAGATTAGATTAGATTAGATTAGATTGTATTATATTATATTAGATTAGATTAGATTAGATTGTATTATATATCATATCATATCATATTATATCACATCATCTCATATTATGTCATATTATGTCATATAATACCATAGTATATAATATTGTATAATAATATATAATAATATAATATCAAAGTATATCATGTTATATCATATTATTCATATATAATCATATATATATATGTTAATGTAAAGTAATGTCGCTCTATGACAGAAAACATTGAAAAAACAAAACAATACGGCCAATCATCAACTTTTCTCAGGCAGGTCTTTAAACAAAAGAGTGAAGGACAGATACCCGTCCTGATGCGGAATCTTTTGGATATCCACGAGTTCTTCCGCTTTCCTGTGGATTCTTCTGGGTTTTGAAGGAACACATTTTAAGGAACCCTGCCTTGGATGGTAAAATCCGCGGTTTTCTGTACTGTACATGTTCCCTTCAATCAACCCAGCGCATCTTCGAGGTCTGCACCGTTGATGGCGGAAATACTTCGGGGGTATCTGCTCTTGGGGGTCCGTGCTTTGAGCCTTACCATACATCAAAATACCAATATATAGATCATTATAGATCATTATAGATCAATATAGATCATTATAGATCATTATAGATCAATATAGATCAATATAGATCATTATAGATACTTATAGATCCATATAGTAAATCACAAAGCTAAAGTCAAGTCATGTGTGTTTCCATAAGACCAGTCAATCCGTTGTCCAACCTGTGCACAAAATGTTGATCCCCATCCATTTCTAAATCCAGAAATGCTTCCGCCAAATGGCTTTCAAACGGTTTCAATCGGTTTCCCAAAAATCATCTGCCATGTCAAATGGTTTCGTGAAAATCAAAGCGCCTGCAAAAAAAAAGGACGTTCATGGACGTTCCCTGTTCGCGTCCTTTCCCTTCCCAACATCCTTCAACCAGCGCGAATTCAGCGTGATTTACGCGTCCAAAAATCAGGCAATCTGAAGATATTTGAACCATCATTATAGAACTATCATTCGCCGAAACATAATGATCCACCACGCCCAAAAGCAAGCAATTTGTCATTTTGGGAAAGTTCCCGTAGCCCAATCCGACTTGATCATTTCCGGTAGTGACATGTCTTGGTGAGGTCGTCAAATTTTACCCAGATAAATATACATGTGCATGTATGTGTGTATATATATATGGTCATCCTGGGGTAGATAGAATATGGGGATATTCAAACATCTTCCATTTTAGTGAGGTTGTCTGAAATTTACATATTCTATCTACTTCAGGATTATATATATATAGTCTATAAGTCTTTTTCAGCATCACGAAATGCATCATCATTAATTGAGAGATGGCCTTTTCATGGTTCATTATATTCATTATGGCTAATGATGGTGAAAAATGGTGAAAAATGTTGAAAAATGGTGAAAATACCAGGTCAATAACTGCAACCCCTGAAAGCCTAGTATCGGATCTGTTGATTGCGGGTAGAAGAATGGGATGGAATGCCTCCCATGAACCGTTTTTTTCAATACCCTCTGCGAAAAAAAAAAAACACGTTGCTACATCTGGAAAATCAATGACAATCACCGTGTTTCAAGACTTGTTTAATAGGTAAATCATCGAACGAACGTATACATGGAGCATTTCCTTCGCAACCTGCAACGGACTACCAACCTCCATGATCTGCATCAATTATAGGATGATCATAACCTATGTTGCTTCATAATTAATATCGGGAAGGCTAAGCATCATTCAGCATGGATTGGCACCTCTTCGATTCCAGCATCTCCAAGGCCAAGCTTTTCCGTGCCAAAGGCAAGGGGCTGGGCAATGGCACATGACCATCCTGATGTCACTGGAGCGTTGTGGACGTGCCAGCGGGTTTTTCGCATGTTTCAATATATATATATATATATAAATACAGTATATTATTTGTTTATTTATTTATCTATTTATGTATGTAGATGATTGACATGTTAAGGTCATTGAACAATATGTTTAAAAGAAATGCTTGGAATCTGCCATGGCATTTTTTCTGTTAGGGAAATCACCCATTGGCAGCAAGGTGGCAAGGTCTCAAACATGGGCTGGGAAATCCGCCATTGATTGGGCATTCAAATGGGAATAACATCGTTGATTTCTCATTGCAATGTCTGGCCATTTTTGATTACCAGAGGGTAAAGAATGCGCGAAAGCGCAGATGGGAGTCTCAAGTTTGAGGGAGCACTCAACTGAAAGTGATGGTCATCGCTGTTCAAAGTGGTTCAAGTACGTACACACCTATCGTTCTTGTACAATGATGTAAATGCTTTGGCAGCCATCGGCATGCCATCGACTGTGGGATGTGGGAGAACCTCATTTTGCCACCATGGGCGCCATGGGGATGAAAAAGCACATGTTTAAAACCAGCAAGCAACCTTTATCATCTTGGTCACATGTGTCATATCCTGGAAACCTTGTTGCCTTACCCGAAAAGCTTTCGCTGGCAAAACCAGAAAAATCCACATGGTTGATCATGTGTCGTTGGTTCGTTGGGCTCTTTCTTTGCTGCGAAACGAAACATTCCAAGTTTCTCTGGTCAACAGCCATTTAAAAGTCCATGTGTCCCTATAAAAAACCGATATTTGCTCAAGATGGTCCAACAAATAATTCAAGTTAACATTCCCCATTTGGATTTAAGCCACTTTGGCAAATCCAGAAGACTCAGCAAATCTAAGTCAACCATTTTCTGCTGACCGAGGCACTGTCGGCACAGCCCAGATGCTGTCATTGAAGGCGCTGCGCACGCGCATGGTGGGGAATCACCTGGCTGTGTCATAGCAAAAAGATATGGCTATGAATCAATACCTATAAATTGCCTATAAATATACCATCTATTACCATTTATAGGGGGATGAACATCCATATACCATCCATTTTGGTGTTCACCAGAGGTACACGGTTTTAACAACTATCCATATCGAATTAGATATAATCATTTCCCCCTATGTAATACCAAACACCCTCCCAGAAAGCATAGTTTAGTAGCTGATGATACCATATATATATATTTATTTGGCAAATTTTACGGTGCGTTTGTTATTAGATGGATAGGATTATAATAAGTATTTCGCGATATAGGAAGATAGAGGAATATGTGTTGGAATATGGATGGGAATGAAATGATGTGTATTGGTCATCCATCCCATAATTGGAATCCTTGTGATGGGTAAATGTTTATCTCCATGAACGGATTGATGACCATATACCCCATATATGGAATATTAAGAAAAAACAAATGAATGATCATTGTATATATGATGATTCTGAGAACATTATCATTTATGATAATCAAATGATCATAGTGAATGTTTCCCATATTTTCATATATCTTCCATTTCCGTGGCAATTTGGGGTATCGACAAACGTTCGGTGATTGTCCATTGGTTAGACCACTGGCAGGTAGGGGAAAAACTTGAGGGTAATTTATGTACTCATGGAAAAGAATCTATATAATGCTCTGCTGTAAACTTACACAGATGTGGAAAACCAAACATGTGTCGATAATTGTCCGAAAGGGAAACCACTACAATTGTATCTGGTTGGTCGCCAAGATACTGAGATAAATACCAGGCTGGTTTGGTGGTTGAGCAACCCGACCAAAAAAAACATTTGAAAGTGTTGGAACCGGCCATATTCTCAGGTGCTGTCTGGTTGTTTTTTTTCATGCTTCACACCTGGTTATTGCTATGATCAATCCCAAAAACAAATTGACAGTTTAGGATAGTTTAGGTTTAATATGGTTTAATACTAGCAATGACAGAATTATACAGAATTCCTGCAATTTCAGCAGGTCTACAATGAGTCTACACTCCACTTCCCAATGTACTCTCCGTGCAGTTTGAGTCGCCCCTTTTCTGCAACTGTGCGCCTGCGCCAGAGCACGCAACTGGCTGACACCTCTGACAGCTCTGAAACTCGAAACCTGAAGGCTCCCCAGGTATCTTCCAAGGCTCTACCAACAACTGGGATCAAAGTTATGAATCATGAATCAACATTAAAAGTTGGTGCCCGCCAATAAACTGACATAGCCTATGAAAAATCACCAGGTTTAATAGGTACATCTAAATCATCTATAGAAATAGGCCATTTTCCACAGCCATGAAAAAAGCCAGATCAAAGGGTACCTGAAATAGTACCAATCAGCTCACACTATCCCCATATATCCCCATACTCAACTCATCTTTCTTGTGAGGTGCTCAACTGCGGTCTGGTTCTCCGCCCCCAGTCCACCGCCGCTAACATCTCCACGGAGATCGATCGGACCCGAGATTCTCGGAAGCCCGAAGCGACGGTCCCCACGAATTGGGTGTCCAAAAATCGATCCCAAACATCCCATTTTTCCATTCAACATCTACATCTACTTCCACAATATCTATCTGGTTGGTGGTTTTAACCATCTTGAAAAATATGAAAGTCAATGGAAAGGGTTATCCCATATATTATGGAATAAAAAAATGTTCCAAACCACCAACCAGCTATATATTTCCAGAACTAGAACTTGCTGCTAGACTTCCGAGAAACCATCTCGATGGATTATTTCTGTCAGCAATTTTTTGGACATTCCCAAAAATCAGCAGCGCTTAGTCGCTCCGGTCTCTTGCGTTGCCGGAACTCCCCGAATCATGAAAGTCAAAGATTGCAAACAGTCAAAGATCGAAAGATCGAAAGATCGCAACGCAAGACCCGAAAGGCTGCAGCTAAACTACGCGAAACTTCACTTCGATGTCGGGAGAACGAGCAAATCTCCAAGCCCTGCAGTGAATCAATGAATTGTTCCCCCTCGTACGCCGGCAGTGGCTTCATCTATTGCAGAAATTGATTTTCAGTGACAAAATCCTGCAGCGGACCCTGCTATTCACCGTATTTTGAAGATCTTTGACATGTTTTGACATACTGAGTCTAGATTTGAGAATTATCATCCTGATTATCCTGATGCTGAGGTTGGCAACCCATCAAACCTGTCCATCCGGTGCTCAAGGATCTTGTCACGACAGGCTGGTGGCGACCAGTCCTGTGTGCTGTCGGTGCGGCCCTTCACGGTCGGATGATGTGAACGCCAGCGGCCAAGGGGAAAGTCATGTGAGGTCACCCCTGCTATTGTCTTGCTGGACATGTGTGGAGTGGGTCAACTGGTTGAGTTCATGCCAATTTCATACACCATACAGACGTAAAACACAAAGATGCTGCAAATGTTTTTGGCAAACTTCAGGTGAGGAGCATCCGGCCATAGAACATTGCAATTCAATAAAAAAACGAAGATGTAACCGCCAAAGAACGAGGATTTAAGCACCAAAAATGTGAATTCAACCATTGAAAATATATGAAACTAAGGGGGATTGATCCACACTCAAAGAACATTGAAATTCCATAGAAAGCTTTATCTGAATGATCAACCACCAACATGGATTTGTTGATACAAAACCTCACCGTTTTTTGCGGATCCATTTCAGAAGCCATAAACCCAGGTGCCAATCCTTCAGTATCCATTGGCACTCGCACGTCTCACATGTCACTTTCAGAACGGCCATTTCGTTCACTGCCAGGTGGTTCAGTTTAATGGGTAAAACACATGGAATCATCTATCAATCGGCCATTTTCCAGAGGTATGTAACAAATTTTCGGAGGGTATTACAGTTCGTGGGGCTATCTCTCCAGGACTCAATCCTTGGGACTCTTCACTGAAAGCACCCGTAGCGCCGCGGCCACACTTCACACTTGCCGCCAGGCTGCTAAGTTTGCGTTGCTGGCATCCGGCCATTTTTTGGGGGGTTTTGCATTCTTTTCAACCAGCTATTGATGCAGAAAATGAGCCTTCCAATCCCATCCAATCTCGGAAAACTGACTGAAAAACCATGATTTTTAGATTTAATGACTGGTATAGTGGACATATTCATGGGATTTCATGGGGATATCATGTATAACCAACTGGTATTCCACTGTTCGACTGGAAAAAAAACCGGCCGGACCCCAAAACCGCAATGATCGAGCGGGTGACCGAGGATGAGACGCACCGCCAGGGGAAACCCTAGAGATCCGCCCCCTTTGCACGTCACTCATCATGCCCAACCCAGCAACCCAATTTTGACATTTTGAAGTGGTTTCCCCTTCCCAGTAGTGGTCATAATAAACCATCAATTTCAGCTTTGGGGTTTCAGTTCCTATACTTTTCCTAACCGTTCATGGTGGAGTTTCTCTGATTTTACGGTGCTTGGTTGGCCATTGAAGTCACTCGTCGCTGCGCAGCCAGGCTCCGAATTCGGCGAAAGCCTTGCTGCCAAGGCAGGGCAAGGCGACCTAAGTGCGAATCTGAAGAAATATTAGATGATGTCCCTAACTTAACCCAGCACATCTCATCATTTTTGTTTGGCATTGAAATAGTAATATTGTTGAAAATATTATTATTTATCTTATACATTAATATTTTGTGTATATATATATATGTATGTATGCGTGTATATATTGTTAAGGATATCTTTTTAGGGTATATTGGAATTTAACGTCAAAATGAGTTGTTTTGTGTTACCTACGCGCTGAAGGGTCGCAAAGAACAGTCTTGAATGTTGTGGGTTTTATTGAATCAATAGTCGAGAGACTGAAACGGTTGGAAACAGTCGGAAGCGGTCAGGCATGATCATGCCCAAATCATCCAACCCGCCATTTTTCCAACAAAAAGTGTTTCCCCGCGATAACTTCTTTTTTTTGAAGGTCCAACAGGAAACAGTTGGAAACAGTTGGGACAACAGGTACTAGGTATACGTATAATATTGGGAGTTATACATCGGCTGTATAATATGTAAATATGTATATGTGTATATGTGTATATGCGTATATATGTAATTATATATGTTGTGTATATGTGTATATATGTATATCTATATATATATATATACATACATACATACATACATACATTACATACATACATACATTACATACATTACATACATTACATACATTACATACATTACATACATTACATACATTACATACATTACATACATTACATACATTACATACATTACATACATTACATACAGATAAATAGGTTCTATAGTAGGTATATGGTATTAGGTGTACAGGCACGTTATTACCTATATAAATATACGTATACTTCAAGTACATATAGCTTTTGTAGAGGCATGCAGTGGGTAATCTTATATATATGCATATCAGGTTGTAGAGGTTACATATTGCGTATATGATTATGGTATTGTGATGTATTATGTATATTATGGGGGATATCCCTGTGTTAATACATATAAATACCGTTAAACACCTATCAATGGATATCAATGATGTCCTATAGTGATATGAATGATGTTATTCCCAGAATGGCATGTCATCATTCCCAGAATTGGTGGAAGGGGAAAAGTTGGGAAACCCCTATATTTGATTCGTAAACCATGGTAAACCATGGTAAACCCTACAGATATTCCCTTAAACCAATCTATTGAATAATGCAACCATGTTATATATGATGATCTTATCTAAGTATAGAATAGTCATGGAACTTTTTTTGAGCTGCGCAAAGTATCTGGTACATCCCGTAATCAATGGGGTGTTCCTACCTTGTTCTCCATACCCGTACTGTTTTTCGGGGCTGACCTCGTTCTCCAACGCTCTATGTTTTTGATAGCTACATGTTTTGCACGCGAAGCCTATCTCGTTCTCGGGTGTTCCTACCTCGTTTTGCATCCTAAATACCCTCTGGTAAACTAACATAACTATAGAAAATCACCATTTTCAATGGGTTAATTCACTATAAATGGCCATTTTCGATAGTTTTGTTAGTTTACCAGAGGGTATGCGTGTTTTCGACAAACCGAGGTAATTGTGCCCCAAGACTGAAGATACTGAAGCCACGTCCATTCCTATCCTGAGACCCCCGCACTTCAGGCGCCAGACCAGTTGCGGTCAAACTGCTGCTCCTTTCCACCAAGGGTCCACCAGGTTTCAAAATTACAGCAGGTTTGAGACTTAGGATTTCAGCGATGTGAACTGTAATTTTGACCACCCCAAAAAGGCACCTCTGGCACTGTGAGATACTGTGAGTGCGGACGACGTTTCGGAGAATCACAATGTGATTAGAATAAAAATCGGGTACGGTACCCGGTACCTTCCATCCACTGGTGAAGTCCCCTAGTATTGTAATGGTCCTTTGGGTATACATAGGTATACCGTATACCACATGGTTTAAAGAAATGATGATCCAATTACATGGGCTTCTCTGAAAATAGGATAGCTGAAACTCCCCGTCATCCAGGTATTTTCCTAGAAAAAGACACGCCATTCCTGGGCATAACATGGTATAACCATCCCATTTCCAGGTACCACACCACCAAAAAAAGTCGTCTTCCTTAGGAGTTCGTTGGTGAAATGAAAAAAATCTTCATGGTCAAATCCCCACAAGTTGGTGTCGATACCACCAGAGGTCCACCGTCCCTGGCGTCCCTGGCCTTCCAATATCGCCTGCAATAGCCAATCAACCAGGCTCTTGGATTACTCGGCAGCGCGGCCAATCGACTCCAGGCGAAAAAAATGGGGGACATATCCAGTTTTTTTGGATGGCACTTGTAGTATTTGTTGGAAAACACAACATAAAAGAATGCTACTGTCTTGGCCCCTCCAATTTGCAGTGGAGGCGACTGCTTCAAAAGGAGTGACAGCCATAACAAAGAAATAAAGAAGTACTAGAGGTTGCGAAGTAGTGCTTCTGGATTTTGCCAATCACAGGGTAAAAGCCAGCAGGTAAAAGGGGGTCCTATTCCAGAAGATTACTGCACTGCGATGAGCACAAAAAAAACAAAAAATAATCCCAAAATATCCAATATCCAGAATGCCTGGAAGATTCATGGTGTAAGTCAGCGGTTTTAATCTTGCATTTGCTTACGGAACCCCAGAAGTCGAAATATCTGCCATTAAAAAAAATATTCCCAAAAAGGACAATTCCCCAAATAGTGGATGTCCCAGTGGGAAAACAGATTAGCAATATTTAGCAGTTTTCAAAACCCTTTGTCGTCCCTTCAAAAACTGACTGGTTACGAACGGATTTCCCAGTTCATTGATGCTCCCCAATTTATATCGGTTAGCAGCTAGCACAATCCCCATATAATCAACCAACCATCATCTATCAGTTATATCATGTTATATCACTTGTGTCGCCATACTGGTACTTTCATAAATGTTCATGGTTTCTCAACCACCATTCAATCACTATCAAGCACCAGGGCAACAGCTCTCGCAGCCACTTCAGCCGAGCATCTCAGCAATCTTGCCGGCCTTTTGCATCGCGCGGCTCTTCTGGCAGAGCGTAGCGGCGGAGCGAACCGTGGTTTTGTTGATGTTGGTTCCATAGCATCGTGTGCACAGGCCCCCATATATCTACAGATAAATATTATAATATATATATATATATATATACGGTACCTACATTTAAATATACGGATATTTAAACAACGCAATAGGTATTTTATACTACCTCCGGGCAAGTTTTCTCTGGCCCGGCCAACCATCTTAAATATCCGGAAGTTAACTATTTAAATATACGGAAAAAGGAGCTGCCGGCGACCGCTCCACCAGTTCAGTACCTGGTGCAAATGGCAAATGTCCACCGTTTCGATCCCCTCGCTTTCGTTCTTGATCAATGAAAACATCCTTGGCAAATGCTTTCGCATTAGTCAATAGTCTGTCTTTTATGGTATTGAGGTTGTACTGTACTATACGATTTTGGCTTTGGTGGAAATTCCTTTCATTAAAAATTCGAACTGGGTGGAAGCGCCTGGCTAGAAATTGCTTGCTTCTCTCTTTCTTGCAAGAAATGTCCTAGGTGGAGTTCCTGGGTGGAAGTTCCTTGCTTCTTGGGCGGAATTCCTAGATGAATTCCATAGGTGGAATTTCACGGGTGGTGGTGGAAGTTGCTTGTTTCCCTCTTTCTGCGGAAAAAAAACGGTGGGATTTTTTGGGGTGGGGTATCCTGGCTGGCAATTCCTTGCTTTCCTGTGTCTTGGGGAAAAATTGCCTAGGTGGACTTACCTGGCTAGAAATTGCTGGAATCTTCCTTCCTCAGCAAGACTTACCTGGGTGGAGTTTTGTGAGTGGAAATTCCTTAGTTCCCCGCTGTCTGGTTGCAAGTTACTTTGGTGGAGTTTCCTGGGTTGAAGTTCCTTGCAGTGCTCCTGCTCCTTCTTGGAGTCCTTTTTTGGAATTTAAGGGATTTGCTGGCTTCCCTCTTTCTGCAGAGAAATTTCCTAGCCAGGTAAGTCCACCTAGGCAATTTTTCCCAAGACTCCACCTAGGCTAGGATACCCCACCCAGAAACTCCACCTAGGAAATTTCTCTGCAGAAAGAGGCAAGCCAGCAACTCCCTTAAATTCCAAAAAGGGAATTCCAAGAAGGAGCAGGAGCACTGCAAGGAACTTCCACCCAGGAAACTCCACCTAAGTAACTTGCAACCAGACAACGGGAAACTAAGGAATTTCCACTCACAAAACTCCACCCAGGAAAGTCTTGCTGAGGAAGAAAGATTCCAGAACTTTCTAGCCAGGTAAGTCCACCTAGGCAATTTTTCCCAAGACAAAGGAAAGCAAGGAATTGCCAGCCAGGATACCCCACCCAAGAAACTCCACCTAGGAAATTTCTCTGCAGAAAGAGGGAAGCCAGCAAATCCCTTAAATTCCAAAAAAGGACTCCAAGAAGGAGCAGGAGCACTGCAAGGAACTTCAACCCAGGAAACTCCACCTAAGTAACTTGCAACCAGACAGCGGGGAACTAAGGAATTTCCACTCACAAAACTCCACCCAGGTAAGTCTTGCTGAGGAAGGAAGATTCCAGCAATTTCTAGCCAGGTAAGTCCACCTAGGCAATTTTTCCCCAAGACACAGGAAAGCAAGGAATTGCCAGCCAGGATACCCCACCCAAAAAATCCCACCGTTTTTTTTCCGCAGAAAGAGGGAAACAAGCAACTTCCACCACCACCCGTGAAATTCCACCTATGGAATTCATCTAGGAATTCCGCCCAAGAAGCAAGGAACTTCCACCCAGGAACTCCACCTAGGACATTTCTTGCAAGAAAGAGAGAAGCAAGCAATTTCTAGCCAGGCGCTTCCACCCAGTTCGAATTTTTAATGAAAGGAATTTCCACCAAAGCCAAAATCGTATAGTACCGTACAACCATTTCCATATAGTACCGTACAACCATTTCCATCTGATGATTGTGTAGCAATCCCACAGGCCGCTCTCAATACCATTGTTTTGGGTCTAACTTTAACAACTCGACTCATAGAGTGTTCCAAATCATCAGCACCATATATTTGGACCATTTACCATTTACCTGCATATATTCCCTGTGGTTTGCAATTCTTTAAACATGCGGAGTGGGCCCTACCATTTAAACATACGTACAGAACTGGTATTTCATACTACCTCCGAGCCTGACTGCCCTGGCCCGGCCACCATATATTTAAATGTGATTACCGTATATATTCATAATACAGTATATAGTGTATGTACAAAAATAGTTAAACAAGTATACAACAAAAATCAGCTGGTGATATTCCACCATGATTGTCGATGATTTTCCCATCATCATCCAAGCACAGAAAAAGATGCACCCCTTTTGGCACCTCTGCTTCCGGCAGCTCATTCAGCTGGGCTACGAGGTAATCGTCCAACTCCACCGTTTTCTCGGGGTTCTGACGCCGATCCAACGCGCATTCAGTCGTCATGGATCACCATGACTAAGTGACTTGAAACATATTGAAACCCATGGTGACGACTGGGGATCCCGAATTTTAAGAAACCATCAGAAACCCCTATGAAGAGCAAGTTTCATCGGAGTTTAACGGTGCTTCACCTACGAAAAACCATCATCTTTTAAGGGGAGTTTCAAGGGATTGAACGCTGACATATGGCGAGCATTACAAATGGCGATAGAATGAGATTTTGATGAGACTTGACCATCATCATCGTTGGTGGTTTTATGGGGTATTGACTGTCGAGAATATGGGGATATGATATGACATGATTGAGAAACGCTGCTTGACGGTTTAACGAAAGGGTCGGGCTTAGCCCTCCTATGCCCTCCTGGTTTATTGAGGATCCAGCAGCAGCCCACAATTCATGGGATACCTACCAACCATGGCTCGGGCGCGTATGGCACACCAGCTCCCTTCAGGCAGTTTCTAACGAAACATCTTTCCCAACCCCATGAATTTCAAGAACTTGAGATCTTTAAGTACCAAATGATTCCAAATGGGATTTGATGTTTGGATATTCTAAGTACCACTCCTATCCATTCCTATCCATCTTTACACAGGAATCATCTGAACCAAATGGATCTTCGGCTTCCTCTACTGGGATGCAAGCTATCCTGACGACATCAATCCAGGGCATCCAGGGTGAGTTTTTTGGAAAACCAGGGCACCATCCGCTGTCCATTTCCATCCTTTTGAATGGGATCATCGAACGAAATGGGAGGATGATCCAGCCATAAGTGGATCCCAATTAGGGGTGATCCGTCGCGTCGTTCGCGAACGATGGTCCTGGTATCTTGTCCAGTAGTGGGACACGTAGCCCTTCAACCAACGGTCCGGACGCCTTAGATGGGAAAGGCTTGGGGCAACTTGCTCATTCCTAATGAGGAAACCAATTGGTTTGAGAGTGGGAAAATGGAGGCCCCGTTGTTTTACGTAAATTGGTGTTTTTTTGATACTTAATGACTTTGTACTCATAGTCTTATGTTTTGATTCTCATGCATTTTAGGGTATCGCTATTTAAGTAAAACACCTGAAAAACCATTGAAAAACCAACATGCAACACAGCCCAAGGTATTGAAGCCCGCGAACACGTGAGATCGATGTCGACTCAAAAAGGACACCTGTTTTTCACCCACTGGAACCAAGATGAAATGTGAAAACTACTGAATTCCGCATCTCCCCAATGGTTTAAGGGAAAGTTGAAACCGGAAACGCCCAGATTTCATGGGAAAATCCATGGCTCTTCACTCTTCCCCTAGTCCTGGAAGAAAAACCCTTCGACCCTTCGTCGACCAAGATACCCTGACAGTGCCTTTGTCTTGGCTCTGTCGAGAGCTATGCGCACCTGAACTTCGGAAAAAGCCATAGAGTTGGCTTTTCCAACAGATCACCCTAGCTGCTGTATTTGGGAACCGAAAGCGTCTGAAGTTGAAAACCTTGAAATAAATTGGTGCGCCCAAAATCATCCAAAATTGAGGTATACTGGTCAATCATGGTCAATCATGGTCAATCATGCTGTCCCACATGGAAACCCAAATTTCTAGTGGGTCAAGTTGCAGTCAGCCAAAACATATAGTCACCAGTAAGCTGTCAAAATTGCTAGGGAGACCCAAGCCAGAAGGTTGACTGCATTTACAACTGACTTACTTCCATGACTATCATGACTAGAAGCACGACAGCCAGTGCTCTACGGATCTTACAGAAGATTGACTCAGAATCATAGTTCACTTAACTCCAACTGGGTTGTTATGACCTAGTCACTTGGTTCTAACATGTTCCAACATATCTTTTTCCACGGTCATTGGGTCATTCGTTTTGCACAGAAAAATGTCCCCATGGTTCCCGCCATCCGCGCATCCGGTCCGCCTCGTGTTCCGGAAGCTCCATGAGTTGCATTTGGAGATCACGCTCCAGATTCATCTCGTTCATCTGGCCGAAAATGAAGGATTTCAAAAGCGCTAAAGCCCAAACCATCTGGATGTCTTGAGGATTTCTATAAAAACGCCAAAAAATGTATGGGATGGATTTTAAAAGCCCAAAAATCCGATCGGAGTGAAATGTTGCAGGAATCCAAAGACATCCCAAAACTGATAAAACTGGTGTTGTTGCTGGTTGGCGTCCATCCCAAGAGATCTAGACATATCTAGACCATTGGGAGCAGCATCCCAGGTAGAATGTATCGGGCGATGAAAAAACCAAA
Organism: Cladocopium goreaui; assembly: GCA_947184155.2. Classification (NCBI taxonomy): domain Eukaryota; class Dinophyceae; order Suessiales; family Symbiodiniaceae; genus Cladocopium; species Cladocopium goreaui. The sequence goes on from CAMXCT020001018.1 coordinate 99,627, forward strand.
AGGGCAATGGAACGGTTCTACATTTCTGCATCATTTTGCTTACAAACTATGTAGACTATGGGAATTGTCGAATTGTTCATCTCTAAAATCCAGTAAAACATAGTAAAACACTACAAAATGCGATCAGAAATGGAGTACTTTAATCCCATCTTGCGGGGCACTGAAGCTGTTCAAGACATCGAGTTCAGGACATTTCTACAGTGTCACAACGAAGCCCCGTTTCGTTTGAGAGTAATAAAAACATGGCGTCCTGTCAGTTTTTCCGACCTTGAACTCTCTCTATCTATTTATCTATCGATCTATCTACCTATCTATCTATCTATCTTATCAATATATCTTATCAATCCATCTTATCCATCTAGCTTATCCTACCTATCCTACCCATCCTATCTATCCTATCTATCCTATCTATCCTATCTATCCTATCTATCCTATCTATCCTACCTATCCTATCTATCCTATCTATCCTATCTATCCTATCTATCCTATCTATCCTATCTATCCTATCTATCCTATCTATCCTATCTATCCGATCTATCCGATCTATCCTATCTATCCTATCTATCCTATCTATCCTATCTATCCTATCTATCCTATCTATCCTATCTATCCTATCCTATCCTATCCTATCCTATCCTATCCATCTATCTATCTTATCTGTCTATCTGTCTATCTATCTATCTATCTATAATACATAATATATATATATATGACACACTTCAGCATTCCTTTTCGGCGGCAAACTTCTAGTCAGATCACTTGCACAGTCACAGCAACGAACCAGCCATTCGGCTGAGAGTTGAAACTTGGCACCAAGATGTTAAATCTCAAAAGGTGCCTCTCCCCGGGTTGGGAGCGGTGGGCTGAGCCCGATTGCTTGAAATGGGAAACGACAATTGTCAAGAATGATCATGTGTCAAAAACGTGTTGCACACTCAAATGACACACTTCAGCATTCCTTTTCGGCGGCAAACTTCTAGTCAGATCACTTGCACAGTCACAGCAACGAACCAGCCATTCGGCTGAGAGTTGAAACTTGGCACCAAGATGTTAAATCTCAAAAGGTGCCTCTCCCAAGCCAATGTTTTCGTTAGAATTTCAAAGACCGCCAGCTGAAGACATCTTGACAAATAAAAAAGGAAAATGGATGAAGCGCCTCATGACCCAAAGCAAAACATTGTTAACTAAGGGGGGGAAGGGACAGGGTGTGTTGTTGTTTGATTGTTTGTTGCTGTCGCTTGCGACGGCTAAGTTGTAGTCGGCATCATGTATCGACATAGCAAAGAATAGGCCAAGTGATGACATAGTTGTGGTGGATACGGTTGGGCTATTCGAGTCCAGGGGACGCCATTGCGAGCGCTACCAGTGAGTTGAAAGTGCTTTTTGTGAGTACGTGAGCAACCACCTGGGGGACCATGACATAGTCTGCAGCACCTCGCAATGTCGTCCGGATCCATGTTACCTACCAATAGTTTGGTGCGCTTCCTCCACCTGGTGCCAAATTGACAGAAGTCGGTCACAATGCTCTGCGTGTGATTTGCCTGTTCAAGTTGTACAAGAGGTGGTAAAAACCAAGCCTTACTGGTAGAAGGGTTTTCCAAGATCCAAGGAATGCCATGTTTGTCCAACCACTTAATGATCTTGATCGCAGCCCTAAAACATGCATTGCCGACCTCCAACTTATGAACTTCATGCAAAGGGAGATTTGGTAAACCCCAGGGACAATCACGAGTTCGGATCACTCTAGTTCGATCACGCGCTTGTGAAAAAGAAGAACAAGGTGGAGCCAACATCGCAGCAAGAACCAAACCTCTTTGAATGTCAGTTTTGATCTTGCTTTGAACTGCAGGTTTCGTTAAATCGTGATTCTCTCCCTGAAGTAGCTCCCATTCACGCGTGCTAAAACCAAGAGCGCGAGCAGCTCGAGCTACTCCACCAGCTCCAGCAAAAAAATCAGCCATGAAACCATTTCTTCTTCTCAGGCTGGAAGTTGGATACTTGGAAAGTCGTGGCCTAGCATAATGTCCTCGATGTACCGCTCCGCGCTCTTGCACGCAGCTTGTGTTGAGGGACTCAGCTTCTGCCACGTTGCAGCCAATCTTCCTGCCTTCTCGTATCTCATCACACTCTGCCGCGTGAGCCACTGCCCTCGCTTTCTGACCTCTTCCAGATCTCTGAACTTTGTTGCCCTGTCGATGCTTGGGCCCGAATGTCGGGCTTGATACGGCACTACCGGAACCCTCAGCTCGGCAGCACACTGATTGAAGATCTTGAGATACTCCGGGTAGGTGAAGTCCCAGACATAGTCCATCGGCTTTCCTCGGCTGAGAACTTGATACATTGGATGCGCAAATTGAAGCCACTCCGAGTCCAGCAAGATGCTTTCGTCTTGTGCCCCCACCTTCGAAGTCTCTGTTGTCTCGCTCAAGCTGGTCACCATTGACCAAGTGCCAGTCACCCCAGCTGTGGGCCTTACCAGCCCCATCTTCCTCAATCTGAGTAGTGACCCAGGTCGATGGTAAGTTGAGACCTGGAGCAGGTTGAACAAGGCCTTGGAAACATGGCCATGCACCACCATCCGCCAGCTCAGGCCGCACCAAACAGCCAAAGGGTAAGCAAGCCTCGAGCGAGATGGGCACAACTTTCTCCAACCTTTCATTGCTCTCCAGCTTCTGGGTATCTTCTGGCTGCCTAGACGACCGTATTCTGGTCTCTGGTCCATCAAGGCAGCCAGAACGTAGTCGCCGTAGTGAGCTCCCTCCCCCTGAATGAACTTCTGGTTGAAGAGCTCCACAAGCATCTGATCCACGGCTTCGGCAGAGGCGAAGCTGACTCTCTTTGCCGACGCCAGTTTCTGCAGCTCTTGCCAGCGGATGTTGTATTGCTCCCTGGCCCTGGAAGACACGGCTGCTGTCTCCAACAGCGACTTCCCGGGCAAGGTCTGCTGCATCAGCTGATCCACTCTCTGCTGCAGTTGCTTTCTTGGCCGTTTTCGCAAAATGCGATCTCTCTTTCCTTTTCCTTCTTCCCTCATTTCTGATGAAGTGCTCCCACTGTCTGTCTCTTCCTCCTCCTCGAGCCGCTGTCTTTTCCTGACGATGCTGTCCAACTCTAAGTCTGTCTTTGGAAGACAAAAACCAGTCACTTTGGTGTCCTTCAGGCGCTGTGTCAGGAAGCTTGTGGTCAACTCCCTGGTTCTTCCCGCCGTCCTCCTCTCGACTGGTTTTGTCTCTGATGCCAGAGTCAACTGCCGGCTTCTGCTCGCTGGCTGCTTTGCATGCTTGGGTGCTGCTGCGGTTGGCTGTGTTGCAACCAGCTTGCGTCTGCGTGTTGGCATGAGCAGTTTGTGCGCGGGAGGCTTGAGGTGAAAAAGACTCAAAATCATCAGCGCGAACCAAATCAACCAACAGCTTGGAATCAGCATTGTCATGCACTCTAGAGGGCTCATCCGAAACATTCAGTTCACTAGGTATCCATCGGACGCTCAAGTGAACGTTTCTTGCCAGACAAAAAGCAGCTATACAACGTACAACCTTTAGGATCTTAAAATTCTTCGATCTACAACGTTCAACACTCAAAACGACCCCAAGGTTGTCACACAGATGCACATGTCTGATATCATGTCCATACCTAGTCATACACAAACGTTTCACAGCTTTATAAACAGTTCGAGCTTCTAACACGCCAATGTTCTCATCATGTTTCCACTTTCCCCAAGAAACAGGACTCCACAAATGCCGTTTAAGACTTCCAGACGGAACCTCAGGAAACTCACTTGAAACTTCCCAACCCTCATCAGCTAGCGCCAATAAAGTTTTTCCATCCATCAAAGTCCAGGCATTATTGTGTAAGTGGAAACCAGCAGCTGTGAGTGCGCTCTCTCTGGCAGAGTGACGGTCACATCTCTTAAACCGGCTTCTCTCTTGGATTCGGCCCACCTCAGCAACGAGTTGCCTAGGCCACCAGCTCTTGCAAATGCCATAGCCCACTAGTGAGCTGTCACTTGATGTCACCATGGGATTCCAGGGCCTCCACCAGTCTTGAACCAGCAAAAATGAAACCCCCATGAACGCCTGAAGCTCTTCACGCACGGTTTTCCAAAGGCATGCAACCTCTGTATAATGCTTTCGCATGAAAGGATACACCGCATGAAAAATGGAAAGGATGGGTCTGCAGATCAACCCCAGGAAGGTGCAATGACCAATGATGATCTCCAACACCTTACCAGAACATTTGCCACGCCGCAGCAGTCCCCTGATCCCATGATGGATTCGCCACAGACGGCGAGGATTGCAGCGACTGCGCATCTCCTTCCCTTCCAAAACACATCCCAAGGCTTCCACATAGTCCTTGGTAACCTCACTTCCATGCAGCTCCAAACCTTGTCCATTGAAAGCATCCTGCAACTCACTCATGGCCAGATCTACCATTTCCTTGTCTGAACCTATAACACCCAGATTATCCACATACACGTAGAAATATCTGTCATCCGTCCCTATCTTACCAACATTCAGCACCACAGGCCCACCTCGGTCATTTGCAAGATGGGCACCACGCAGTGGCCCTGTCAGTGAAGCTTGGTGTTCATTGGCACGTTGAGCAAAGAAAAGCGACCAAGAAAAACCTTGACAAAGAGAGCCAGCACATGGCCAAACCATATCATATCTTCCCAAGGTCACCCCTTCTAACACTGCGCCCTCCAAGCCCAGCAAGTAGGCTGGCACCGGCTCCCAGGCAAAGTATTTTGCCAACCACTGTGGCACCCGCATTCTATGAAAGCAGTCTCGGACATCAGATAACCCAATGTATATGCTAAGTGCGTCTATGGCGTCCGGATCAGAGAAGACGGTCTCCCCGCATGCCACTTCAATTCTTCCCAGTCCTTCACCAGTCATCAAGCTGACGCCAGGGGGCTCCTTGAAGAGCCTGTTGGCACTGCGGGCATCGGTGATCATCCTCAGCCTAGTCCGTGAGGACTTCCAGACAAAAAACACACCAACCTTACACTTAGGGTCCAGGGTGTAGGTGAAGTACCCAATCTGCTGCAATCGCCGCACCAACCTGTAGTAAGCACGCTTGTTATGCTTCAAAACAGGGTCCCAGTATGGAACTAGCTTCGAACTCTCCACCTCACTGGCGGATTTCATCATCAGCTCTCTCTCCTGCTCCAGAAAAGATCGGTCATGAGCGTCAAGGACATCCACAAGGTCAGGACATCCTTTGATATCCTGAGGGACGCTCACAAGGTCATACTGGTAGGGCGCGAGTGTCTCGTTGGAGATCCCCAAGTCATACGGGGAGGCTCCCTTGAGCAGCGACCTCAGTGCTGCCTCAGGGCGGTCAATGGCACCACTGGGCTTTTGGCATTGAACCAAACCATCCACACGTGCCATCACCTGCTGCTGAAGACCGTCAACCAAAATGCCATCCGGAATGCAGTCCCGATGACCAGAAAGCCAGTTGAGACCAAAGATAGCTTCATTGCAGTTTTCGACAGCTCGACGAATTCTGTCACGCCGCTGCTTGACAGGGCGTGAGCAGCCAAATTTCTTGGCTGGGCATGCAAAAAATGGCAGAGGAAACAGGCTTCTTTCACCACCGCTAGGTTTCGCAGCGGGTCCAGGCTGCTCCATGCCAGCCTTCATCACACTGGGCTCTGAGGAGGGCGCTGAAGGCTGAAGCTCACCCTCCTCCATGCTCATCATGGATCGCCCTGCCCCCCTCCTCCTTTGGCCCCCGTTTTGGCTTTCGCTTTGGGGCCTTTTGGAGGGCGAGAGGGCAATGCATCTCCAACGTCCGCATCTTCTCCACCATGTCCACCACGCAGCTCACGCACCTTCTGACGAGCCTGCAAGAGCTCAAGCTCGTCCTTGTTCTTCTTGGCAGCATAAGTGCGGAACGTTGGAGACACAATGTCTTCCGGGCTTCCCATGCCTGTGAAGATCTTGGCATTTTCCCATGATGGCTTGGACGGATGGCTGTAGGCATCTACGATCGCCTGAATGCGCCGGCAGACAACTTCCATGCTGACAAGCGCCGGGATGTTGATCTGGTCGAACGTTCCTGCAAAGAACAGGCAATCAGTCAGCACCTTCAACTCGTGATGGACTCGGTCACTTGGTTCAATGTGCTTTGCCCGAGCCCACAACTGCAGCCAAAGACGCGGATCTCCTCCATGTTTCTCAGAATGCTTGATCAAGTGCAGGGCTGTAGCAGGCCCTTCCAGTGGCTTCTCCTCGAAGCTGGGAACATGCGACTCTTTGACGACGTCTCTCCATCTCTTGAAACGTTCGCCGTGTTCATCATAGTCAACCCAAAGGGTCCTGACATCTGACCCACCATCCTCATTTGCCTTGTCTGCTTCATGCACGCTGCCAGGTTCGCCTCGAGCAGGGCCAGTGAAAAGAGCACGTCGCCGAGCTGCATAGTCAACTACCTCGCTGAGTCTAACCATCTCAGCCTTGACATACTCACCCTGGCGGTAGGCAAGGGCGCATCTATCCCCACATTGGACGTCGGTCTCCTCATTCAGCGACACCTCTTGGCCCAAAACGAGCCCTCCAAGGGGTTCTGCTGCCACCCATACACTGTCGCCAACAGCGGCTCTGACAACCCTGGCATTCTTTGGAGTGCCCCCACCAGCATCAGCGCCATGCCGCTCTTCGGCACCACGTGCCGCATCACCAAGAAATCCATCCAGTGATCTCTCATTGCCAGCTGCATCAACAAACTTCACTGGGCGTGCGGGCATATGTCCCTCCTTCTCAGCCAGCTCCATTGACCTTTTGATGACGTCCTTGATGATATCATCCGTCAACTTCTCTCGGAAACGATATGCACGAGCTCTGAGGTTTCTAGGCAGAGAGAGGTTGGCATTCAGTGACTTCACCTTCGCTGGGCCATACCTAGATCCATAAGTCAGGTCCTCCAGATACAGATCAGAGTCTGGAGTGTATATCACTGCCAATCGATCTGTGGCTACCACACCAACCATCGCCTCGTGCCAGACATTATCGTCTGTGTACCAGAGGAGAATGCGCCTACCTGGCATCAGGGATTTCAAGCACTCCTCCCCCGCGACGTCTGCTCGAGTTGTGTCTATCTGCATATCGCCAGCCTATCACCCACCAACCTAAAATCACTGTCAAGCCTACACCTGCTGCAAATGAAGTACAGATAACCAGAATCAGAGTGCCCTTCCAATCAATGTCAGGCTTTCCAACTTCCTGTCCAGTACAATTGCAGATGATCTCAATCGGTGGGGAGATAGGATTAACGCCACAAGGCTTGGAAGCTTCGCGCAAAGCTATGGCAAGGATTTGAATAGCGACCGCACTGATCAGTTTCATCTGAGCCCGATTGCTTGAAATGGGAAACGACAATTGTCAAGAATGATCATGTGTCAAAAACGTGTTGCACACTCAAATATATATATCCGCCAGATTTTCACAGAAGTCTGAATGATGTGTGATGGGACTATCATTGAGGCTTGCGAAGGATGTCTTCCAGTAACAACTTTGAACAGCGCGGTTTGATTCAGAATATCAATAGAGCGATCATGGAAATGGATGGAAATGGATGGACATGGATGGAAATGGATGGATGTCTCAATGCATTATATGGGTTGTGGGAAAATGTTGCACCACAAAAATCCGCATTGTCTCCATTTGCTAATCATCATTGCCTCCACTAAAATGACCACAAATTGTGGTATTTTCTGGTTAATTCCCACTGTTTGATCATGGAATCAACAAAACATCCTCACAACTTGGCTGGTCAAACCTCCGTTTTTGAGGATAAATTGCTATGCTTATGATTAAATTACTGCGTTTGATGGTTAAGTTGTATAAGTCAACATTTTTGATGCTTCAGTCATCATGATTGATGGTTTTATCACCATTTTTGATGCTTCAGTCATCATGATTGATGGTTTTATCACCATGTTTGATGCTTCAGTCATCATGATTGATGGTTTTATCACCATGTTTGATGCTTCAGTCTCCATGATTGATTGTTTTATCACCATTTTTGATGCTTCAGTCATCATGATTGATGGTTTTATCACCATGTTTGATGCTTCAGTCATCATGATTGATGGTTTTATCATCATGTTTGATGCTTCAGTCATCATGATTGATTGTTTTATCACCATTTTTGATGCTTCAGTCATCATGATTGATGGTTTTATCACCATTTTTGATGCTTCAGTCATCATGATTGATGGTTTTATCACCATGTTTGATGCTTCAGTCATCATGATTGATTGTTTTATCACCATTTTTGATGCTTCAGTCATCATGATTGATGGTTTTATCACCATTTTTGATGCTTCAGTCATCATGATTGATGGTTTTATCATCATGTTTGATGCTTCAGTCATCATGATTGATTGTTTTATCACCATTTTTGATGCTTCAGTCATCATGATTGATGGTTTTATCACCATTTTTGATGCTTCAGTCATCATGATTGATGGTTTTATCATCATGTTCATTAAAGGACAAATTTGACCACTCCGAGACTGATCTCAGAACCTCAAGCTCCAGCGGCCCAAATCCCGGTGTTGATCCGCCCTTGTGATGCCAGGAAACAGCAGCCTGCAGGGGGCACAAACATCCCAGCTGTGGGGTTGGGTGATCTATGGAAAATGGGCCATTTATAGATGATTTATGGATGACTTACCATGATTTACCTATATTTATTTGATGGTTTTCCATAGCCATGGTGAATGTTCAGAAGGTATACACTGGGTCCCTAAAGTCTAAAGATTCCATCAACATATGGCAACCCAGATAGAACAGGAATATATATCCTAATAAATAGCGATGATCAATGAATGTTCTAACTTTTGCTACCTTATGTCCCTTTTGGGTATTATATACTATTACTATAAGATCTATAAGGTATTCTACCCAAATTTCAGTCACCGCTCCAAGCCTCTGGGGCGCACATACCAGTGGACTTCCTCGCGGCGGAATAAAACTGGACAGCAGAGTCTGTGGAAGTACTACTGGAACCGATTCGCACGTCGGAACTGAGTTCCATGGTTTGAAATCGAAGCCACCAAAAAACCATCTGAAACAGCATAATGACCATCTACGCTTAAAAAGCCATGCCATCTACAGTAATTGCACAAAGGATACAAAGGTTCACCCAAATGATGGTGGTTTCTTCGGAACTTATTATGCCTGACAATTGTCTTTGGCACTGTCTCCTTAGTCAGGATTCATGGGGCTGATGGGGATGTCAAGTCTGTCCCGCATTCCCATTGGACGAAACCTGTGTTTTGGTATTCGAAAGGCACCCCCATAAAATACCAAGGTTGCTTGATTACACCCACAGAAACGTATGCCCATCTTGCTTACTTCTATATGAGTTCATATACAAGTATCAAGGAATATGATTCTATCCCCACTTGGTATCTCCACGTTTATTCAAACTGAGGTTAGATATGTCCCTGTCTTTGGCCACGTCCTCAGAACATCCCCGTCTTTAGTGCTGCTACAGTCATCACCAACAAGCCTACTTGGATGTGACCCAGTTGCAATGTGGCTACTAACCATATTACACCAAGTCATATGGTATATTGAATAATCTATATGTATATATATATATAAATACATATTCCCCAACAATCTATGGTTTCTTGACCACGTACTAAGTGGGATGCACCCACCAAGCAATGGATAGCCATATATATATATATATATTCGTCCAAAAAATCCCTGTTTAAAAATAGCAACTGGTGCCCCGAAGTCTCCCAAATGTTCCCTTTCCCTTTAGGAGCGGCATCCAACCCACTTTCTTGTAATTTCGACCTGGATATGAAAATCAACCCTGGATCATCATCCCAAAATATCCCAAATCTTGTGGTCAAGACTAAAACCTTGAAATCACCGACAATTACAACATTACTACATTGCCAGAAAGTATCTAAAAAAACGGCTTAGATCCCCAACCTCAAGGGGGAAAAACGATGGAAAAACCCAGCCAGTGGAACCTTTCCACGCCCAAGTTGCGGATGTTCCAGCTCTTGCATCAGCAATTGGGCCGCCTGGGGTGAAATTAGATGGTTCTGGTTGGTTAAACCTCAAAATTCATGGTGACCAACAAAAACTGACGTGGAAACGACCAACAAACCTACCATTTCTCGATGATTTGAAATCGCAGAAATCTGGTGAAATTGGGGATGGTTTCTGGTGTCCGCTTTACCCACATGAATGTTGCTGGATCGGGTGATGTAAGTTTAATATGGGCTGTGAGATGTTAGTGAATGGGGTTGTCTAATCTACAGGAACCATCGTCAGGAGAGATAAACCCAAAATGTGACAACCATTATAAGTTGGAGAACTTGGCCATTGAACACTCATATAACTGTATGTATGTGTTTTTCTATAATTATGTAATATATACACAAAACAATCATATATTGAAGTCTATATGTCCCCATGGACAATATTAGATATACATGGTATCTACAGACATACTCTCTGCTAAACAAACATAGCTATTGAAAATGGCCATAGACATACTTGATTTACCCATTAAAAATGGTGGATCTTTCCATAGTTATGTTAACATTTACCAGAGGGTACCTTAATACTAAAGTTACATGGACATCGTTCATATCTGGCACAGTTGTCGACTGCACGCCTGGGTGACAGGCATCATTTTCAAGCTCATCATCGCTGCAGCTTGCACGTGCATAGCCTGGGGGGGTGCAGCCTCGTCAATGGGATCTTTTTTGGTGATGTGAATGGGACAGATATCCACTAGCATCCAACTATATGATCATGATATGGAGATATATGGAGATATATATTCCATGAATTAGTTGAACTCAAAATTTCAGGAAACTGGTTCGTTTTGACCCTAAATCTACAGCCGTTTAACCAACGTCTAACATCGATGCACATCATTATCTGGTTGCTGGCTTCAACCCCTCTGAGGTGGTTAATGGCCATAAACTAAAGGCAGTTGTGGTCATTGGATGGGTACCGGTACTGAAATTTTTTTTATCATCATATAAAATATATATTGTAGAAAATAATAATCATTGATCACATGAACCATCGCAACGCTTACAAGATACATATATTATCATATATGTAAAGGTAGTAGAAGAATGTAGAAGATAACTCCTGGTACCATCCATTGCTACAAGATGCTACAAGATGCTACCATGGTTTCTATTCCATCCACTGATTTTTTCTCAGCATTTCCTCATGCTTAAATCAACAATTGTGCATGGTTCATTCCATTGGAAGAACCATTAATATGGGGTTGTGCCATCCAGGATGTGTATATATATATATATGATTATATATATATTGTCATACATATGTATATATATATGTATGTATATACATATTATATATATAGAGGGGATGATCACAATCCATGAACTGGGAAATCCGTTCAGGATCAAAGAAACGACAGAGGGTTTATAAACATACTGCTCACATGTTTTCCATTATAAATCATGAATGTCATCAGTATATCATTATCAACCACTATTTCCATTCCATGAAGGTTTCCTAAAATGGGAGGGGGGCCCCTTCCCATCCCTTCCCACCTTGGCCACAGTCTCCACAAAGCGACCACAAATCTGGCCATCGACGACCTGTGATTGTTTGGAAAACATCCCAAGTTCTTGGGAGTCTACATCATGTTACGTTTGGATTATCATGGATTACAAGGCAAAAACTGGGATTAATTGTGATTCAAGTACCAGAAGAAAAATGAGGACAAACTCCACAGATATCGGGAAAAGATTCACAATAGGGACATGACCAACGAGCAGGAGGATATGAATCAATAGTTGGGTAATACAGGTAGTAAAACTCCTTTCTAAATATGCTGGTTCTTTGGGGATTCATCGTCGTGACGTTTCTGAAGTCAAAAAGTTGATCGTCCCGTCAAGATAGACATGGTACTTGAAGATACTAGGATGGAATCTTCAAGTTGGGAAAAAGACCCTGCCAGCTGCACTTTTTTTTGGGATATCAAATCAGCGGATGTTGCCCCGAAACTCGGGATGCGCAGAACGATGGGGACCCCGAAACTCCACCACTGCGAGATTTCCCGTCACAAGACTTGAAATTGCCTCAATGGTGGTGTTTACCATTGTTTACCATTGTTTACCCTCTGGTAATTTAACATAGATATTGAAAATGGCCATTTATAGTGGATTTTCCCATTAAAAATGGTGATTTTCCATAGCTATGTTAAATTACCAGAGGGTATCCCTCAATATCTTGGTAACATGTACAGTAGCTTCTGGTTGGACGTGTGCATTTCGCATTTCTTCTGGTTACTGGATGTGCATCCCCAGTTGCGACATTGACGAAGTGGAGAAACACTGGAATAACCAGATCATTCACGCCAGTTCTATACATATTTTTCTAGGAGTCAAGAGCCATCCCATCTGAAATTTTCTAGGAGTCAAGAGCCATCCCACCTGAAAGGTACCTTTAAAATCCTTAAAATTTGAGAGTAGCTGGTGAATGGATGTTGATGCCCCCAGTCATCTGGAGACGTGATCCGGAGAGAGGTCTGCAGAGTTGGTTTCGACCAGCGAAACCCGAAACCCGAAACCGACTGTTAAAGTTGGTTTCGAAATGCGAAACCCGAAACCCGAAACCGACTCTGAAGACTTAACTTCCCCAGGACCGACCGAAACCCGAAACCCGAAACCCGAAACCCGAAACCCGAAACCGACTCTGAAGACTTAACTTCCCCAGGACCGATCGTAACCCGAAACCCGAAACCGACTGTTAAAGTTGGTTTCGAACTGCGAAACCCGAAACCCGAAACCCGAAACCCGAAACCGACTCTGAAGACTTAACTTCCCCAGGACCGATCGTAACCCGAAACCCGAAACCCGAAACCCGAAACCCGAAACCGACTGTTAAAGTTGGTTTCGAACTGGGTTTCGAACTGCGAAACCCGAAACGCGAAACCCGAAACCGACTCTGAAGACTTAACTTCCCCAGGACAGATCTTATCTAATCTAGATCTAACCTAATCTAAATCTAATCAGTCTATCTAATCATCTATCTAATCTAATCTAATCTGATCTAATCTATCTAATCTAATCTATCTAATCTAATCTAATCTAACCTAATCTATTCTATCTAATCTAATCTAGTCTATCTAATCTAATCCTATCTACCTAATCTAATCTAATCTAATCTAAACTAATCTACCTAATCTAATCTAATCTATCTATCTAACTAATCTAATTCCATTCTAATTTAATCATATTTAATTTACCTAATCTAATCTAATCTAATCAAATCTAATTCAAATCTAATCTCATCTATATAGTCTAACCTAATCTCATCTACCTAACCTGCTCTAATTCAAATCTAGTTTAATCTATCTAATCTTCTACCAAATCTAATCTAATCTAATCTGATCTAATCTACCTATTCTAGTCTAATCTAACCTCATCTAATCTAATCTAATCTACCTAATCTAATCCAATTCTAATCTAATCTAATCTACCTAATCTAATCTATCTAATCTATCTAATTTGTTCTAATCTACCTAACCTATCCTAATCTAATCTAATCTACCTAATTTAATCCAATTCTAATCCAATCCTAATCTAATCTAATCTAATCTACCTAATCTAATCTATTTATAATCTTATCTATCTAATCTAATCTAATCAAATCTAATTTCATCTACCTAATCTAATCTAATTCTAATCTAGTTTAACCTATCTAATCTTATCTACTCTACCTAATCGAATCTAATTCTAATCTAATCTAACCTAATCTACCTAACATAATCTAATCTACCTAATCTAACGTAATCTATCTATCTAAGTAATCTAATTCTAATCTAATCTTATCTACCTAATCAAATCAGATTCTAATCTAACCAAAACTAATCTAATCTAATCAATCTAATCTAATCTATCTAATCTAATCTAACCTACCTATTCTATAATAATTCTTATTCCAATCTAATCTAATCTACCTAATCTAATATTTCTAATCTAATATTTCTAATCTAATCTAATGATATCATATCATATCATATCATATCATATCTATCCAACTAATCTAATCTAACCTAATCTAATCTATCTAATCTAATCTAATTTAATCTACCTAATTTAATCTAATCTAATATAATTCTAATCTCATCTCATCTATATAGTCTAACCTAATCTAATCTACCTAACCTACTCTAATTCTAATCTAGTTTAATCTATCTAATCTAATCTAATCTACCTAATCTAATCTAATCTAATCTAATCTAATCTACCTAATCTAATCTGATCTACTCTACCTAATCTAATCTAATCTAATCTAATCTAATATAATCTACCTAATCTAATCCAATTCTAATCTAATCTACCTAATCTAATCTATTTCTAATCTAATCTAGTTTAATCTATCTGATTTAATCTAATCTACCTAATCTAATCTAATCCACTCAGTGACAGCTACTTACGGATGCTGGCAGGTTTCCCCCAAACCGTTGCCGTTTCTCCTCTCTGACCTTTTCAGGCGCTTGTCACTCACCGCTCTTGTTTTTGACGACTGCATGGAGAACGACACTTGGATGATGTGAGATCGGCATCGTACTGGTGAATCTAAAGGTGGTTTCGACCTACGAAACCCGAAACCCGAAACGGACAGCTAAAGTTAGCTTCAATAGACGAAACCCGAAACCCGAATCCCGAAACCGACAGCGAAAGTTGGTTTCAGGCGACGAAACCCGAAACCCGAAACCCGAAACCCGAAACCGACAGCGAAAGTTGGTTTCAAGCGACGAAACCCGAAACCCGAAACCCGAAACCGACAGCAAAAGTGGGTTTCAATCGACGAAACCCGAAACCCGAAACCGACAGCGAAAGTTGGTTTCAAGCGACGAAACCCGAAACCCGAAACCCGAAACCGACAGCGAAAGTGGGTTTCAATCGACGAAACCCGAAACCCGAAACCCAAAACCCGAAACCGAAAGTGGGTTTCAATCGACGAAACCCGAAACCCGAAACCCGAAACGGACAGCGAAAGTTGGTTTCAAGTGACGAAACCCGAAACCCGAAACCCAAAACCGACAGCGAAAGTGGGTTTCAATCGACGAAACCCGAAACCCGAAACCCGAAACCCGAAAATGACAGCGAAAGTTGGTTTCAATCGACGAAACCCGAAACCCGAAACCCGAAACCCGAAACCCGAAACCGACTCGAATCCGACTTTTGGGTGGCTCTCCGGATCGGAACTCGTCATCTGGTACTTTCACTTTTGATCCATTCCCCATCTGGGATGCCAACCTCATTTGCCCAGGGTGCTGGCTGGCGGTAAGGCACCGAGGAGCGATCTGGCACGGCTACATGGAAAATGAAGTACAAAGAAGCTACAAAAACTGAGAAATTCACCAGCTAAAGATAGCTAAAGGCATTTCGGAAGGACTGATTTTTTTTTTTTAAGTGTACCAGTTTCTTTGAGGACAACGACCAAAATGGACCTAAGATGACCTAACCAACTTGTGAATGGGTCACGGGCAAGATTGATGTCAC
This sequence comes from Cladocopium goreaui, assembly GCA_947184155.2. Taxonomy (NCBI): domain Eukaryota; class Dinophyceae; order Suessiales; family Symbiodiniaceae; genus Cladocopium; species Cladocopium goreaui. The sequence continues at coordinate 115,168 of CAMXCT020001018.1, forward strand.
CCTTCTGGCATCATGCTCCAGACATTGGGGCTATGACACCAACTACCAATTGCACCAGTGATGGGCCACATGATCGACTCTTAGACATGCAACAGCGCCCCAAATAATAGATGTCAGGCAGTGCACACGACCTGCATCGCCAGGAAGGATACACATACCGTGAAACACCCGACATGAATCGACATTGAGTTTTCATATAGTATGATATATATATATTACATACATGTTTTTCATATATTACATACATCCATAATTCATATATAGAGATATATACACCCCCTTCTTGTAGATCAACCAACCCATACCTGTAAATAACCAAGAATCGCCTCGGCGTGCCGGAGTGCTGCTGCGATCTCGCCGCATCTCAGCTCCTTGGATCTCGACGAAAAAAATCCCCGGTAGCCTCTGGTAAACAAACAGTTTGTGAACTGGAAAATCACCATCTTTAATAGCTAAATGATTATCAGTATGGCGATCTGATATTTTAAATGATTGTTGACATAAATAGTAAAATGTAAATGACTTAATGATTTGCGATAGGTATGATGTTAAATCAACATAATCAACTATAAATGATTATCAATGTGACATTTTCAATAGCTTTGTTAAATTACCAGTGGGTAACTATTGGTAAGTATGAAACATTGCAAATAATCAATGGGTTTTCCTGATGAAAATCAAGCATCTACCGACTGGTGCAGGATTTCGCAGCCATCCAGAGTAATTATGAAGGGGGTTCCCCACCACAAATAACAAACAACTTCAAGGGGAAACCACCACATTTCACACAACTTCCATAGGAAAAGACAACATCTACAAGTTCGGATGCAAAAAAACGTGGTACAGTAATGTACAGTGTATAGTATCTGATATAATCTGATTGAATATGAAGGGAAAATCCACTGGGGTTTTTCGCTCTCCCAACAAACAAAACCCCACGACTGCAGCCACTGGGTGAAATGTCCTCGATCACGCCGAGGTGTCTGCATCATTCCTGCAACCCGTGTCACGAAAACCGCTGGTTCTGCAACTGATCACTGGATGGTACCGTACCGGGCTTTAAGCAACTTGTGATGCTCATCCAAGCACTGTGGTGATTGGGGGCTGCCCGTTTTAGAGGAGTACTGGACCCCGAAAAAACCCTGATCACTGAACACTTTGGGGCCAAGACTCCTAAACTCGAAGCATTGGAACATGTTCAAGATTTCTTTGCTCCGGTCATTCTTATATTTCGCACTTAGCGTCCCTGCAAATAAAGCGGGGTCGTGGCTTAGCCCATCCTCCCAAGAAAAATCATGGCCAGTGGGAGGATCATCAGGATCGGCCCAGGTAGGATGTACCTTTCTACCAGATGTATGGTATTAATAGAAATACCTTTCTACCCAAGATTCTACCCAGGTATTATTAATGTACCTTTCTACCCAGGCTACTATTATGAATATTCAAAGCCTCCTACCAGCATCTAGCAGCATCCATCAGCCGTATGATCTTTGAAATCCACCCCAGTCCGATGTAGACAAACCATGAAGCCTCAGAACCTTGCCCAACAAGCCCTAGTCTAATGGCTCCCGGTAGATCAACAAATGGAAAGCTCAGCATTTCTAGATCATTCGCGTTTGTAACACATGGAAAAACCCTATCCAGTGGCTCTTCTGCATCTATGTTGGTTTACTGGCTACATCATGGTACCCTCTGGTAAACTAACATAACTATGGAAAGATCCACCATGTTCAATGGGTAAATCCACTATTTCTATGGTCATTTTCAATAGCTATGTTAGTTTACCAGAGGCTACATCCACTATATAGCTATAAATAATTTTCAATAGCTATAAATCCACTATAAATTACCAGAGGGTACATCATGGTACATCCCACTTAAAATCACCCACCGAAATCCCGAAGGGGAAATCCCCAAAAAGGTTCCACCTGCTGTGGACTCCCTTCCGCGCGCCGGCGTGCAGCTGCGGCGGTCTGACAGGCGTTTAGCTGAAGGGGTTTAAACGTTGAATTACCATCCGGTGAAAAAACATGTAAAAAAACTAACAGTTTTTGCGGCTTGCGGAATCCGTTTATAGATGATTATAGACTATATAGATGATTTATGCTAATTAGTCTTATGGTGATGTTCCATAGCTACGTTAAGGAACCAGAGGGCATCTGCTACCAAATGGGGGCGGTGTCACCAACAAAAGCAGGTGGTAAATGTTAGAGGAAAATCAAGTCCCACATGTGACACACATGATGGGATATTTTAGGACGAATTTTAGGACGAAGCGGCTGACAATTCCATTGCAACCTGGTAAATTCCGGCCATATGTTACCTCTAACTTCAACCCTTCCAATGAAACATGTCCGCTGGATCATCCCACAAATCCCAATTGGGGTCCCATTGGTGTCTAGTTTTTTGTAAGTCCCCACTTCGTTATACGGAGAAAAACCTTCATGACATGCTGAAAACCCATATAGAACTGGCTTCCTACTATGATAAGAGATATATAACTGACATTTATCCCTTAGATCCCGCTAGATTGGGAGCCCATAGGGAGCCTGCGACTCGATGCGTTGGGGAATCCACAGATCCTGGCTATAGCGGCTATCCGGCGATGGACAAAAATTTGCAGCTGAAAAATGTGGATCTTCATCCCACAAGCACAGTAGGCATTGATCTGGGTACCCTCCGGTAAACTAACATAACTATTGAAAATCTCAATTTTTAATGGGAAAATCCACTATAAATGGCTATTTTCAATAGCTATGTTAAATTACCAGAGGGTAAATTAGAATTTATAATATTTCACTCACCTGAATAGTTCGGCCCACCATGGGGATGATTTCCCGCAATCTAACCATTATTCCAGGGTTCGGGAGAACAGTGAGGTCGTTATAATTTACCCAGATTGATGCATTCCCAAATATCCACCAAATCAATGATTTCTTCATATATCTTCATATTTGTTCCAGTGTTAGTTAGCAAATATCCACCAAATATTCCCAAATATCCACCATATACTGTACTAGCTAAATCAATGATTGTTTTCAGTGTTAGTTGCCACAAGTTACCACCATAAGTGGTGAATAAGTGGATGCGCCACACAAAAAAAAAGGTGATATGACCGATCGACATAGCTAACATAGCTGTGGAAAATGGATGAAAATGGCCCATTTGTAGATGATTGACCGATTGAAAAATAGTGATTTATATAGCTATGTCAGTTTAACAATGGTATCTTACTGTTACAAATGGATACAAATGGTACTGGCGGACCTTGAAAAAACAACACGTGAGACACTAAGCATGTCAAGTCTAGACCGTGATGGTTACGGTGCAGACAGATATACGGTATATTTTGTTCAGACTGAAATCTATCCAGGCAGTTGAAACAGTGCTGGTGCGAGATCAAGAAAAACTACTTGGAGCCTTTGACAGCCACCTGACAGCCACCTGTACCTTCTCAAGACAAACACAGAAATCCACTGTTCAACAGTTAGATCTGGGTAAATTATAATAATTCACTAACCTGAATTAAGGCCATTTTGGGGCTCATTTCCAATACTAACCATGATTTCCAGTGAGGTCGTAGTGAGGTCGTTATAATTTACCCAGGTTAGATCCTTATGTTGATCATCAAATGATACTTTTGATGGTTAAATCATGTTAAATCCCATTGTTAAATCATTGCTGAGCCAAAATCCTATGATGGCCTTGCTGGCCACGGGCAGGCGTTCGGCTGCGTGCACGGTCCGGATCTGGCAGGTGGAAGTGAGGAAAACCACGAATCTGTCCTCCATGTGCTATATGCTATGTATATAATTACGTGTATATGATATGTGTATATATATATATATATGTATATATGTATGTATATGTATGTATATGTATGTATATGTATGTATATGTATGTATATGTATGTATATGTATGTATATGTATGTATATGTATGTATATGTATATATATATGTTGCATTTCTAATATGGGTTTGTATATAGTCACTATGTACCTGATTGTGATGGAGAGGATTGAGGGAATCATTTACATTTGCATCCTGTATGAACGAATGAATGAATGAATGTATGTATGAATGAGTGCATGAAATGAATTAACGAATGAATGAATGTAAATAAATAAATGAATGTGTCTGTATGTGCTAGATGCATAGATGTTCATTGTGTCTGTATGACACATGTACATGTATATATATATATACACATGTATATATATGTATGTGCATTCCGAATCATACATAAATATGTGTACCCATTAGTAGGTTGTGCTTCCTACACTAGGTCACTAGGTCCTACACCCCCCATCAGAATCACAGTTTTGGACATCAGATGCAGCAATAATTAATTCATTATGATTCATAATTCGCCCGTGTCTGCAATGGATGTTTTTTTTTTCCCTCAGCTTCACAGCAAAAATCCAGCGTTCCAAACTGGGAGCCCTACGGCCGCTGGAAGAAGCATCTTGGCAATCCCCTGAGAATTCGCTTAGATGAGCGGCCCATCAACTGAAATTTATCCAGGGACTCAAAAGAACATCGGAAGCCCTGGGCTTTGCCTTCAAATATGGGGGGGGGGTCCTCTAAATGTTCAAAAAAAAACACTTAAACGGAAAAAAAAATGATAAAAGATGGAAGCTGGTGACCCTGGGTTACTCAGAAATCCATGGGGCATATTGGCACCTTGCCACCAAGGGGCAGCGGCTCCAACGGTTGCGCCAACTGCCCCAATTTTGCCAGTCACCTGAAGGCGAGGAAAGATGTGAACCATGAATGATGATATAACTTCTATGTAATAGCTTTGAATCAAATACAGGAGTTGTAAAAATATGTTAGCCAAAATAAATCTGATGTAGAATCAACAAGTTTACTGATATGAAGGTCTACGAGCAACAAACTTAGGGACATGAATCAAGAAATAATTAAGGAAAAAATAAGGATTTGAGCTACCCAGCCTGAAAATATTGTTGTTTACCCGTTTACCATCCATGGCAAAGTCATAAATGTTTGAATCCCTGTCCATCTGTCCACAAGATTGACTCAGAAACGATGCAGATAAGCAGTCCGTTAACAGCTTTTAAAAAACTGCAGCAACTGAATTTCAGATGAGACATTCACAACTTTCTTGGCTCCAATATTTGCCCATGGATTTCCTTGAAACTTGCTGATTCAATAGTGTTTCAATAGTGGATTTCCAGGTTACCCTCTGGTAAACGTCTACATAACTATGGAAAGATCCACCATTTTCTATGAAAGCTGGGTAAATCCACTATTTCTATGGCCATTTTCTATAGCTATGTGTCAATGGATTAAGGGAAAATCTACAGGAAACCATGGTTTTTACCATCAAATATAATATATATAGTGGTGTCCTGTAAATTTTCCCATCATCCAATTCTATGATATTCTACAAAGTGGGGCCCCCGTTCGATAGCTAAGTTGGTTAATAACTCCAATTTCACTATGGTTTATGGTACGCAAATAACTATAGTTACTGGGGATTATTTTATCCAACTTATAACTGGGGGGCCCCACATTGTATGAATGTTAGTTTACCGCTACAAACCGCTGATATGATCCCCACTCGCCTGGCGTATCCCAGGGAGCCGATGTGCCGGGAAGGCCGGGACGAGATGGTGCCGACGCGGGTGCCGACGGTGCCGATGCCGAAGGAAGCGGCGGGTCACTGGTGGCATCCCGGGAAGTTGACCTTGGATTTGACTGGCAGTCCCCAGTTAGGGGGAAGAATAGAGAGTCATTGGCCATTGGTCTAATCTCTATTTATAATATACATATATATATATATATAATTATGTATATATATATGTACATACATGGGAAATTGTAGAACTATCTTATATATGTTCTTCATGTATCATCGTTTTCAAAAGTTTAAAGAGATCCCTGTGTCGAACATTCATCGAGTCTTTTCGGGGGGAGTCACTCCTCCAAAGCCTACACGAAAGATCAAAAAATGAGAGCGTCACCGTACCAGAATTCTACCCTCTGGTAATTTAACATAACTATGGAAAATCACCATTTTCAATGGGAAAATCCACTATTAATGGCCATTTTCAATAGCTATTTTCACATAACCAGAGGGTAGTTCAAATTGTAGGAGCCCTATTACCACAGTCACTTCATGAGGAAATACTCAAGAAAATCCTGGAAGGCTGATGGAAATTTCTGCAAATCCCCACTGATAGTCATATGACATCATATGACGATGATGAAAAAAGTGAATCATCACTGATGGTTTTTCCTATGCCTATCAGAAATGAACATAATTTAATATGGTACTTCAAATTTTTGGTTGATCATGTCCCATCAAAATAGCTGAAGGGTCCGTATATAGATGTTCATCCCATGAAATTTGGATACATTTAGTACAATAGGTTTTGACCCAAATATGAGATTGTTTAAAGTTTAAATTGGTTGTTCTATATGTTCCATAATTTTCAAAGAAATATCCCTCAATCAAAACTGGAATTGGAGGCTGCTAGATCAGCTGAGTGGTTGCAATAAACCAAGAAGAGCCAGGACTTGGAGAATTGAATCGGTAAATATCCAATGAAATATCAAATATCCATAAACTATCCGGGAAAAAAAAGTATCCCACCATAGCCCCGCTATGGTTCTGGCTAAATTAGTTAAAAAAAAAACTTAACCTGAAAATAGCTCTTATGATACGGCCATTTGGAAATGATTTCCCTCATCATAGGGAGGGTCTTATAATTCATCCAAATATATACATAATAAAATTATCCAATCCGCGATTATTGGTTACAATTAAATTCCGTTATTATCCCACTTATTTTGAACAAGCCATTGTATAACAATCCAGTACAAATCCCATTATTATCCCATCATTATCCCATTTTTATCCACTTCACAAAACCCCATTAACTATTTTTGTATCTATCATAAATGTCCCTTCCAAGTTTGGAAAAGAATCAAGTCGACCCTCTGCCAAAGTCTATAGCTATTGTATTCTATGGAGAGGACATCAACTTGCTTGACAAAGTCGAAGTTCAAAGTCCATAGCTAAACTCCCTTGAACTCCCATCAACTTTACTGATATAATGTTATATATATATACACGTATATATATATATATACACGTATATATATATATATATACACGTATATATATATAATTATATATATAATAAACCATAGATAACCATACCATCATACCATAGTTAGCCAAGTTTTTTTTCACCAACTCCCCATCCCAAGGCCAACCCAGGCCACTTCCACTGCGGTGGCGTCTTCGGTGCCGGCACGCCAGCCGGCACGGCAGGCATCGCCTTCGGCTCCGGCACGGCCTTCGGCTCCGGCGGCGCGGCCGTTTTCGCCGGCGGCACGGCCGGGGACGCCTCAGAAGGCGTCAAGGCCCTGCCATTTTTCGGGGTTGGAAGATGAGTTTCCACTAAACATTGGTGATTTATGGTGATTTTCTATGACTTTCAGGGTCAAACTGTTAATTTACAAGAGGGTATCATCTTAGACCCTCCGCAATCAAACGTGGCAATTGAAAATCCACAACAAACCACCATGTACAAGGGATTTTCCAGCCGACCTCGGCTGATTTCCAAAGGATATATGTGTATCTATTGAAGAATGAGCTAAGGATGAATTATCATCCGCAAATGCTGGTTTAGCCCTCAAAAATGGAGGTTTAACCGGCCAAGTAGCCAAGTTCTAGGGATTTTATTGATTGAACCAACAAGCATAAGGATTTAACTATCAAACATACTCAAAATAGGGATTGATAGAGCCAATTTTCAGAATAGATATGGGTGTAACATGGTGTAAGTGTCAATGGGATATGCCCCCATTGCCGCCATATTTTGTAAGGGAAAATTATGGAATTGTGGTAAGGTATGGACAACCCACATATTTTTACAATATCCAGCTTGGAAAAGCCCCGACACAGGACGACCCTGTCATGAGTCGGGCCCTTGGGCTTGGCTCTCAGGTCTAACTGGGGATTGCAAGTGGATTGTTCCATGAATTATCATAGGAAAAACCGTATCACTATAAAGTATGGTATAAACATGTATAAAACGCCAATCAATTATTAGTATTTATTAGTGGGATTGTAATGAACATTGGCAACATTGGCCATAATTACCATAGGATTGATGGCAATAGCGATCCACAATAAGTACCATAGGATGGCAATAGCTACAGCTACTGTCGGTAGAAATGGCGTATTTTTTCACAGCCATCCAATTACCATAATAACAGATATTGAACCACCAAATATATGGGGAATTCCGGTACGTGATTTCCATAACATGTCGACGTTGCGTCATGTCATTTGCCACCAAGATGTGTGATTCCACCACTGGACTTAGATGGTAGGAATGATTGGAACCAAATGGAACCTGATTGGTTGAACAAACATGGAAAATCTCATAGAGGTTGAAAGAATGTTTGCAATCACCATATCCTGCATGATCAATTCACTGGCTTTCAGGGACTTGCAGGAAAAGCATCTGGGTTCTAAGCCTTCAAATTCATTGGAACCCTTTGACACTTCCCAAAAAAAAACTGGGGTACACTCATGTACACTCTGATATATCATAACATATCCAGGAAACGAATATAGACAAATGGTAAAATATCCATTCTATGTCTTAAACCGACAAAGATTTCATCCAAACCATCAAGCCATCACTGGCCTTGACTTCTTCGGTCTGCTGCGCATCTTTCTCTGCGTCCCTGAGAAAGTCGTGACCCGCAGTCAGTTTGTGTCGAGGTGGTCGGCTAGTTGGGGAAACTGTGGACCTGCAAAATCCACCAGTTGGGATTCCCATTGGGACTCCGAAAAAAACACTGGGACTATCATGAGATAGTCATGGGATGCCAAGCAGCTAGCAACTGGTGCAGGATTTTGGCAACATCCTCGGTCTCATGAAGATAATAATAAAAATATATTGGGATAAACCATCAGTTGGGATTCCTCTTAGGGATTCCTGTGAAACACTGGGACTTATAATGGGATTATCATGGGATAAACTGCCGATCTACCAACTAGTGGATGTCTTCCACAGTGATTGATGGTTAGTGGTGACCACCAACCAGATCGTCAAAATTAGAGGCCCTAAATCGCCAGTCAAAATCCACAGTCAGTTCGGAACTACCAGAACAGGTGGCTACAAAAAAAAACATCGTTTTACCCTCTGGTAAACTAACATAGCTATGGAAAGATCCACCATTTTCAATGGGTAAATCCACTATAAATGGCCATTTTCAATAGCTATTTTCACATAACCAGAGGGTACATCCGTCAGTTCCTGGTCTGATTCAGGACCTTTGTCTCCTGAGTTGAGCTGATTCAGTTGAGCCCAGAGCTAAACCGAGACGACGCAGCCCGGGACAACACCGTCCCAGCGGCCTCAATTTCTCTTCTGTCTCTTGAATCTCCTTTAGCGTCTTCTCATGTAGCGTGTCCTCACAGCAAGGTCTAGGAGTCTAGCCATGAAAAAATAGAAACCATGAATTTGGGACCTATAGACTCTGCATGGCCGCCATTTCACTCTTAATCCCCCATTTTTGATCAAATCAATATGATATTACTGCTTATATCTCACTATATGATTATCCCAGAAAATGCACGGTAAAATGGTTGGTTTCATACCCACATGTTCTTGTTATCAAAAAAAAACAGCCGCGGACGGAAAAGCACGCCATTCCGCCAAGTGTCAATATACGACTTCTTAGGCTTCCCTCCATTGGCATCCCGAGGCATGGTTTGCTCATGGCTGGCGCAAGTGAGACATTTTTTTGGCGGCTGAGGAAAGGAGGAGATTTCTTACAGGGGGGCGAAACAGTAGATTTCCAAGAGTAGTCATCTCTTAAAGATCTTGAATGGTAGTGATTGATACCTGGGAGAACAACTATTCACTAAAAAGCGGGGAGATTGTCAAGATGGATAAGCCAGGCAGGGATGGGGTAGGTGAAAAAAAGGGACGCACCAACAATCAAGCCCTGAAAACAGCAGGTGACCTGCCTTCAAAAACAAAATTACTGAACAATCTCTCAGATTTGAAGATTGCCGGACACTCCAAGAAACGAGACTATCGAGACTATGGACCGGTTGATCCAACACAAGGGAAATCCCAACAGATCAGCCTCGCAGCTCCATTCTCTGGCACCTGAACCGGACCAAAAAAAAATATCATCCAACAGTTGCGGCATTTTGAATGGGAAACCACCACAGAAAACCCATATGATGTCAACATATGTCAACCATGTTTATCTAATCAACTTTCAACACCTCACTCCGGCGGTTTTTTTTGGCATGATTGAGACATATGAAAAGCCCCTCATAGTGATCATGCTTTAGGGTGATAAGACCTAATGTCCAGCTAGTTTTGATGATTTTAATCCCCCCGTTCATATTAAACACCCATTCATGCTCATCCAAGATTTCTGGGAAATAAAAAAATACCAAAAAAAAAGTGGGAAAATTATAAATCTTAAACATCCCTTATCCCTACATATTACCCTCTGGTAAACTAACATAACTATGGAAAATCACCATTTTTCATGGGAAAATCCACTATTTCTATGGCCATTTCCAATAGCAAACTGTTAGTTTACCAGAAGGTAAATCCCATTAATATCCCATTAAATCACTATAAAATCCCATTAAAATCCCATTAAACCACCATTTTCCAGTGATTTTATGGTTCCAAAAGATCCCCAAGTGTTTCAGCGCCTCGGCCACAGCGGTGTCTGTATGTTGCGGCCTCAGCCCAGGGAGCTTTCCTAAGGTACCCAGTACCCCAAAAGCTGGATGGTTTATGAGGGAAAATCCTACTAAAATGGATTTGATGATTTGGAGCTACCTCCATTGAAATCCCGATATACCCATACATATGAATTTCAATCATATTTGATATGCGGAAAAATGTGTCCATAATATTTATATAACACCTTAAATATATAACAAAAGAAAAAAATAGGTGGTTTCTTCCCCATTACTGTTGGTGATTTATAGCCAGTTCTAATGGGATGTTCAGAAGTGACGTCACTGACTTCATCATTTATGGAACTTAATAACCATCAATTACTGGTTGGTGGTTTCAACCCCCCTGAAAAATATTAGTCAGTTGGGATGATGACATTCCCAATATATGGAAAAATAAAAGCCATGTTCCAAACCACCAACCAGAGTAAAACATATCCGACAATGGATTCCTTCTGAAATAAGCGGAATTCACCATCCAAAATTGGAGTTTAACCATCAAATGATATAACTGAAATTGCTGGTGATCAACCTACCTGGTTTAGAATTGGGTACGAAGCAATATTTACGGGATACCAACCAACTAGTAGAATAGGATGATACAAGTGAGTAAAGTATATATTCTATGTACATATCATTCATGTTCCCCTGCCTCAAACTAACATCAACCCTGCCAACTTGGGGGTTGGAAGACGATGTTCCTCCAAAGTGAGCTATTTTCAGGGTCTATATTAGTTGAACATTGGGGGACGGTAAATATAAGAGATTATAATTGAATAATATATCAATGATAGGATATGATAGGGTATGCTATAGATGTGTTTCTGCATGTATGTGTATATGATTGTATTACTGTACGATACGTAATATAGCTTACATCATATCATCCCACAATGACTCCCTACTTGGAATGATTAAACCTTCACATCCAATGGATCAATGGGTCAAAGCCAAACCAATCTTCATCCCCTGAGGGATTGAGTTTTAGGTGCAACCTTATGATATGCATATGTATGTATGATATATATATATACGGTAACGTTAACGTATATGTGTGTGTGTATACATATGTATATATATACACACATATAATATGCACAATTGTTTCTACCATAAAACCACCCTTGGTTGGCATTTCATCATCTCAGCTGCTAGGGTTGGAAACTCATCCCGTTCCCCCTAATATGAACCAGGCTTTCGGTATTTGGGTGGGGGATGGTGGGGGTATTCAATATTTGGTGGAAGATTCTACCAAGCTTTTGTACTGCCACCCTTTCAGCGAACTCCGTTAGGCACCTTTTCTGCCCCAGCGAAAGCTTCACAAAACCGCCGCAAATCCGCGAATGGAATGCGTCGTTTAAGCAATGCCAAGAGTTGCTGCGGTAGAGCTTCCGCCAATGATTTGTGTCACCTTTGTGGCTACAACTTGTTTCAACATGCTTCAACATGCTTCAACAATCTCTACCTTAGAGCAACCCGAGTTGCCACGTCAGCCGTTGGGCTCTTCACCCAACCTGTTTTCCGCGACTGCATCACTGGCGTGTCACGGCAGGAAGTGTTCGGCAGCCCATCCGTGTAACTGTTCCTGCCGAGCAGTGCCTGACTCTATGGACCTGACATGCCCTACACAGGGCCGGCTCAGCGAATATGGGATGTGTGGGTATGGATGGGAAGCCAAAATTTTGGGAAGCGATCAATTTCTCACTGAATTAATATATCAATCTATATCATATAATGCAAAGCATCTACTTTGCGAAGTCCATATTTCTGCCCAATCCCGTCAAGCTCTTGGATCAACCTGTCTTCAGCTTTTGGTGATGCCAATAACAAAATTTTAACCAGAAAAATCGTGTTTAAGTGTTTCTATGCTTAAATCATGTTAAATCTTTGGTATTCGTTTCACCTACTTAAGATCAAATATTTTTCATGGAAATTTATGTTTTATGGTTAAATCTTTGTTTGGTACTCATGTCCGGATTTTTAGTGGATTTGCATTGGATTTAACCAGCAATTCGCAGTAATTGCGGGAATGTAACCAATCATAACCAGTCATATTAACAAATTAGCATCATATGGATATTCAAGCAACAGCATGATATAGGTTTCTTCAAACATGGGGTATACCGTATCCACCCCAAAGATGCCATGTTCAGACAAACCCATTGGATTGTAGACCTTTGTTGTGGCCAATGCAGTGCAGGTTTTTTCGATTCTTTCGGCCGTCACTGCTCTGCACCAGGGGCACAAATATAGGGGCCCTCACACTCTGCGCCGATTTCGGGCCAAAATTCCAGTGCTAAGCCCAGGCAGTCGGGATGCAGCTCAAGTGGCCAGCTGTTGTCTAGTGTTTTGGTCTTCAAAGGATGGGGTCATCTAGCTCCACCAGCGTGCGAGAATAATATCATTCTGTCTCCTCAATGTGCAGATTCTCCGCAATTCAACTGGATAGCCTGGTACTGAACAGAAACTCTTCAGACTTTATGGCTTTTAGTTAGGGCCGATCCAACTATACCTTCAACTTTACAAACACCTATGATTCTTTGGGGCTAGCAGGGACTTGTTGTATCTCGTTGTTTTGTGGGTTAATGGCTTGGTGGAGGTAGTTCAATTCTCCCATATAGAAATCCCCAGAAGGAACGATTCCAGTAATTAGCGCTATTTGAGTAGGACTTTACTGTTCCATCTTTTTGGGGGTTGCTATAGTCACTATATAGTTATCTATATAGTTATCTATATAGTTGCTATATATCAACTATATAGGCTATAGGTTATCTATCAATTTATCTATATAGTTATCTAGATAATTATCTAGATAATTATCTAAATAATAGCTTTCTATATATACACTATGTAGGTTATCTATCTAGCTATCTTTATACTTATCTATTCTTCAACCCCCAAAATGTGCGGTGCCAAAGCGGTCCCATCTGCCTGGACCCGGAAGCCGCGACTGAGTCAAGAAATCATCAGACCGCCCCGGACTTCAGAGCCTGGCTCAGGAATGATGCTGACAACATGGTTACTGTGACACCTAAGTAGTGTGGTAAACCATGGTTGTCTCTGGTGAACGAAGATAGCGAACTGGAACATCACCATTTTTTGGAGGTAAATCATCTATAAACGGACCATTTTGCATAGCTATGTTCAATTACCAGAGGGTAAGTAGTGCGGTAAACCATGGTAAACCCAATCAATCACCATAAATAGCCCATTAGCCCATAATCAACCCAACGTGCGGACAGTTTTTTGATTTTGCCACATCAATTATTGGTTTTTGTGAAAAAAAACTGGAACCAAGCTTCAAAGTCCTCAGGAAAACCGAGAATTCCTCCGCTGGTGAAGCACTTCCGACCAAGCACCGCTCGTCGGCACCTGCTTTTGGGTGTCCGACAATGTCATTGGAACCTCAAGAACCGTGCTCACAACCTGGGCAGTCGGTGGAAGAAACAGCCGGAGCATATAACACCAATCAAGAAAGCGTGTGTATATATATATATAACTATACATATATAACTCTATATATAAAACTATATATATAGTATATAACTATATATATAAGTATATATATAACTATATATATATAACTATGTATATAACTATATATATAACTATATATATAACTATATATATAACTATAAATATAACTATATATATATAACTTTATATATTTAACTATATATATAACTATATATATAACTATATATATATAACTATATATATAACTATATATATAACTATATATATATAACTCTATATATAACTATATACATAACTATATATATAACTATATATATATATAACTATATATATATAACTATATATATATAACTATATAAATAACTATATATATAACTATATATATAACTATATATATAACTATATATATAACTATATATATATAACTATATATATAACTATATATATAACTATATATATAACTATATATATAACTATATATATAACTATATATATATAACTATATATATAACTATATATATATAACTATATATATAACTATATATATAACTATATATATAACTATATATATATATATATAACTATATATATATAACTATATATATATAACTATATATATAACTATGTATATATAGTATATAACTATGTATATATATATAACTATGTATATATATATAATCCAATATCTATATATATCCAATGGATTCCAATGGTAGTTGTGTTGATTTCCTCTGATGTTGGTTTCTTGCCAGCCATCAAGGGATTCCGAGCGACGCGGTGCCATCACAGCCACATGACCCCGGTCGCTCCCATGCGTTTCTCAGTCGTCTGCTGAGCGCCGGGCAAATTCAATGGTCCTGGCCTTGTTTTTGTCATAGTCCTGCAGGATATGACTGGAAGTGTCTGAAAAAATCTCCAGGAGGCTCTGTCCAAACAATGGTGTATACTACTAATAGTAAGTATGGCTATTTGAAAGGGAAAAATCATGATCAACCATTCAGCTTTGGGGGTTTTCCCCAAAATGTTCAGACAGACCTCGCAGAATCTGGGCAGTTTTCACAGATTGCCATCGACAAGCACCTTCACCCTTAGAGTCTCTGGGAGAGTTGCGGGAGAATAACATTCCCAACTGAGAACAAGATAATGAGTGATGGGGATTCATCCATTCCCACAGCATATCTGGATTCTGAATATCAAGCTGTGTCGGAAGTTGTCACTGTCACCGTCCATCCATTTTGGTGTGACATATGTATATATATATATGTTATGTATGTACATGCATACAGTATAAAAGTATACAAGTAACATAGCCCAATGATTATTACTTGGGTACACCATGGTACCCCCATAAACTTGAAGAAACCCTCACAACCAAATACACCGTAGTCTACACCAGAAGAACAATGTCCAGTTTGGTGCGAGAATATATATCCAGTACAACTTGGTGTCTTGAATAAATAGATATCTTAGATAAACATTATCCATACTGTCCACACTGAGCCACACTATCATGTGTATATATATATATATATGTATATATGTATATATATATGTATATGTTGGTATATATATATGTGTATATATATATATATATATGTGTATATATATATATATACGTAATTACTATACATACATAATCATAATATACCTATGCACAGCGTGTATATACGCATATACATGCATATACATGCATGTACAGTGCATGAACGGTGCATGTACGTGCATTATATACATGCATATATTATATAATATATCATATCCCATACAATAGGATACGATATCATATGCCCAAAACATGGTCTGCCCTAAAGTCAAACATGGTGTGCTGGACAATGCAGAACATCCGCCGTGGCGGATGGGAAAATGTTCTGTATCTGTATATGATTGGGTTTTAAAATAGAGGATTTCTTGGTATCAGATTAGAAGAAAAGATCAAAATCTATCCCCATTTAGTTGGTGAAATGTTGTTCAAATTAACATTGTGGTAACGTTGGCACCATTGTGGCACCCCGATGCTTGAGGGTTAACCCCCCATTTGTGATGGTTACCCCCTGGTAAGGTAACATATTGCCACGGAAATTTAAAATGGTGCCATGGAAAAATTAGCATGTTTAGGACCGTTTAGGGTGTAACTCATCTATTAATCGAACATTTTCCATCGCAAACTGTGAAAATTCTGGCAGGTACAGTAACACCAGTTCTCCATCCACGAAGCAGACCTTGTGGACGCTTTCGATCTCAGTTTGTGTGGTTGCCTGGCTGGTTGATGGTTGGATCTACCCCGCGTACTCCCAATTTGGCGACATGGATATGGACCTGTGTGTGTGTGTACACAATGATATATGTATAGCATACACATGTTCAAGCACACATGCACATTCATCTGGAGCGTATGAATATGTGTATGAAGCATAGATCTATTAACATTGGAGATAGTGTTGTAAGTATAGTATTAGATACACATAATATACATATACACAAGTATATTACACATAGACATTTACATTTCATACATTATATATATTATTATATATGAGAGAGAGAGATGAGTTTTAAATAAATGTTAGGTATATATATATAAATTATATATATATATGTTAGATATTATATAATAATATATATCATAGATATGACATATCCACACATGAATCCACACAACATGCGAAAAATGAAAATAAAACAGGCACCTTCAATGCCTCTGCATGGTTGGCGCCAGTCTTGGATCCTCAGAACGCATCGCAGTGCATCCAGTGGCTGAACAACCATCATTTCTGGGGTGTTAAAATGTTTGAAATGAGGATGGTTAATCATTTCCATGATGGTTGAAGAAATCATGTCTGAAATCATTTTCTGAACGTGTATTTCTGTGTTCGAAGATGGTTTTAACATGGTTTAACATGGTTTAACATGCTTTAACCTGTTTCAAGCATGAACTAAATATAATGGAGAAACGATTGATATAATGGATTGATGGTTGATGACTGCAGGAAAGTGATGTTATCATCCATGAACTGGGAATCCTGTTGACCACGATTTCAACACCAAAAAGTGATGTGTTACTGTAACCCTCCAAAACATCAAAAAAAAGTACCTCCAGTCTTCGAAGCACATGGGCTTGTCCAAAACTGGGCCGCCCCGAAATTGAGTGGGATATCATCGTGTTCCTCATTGAGATGAGCACTTTTGGGCTACCCTCATTTCAGGACAAACCTATATCTCCACTATTCATGGAAAAACACTTATGTTTGACACACAACTTGGGAAAAACACATGACCCCATGCATCCCCTTTGGTTCCCCCAAACAAAATGCAGTTCCATTTGGATCCCAATTCAATCCCCATTGGGACAGTTTTTTTTTGGGTCAAGGCGCCCGTCTCTTTCTGGAATCTGGCTTCCTCTTTCTCACGGAAGTCCTTTGGCGACTCTGAATCCAGTGACTTTTGGGAGGTCGCTATTCACAGCCACAAACCGTGTACGAATTGACCATGGCTCAAAGCCAGCTATAGATAATATTCATTTTGAGATGTTTTAAGCATTTCTGGAATATATAAATATAATATATGAGTTTATCTGAATATAGGGTAGCTGTGATACCCAAAATCCATTGGTTGATCTTCATGTTCCTTTCTGAATGAAGTTGCTATTTGGGTGTACCCCATTTTCAAATACACCCATATACCCTCTGGTAAACTAACATAGCTATTGAAAATGGCCATGTATAGTGGATTTACCCATTTAAAATAGTGATGTTCCATAGTTATGTTAATTTACCAGAGGGTACTTGTTTTTTGTTCCGCTGTTTTATGTCGTTTTAATCACAGGTCACTAATCACAGATCATCACAGCCTGTGACTATTTTTTTACCAAGCATGGCAATGACATACGATGAAACCTGGCTGGTCACTTAAAAGGATCAAGCTGACAAGTTGAAACCTCACAGAAACATCCCACATTAAAAAAAGATCCTCAACAAAAAATGTCGGCAAATACAAAACTGTGGATGCCCCAACTCCGCCACATGCCAGTTTCGTTTATCCCCCTGTTTGGACAAGTCCCTCAAAATCATTTATTATTTAAACTAAGACTTGCGAGCCAATCTGAACTATCTTTGCCCATCCATGTTGGTTCATGTTCATTCCCTTTTCCCGTGGCAAAAA
Source organism: Cladocopium goreaui (assembly GCA_947184155.2). Taxonomy (NCBI): domain Eukaryota; class Dinophyceae; order Suessiales; family Symbiodiniaceae; genus Cladocopium; species Cladocopium goreaui. The sequence goes on from CAMXCT020001018.1 coordinate 133,567, forward strand.
ACAAGTTTATCATGGGAAAATCATGGGAAAAACACGTTATGGATCTGGATAACAACACGATATTTCACTCACCTAAAATGTTGGGCCGGGGGTAGTTACCCCTTACTATGGCCCCGGGGTTCCCGGGGTTTGGTCACAGGTCATCCACCCAGGGTGACGAGGCCTTGAGCTCCGCCTCGGCCTTATCCTTTGCCTCCATTGGGTGGATGTTGCTGGGGCCACAAGAGCTGTTGACCCCAAAAAATGCAAATGAAATGAGATGAGATGAAATGAACTATCTGAATTATCAACAAAGAACTGGGTCTGGTGTCAAACTATGAAGAACGGGTCTCAGCATCGAAAATCGGGACTTCGCCAACCAAAACTGTTTTTTTTGGAACAGGGGATTTGACCAACAAGCAGGCCTCACCAAGATCAAAAACTTGACGAGTATCGTTGCAGGCTTGGAAAACCTGAATCTACCGCAAAACGCCAAGCCCAACTGGATGATACTGGATGATACTGGATGGCTTCAATTCCCTGGACCCCAGTCATGGGCTTTCCAGTCATGGGGGGTACCCCAGGCCTGACGCAGCTTTGCTAAGCCTGGGCGAAGTCATCCGGGAGCCAATGATGGTGATGGTGACCCGTGCCTTTGTTCTTAAGGTTTTTTTGTATAGCAAAACGATAGATTTAGGTTAAATGACAATGAGGGTATTGTATAATTGATACACTTTATAGATTAAATGATGTATCATATGGTATAATTGATGTCTGATTTACTACGTCATATTTGCTACACTTTATATAATCCCTTCCTCCTAATACTAAACGTCCCCCTAATACTAAAAACAGGCATCCATCTCCAATTTCCGAAAATTTCAGTTTGGCCAATTTGACTTTTAATTGATCCCCTTTAAAAAACAATTCAAAAATCAACCTACCATTTGTGGGTTCTCCCCCTAATACTAAAAACTAATTCATCCCGGGGTGTTTAGTATTAGGGGGGCTAGTTTTTAGTATTAAGGGTTTTAATTTAGTATTAGGGGTAAGCTTCGAACTGCCATTTTTGGCAATATTTTAATTGCGTTATATAAGGAAATTTAATTGATTTTGAGATCGGGAAAAATAGTTTTTAGTATTAAGGGTTTTAATTTAGTATTAGGGGTAAGCTTCGAACTGCCATTTTTGGCAATATTTTAATTGCGTTATATAAGGAAATTTAATTGATTTTGAGATCGGAAAAAATAGTTTTTAGTATTAAGGGTTTAATTTAGTATTAGGGGTAAGCTTCGAACTGCCATTTTTGGCAATATTTTAATTGCGTTATATAAGGAAATTTAATTGATTTTGAGATCGGAAAAAATAGTTTTTAGTATTAAGGGTTTTTGTTTAGTATTAGGGGTAAGCTTCGAACTGCCATTTTTGGCAATATTTTAATTGCGTTACATAAGGAAATTTAATTAATTAATTAACATGACTTCGATTTGGTTCCCTAATAATAAATACCCCCCTAATACTAAAAACTACCTGCCGTGTTTTGTATTAGGGGGGGGGGTTAGTATTAGGAGGAAGGGATTACTTTACCACTGCTATTTGGGGATGCAAATTCAGGGTGCACTTCTACGTGTCTTTCCTGTGGCCCTTTTTGGCAAGAGATGCCATGTTTTTGGGGTTTAAACCTATGACCATCCCAAAATCAAACCTATGATTAGACATGGTTGCAGTACATGATATGGCAGTGTGTCAAAACCTTGTACCCCTGTAGTTCACATCAAAATAGCTGGTAAATGGATGTTCATCCCCCTAAAAATGGTATTAATAGGTATTGATCCATAGCCATATCAAAAACCACACAGAAATGGAATTGTCCGCCAGGCTGCGGTTCTTCTTGGCATTGGCGATGATCTCTTCCGCTTGCTTCTCTGCCTGCGTGCGAAAAAAATGAAACAAGGCACCTCACTCCTTCCCCAGAGTCTCAGAGACCAAATCTCGCTGAATCATGATGATCATCGAATTTATACATATATTAGTATATATGTTATATATACTGTATCATATCATGAAAATGTTATACGCTTGCATCATCCTAAGTCGCCAACCTGAATTCTTCGATTTGCTGATTGTTCCTCCTTCCGAACATCATTTCGTTATATTTTGTTTCTCTAGCCGAAGACCATCTACAAATGTTCCTGGAACGGAAGTCCGGCGTATCCCTGGAGATGAAAACTGGCCAGCCGTTGGGTCCATTCCATGACCCAGATCTGCCTGCAGCAATTGCTGGATCAGCTCTTGTGATGTGCTTCCCATCTTTATCCTCAGAGGCCGGACAGTACTGAATGAGACTAAGACATGACTCATGGATACTCACGGCCTGTGGATAAATCCGGGTAGGAAGTGTTGTTCTTGGGTTTAGAGTCTAGCCGTCTAGCCTTTATGGTGCCGCTACTAATGTTGTGAATCTGTGCGCATGCGATTGTCTCTGCAATCTTAAAAAAATCTAAAAAATGGAGACAAACAGGGTTGAAATGGGTTGAAACCCAAAGAAAGGCTTGCAAGATGCATTTGGGCGTGGAAAAAAAAGCGCTTGAAAACTCCACCCCAGCAACATCAGCTCTGAGCTGGTAGGTTTCACCCAACGAAGGATGCCCCGATCATTCTCATGTCAAACCTGTTTGAACTGGACAATTGATGAGGCCTCCCCTTCCTTTGGATGGTTGCCCGAAGATTCAACACCATCTATGGTGAGGTCGGACATGAACCCGCAAATGTCGAAAACCCAACGCCAGATGCTCCCTTCATCTGGGCCAAAATCCCATCGATCATCGTCTTCCCCAAAATTGCACAGTAATTTTGGGGTAAATCCCCCCATTTTTATGGGGACAAAGCCATATCACATCATATCACTATATATCACTCACATTGCTGGTTGAATCACATGATATTGTAATATCCCCCTGTGATATCTATCCGTTAACCCATCATCTACCACACTTTCATTCTACTTGGGTTTCTATCCGCAAGGCCGAAACCCAATCCACTGTCGCAGCTGCGTCACTGGGTTGTTCGGATGGACACACGGACGGCGCTGCGACAGGGCTTCAGGGCACAGCTGCGAGCCAAAGTTGTCGCAGTTTTTTTTTTGCTTAGAAATGCAGGGGTATAAAACCAAGCAGAATGTGGATACTGTGGGATATGCAGGTGGTGGAGAATCTACATCACTGAGATCAAACCGTTGGCCATCGAGTGCATGCCTGGTACCCCATTTGAAGTGGTTGATCATCATCTTCCACATTCAAATTGCCACAAACAAAAGTGGCTCTCTGCCCTATTTTTGGGCAATCCCTAATCATTTGGGTGGACATAGGGTTCTTTCTAGTGCATGAAATAATCAACACCCACCAAGTAGCGATGATGCTATGTTTCTTTGTAAACTATCCATTTTGGTGATAGCTACAGTACTTATGATGTCCATCCACTGACGGGAAGTTTTAGCCTGCCACACTTTGCTGGGCTGCAGCTGGGATTCCAACCCCCCTAAAAAATGCTAAAAAGCGGATGCTGAGACTGGGTATGTTAGTACGTTGGTTGTTATGATTTTTATGTTGATGTTCAATGTGCGTTCCTTGGTGTTGATGTTTTTCATCGAGGGATTTTGGGGACATGTTACCCAAACTTTCAAACTGTCGCTCGATGTATGGTTTTGATCAGAGGGAGAATTGTTGTGACCATTCGGGTTTTATGGTTTCGTTTGGGTTGGTGATTAAGTCGTAGTACATAATTATGGGTCGCTAAGATATGATGAAGTAATCATTGATTTCATTGATGCTCGTCCGGGTTAATGTGTTCTTTATTGTAAAGTAAACAAAGTGCTCCAAGTTTCCCTCTGTCATAGTTTTCATAACACTGACTATCCACTTCATCAAACATTTTAACGTGAAGGTTGTCCAACACCTACTGGATTTTGTGTGTGAACCACCGTCCGAGCACCTGGCAACTCAGAAGCCGCTTCGGCAGGAACAGCTGTGGGCACGTCTGCCCTGGCCAAGCAGCTGCATCAGCCCATGCTTTGAGGTCAGTGCCTACAGAATGGGGGATAGAATCCTGAATGAGTCCTGGAACAAAATTGAATTGTGGCATATCCAGTATCCATTTGAATCCTGTTCGACCATCAAGGTACAAAATGCAAAGTGGCAGATATCATGAAAATCAATGAAAATCAGCTTTATGTAGAAGCAAACTGGACTCCTTCTAAGCAGTGGTAGGCAAAACCTGGCCTCTCTCCTAAAATTGATCATCAGAGGCAGAAAAACAGCAATAAGATTCACCCCCAAAACAGATATTGGTTATATTGTTTGATGGTCGTAACATGTTTCAAGCCTTGAAAGAAGATCGTTATACCAAAGACCGCATAAAACCCATTGCCTCTCCGGTTTCTTCGCCTGGGCGACAGCTGATCCATCAATGTGTACGTGGATTGCTGGACATTGTACAATAGAATCATCATGCACACGTAATCACACGTACTGTTTCATCCTTTTTCTACACACGTCAAGAATCGTCAAGACATATTGACATGGCCTGGTGATGCCTGGTGATGTATATAATAAGATGTTACGGATGCACATGCCATATCATATGCAATAAGAGTATTGTGGTAAGAAAAATCTAATTAAAAATCCCATCTTATGCATAGTAGAATCCATCCCAAATAGTGGAAAGTTTGTTATTGAGTTACCACAAAGGACTAGTGTCGCAAAGCTCAGTGAATCCCAGCAAAAGCATATGGAGTTAGTGGATCGTTCAGCTTCCAGAACCAACCCCAAAATCCAATTTCCCCCTTTTGAAATTGTCAATTTTATACTAATTTGGGGGTATCCAGGTATCCCTCATGGGAAAATCTGCAGACCCGGTCAAATTTGGGGCTTCCCAGCGCTCTGATTGACGCAGAATTGCAATCCTTGGTGCATTAACCGTAGGATCGGGATTCTTTAATGTTCACCCATCTGCAAACCAACTACATGGGGAGGCGAATCACCTGGAGGGATTCAGCCAGCCAAACATTTGGCCTTAACATGGCACTATCGAATATGAGAGTTTTAATCCAACAAAAGTTGGGGAACGCAACCTGAATGTTCTTAACCCAACATGTGGCTACAACCAGAAAGAATGTTGAATAAGTAAAAAGATAGGTGGCTAGATACACACTACTGGTTTCTCTGGTCCGAACATAGTGAAATAGAGGAAGACCTGAGGTTCTTCAAGTTGCGGACATCCCCGCGCGAAGATCAAAATGCTGTTCAGTTGCGACTTGGGATATACCCCAAAATGGGGTTTCGATAAATGGTGGATCCCCAATAGCTGGTTGGTTTCAAAAGAAAATCCATCTATAAATGGATGATCAGGGGTACCCCCATGACTTAGGACACCTCCAAATTGTTATTTTCATAGGGAAACTGATTATTGCCAAATGCCAAAGCGGATTTAGGGTACCATATTTTCAGACAAACCAAAACAGGGATGGTGCCATGAGACTATTGGGACCAAAAAAGGGGGGACCCACCCGCACTCCAGGAAAATGTACCCTTGACTAAAGTTAATACATATATTGAAAAATATATATATACATTGCATCTATATATATATATACATATATGTTTGTATGTTTGCATGTATATACGTACGTACGTACGTAAGTACGTATGTACGTATCTATATTTGTATGTATATATATGTATGTATGTAATGTAATGTAATGTAATTTAATGTAATGTATGTATGTGTGTATATTTATGTATGTATGCAAAGTTCTGTATGTATGTATATTTATGTATGTATGTATGTATGTATGTATGTATGTATGTGTGTGTATGTATGTGCATATTTAAATATGTATATATATTTATATATGTACGTATGTATGTATATGTCTATATGTATATGTCTATATGTATATGTCTATATGTATATGGATATGGATATGGATATGTATATGTATATGTATATGTATGTATATATACATGTATATGTATATATATGTATATGCATGTATATGTATGTATATGTATGCATATGTAAATGTATGTATGTCTGTATATGTATGTATGTACGCACGTATTTATGTATGTATGTATGCATCTGTATATGTATGTATATTTTTGTATGTATGTATATGTATGATGTATATTTGTAAATATGCATGTGTATATTTATATATGTATGGATGTAAATGTATGTAAATGTATGTATGCATGCATGTATGTATGTATGTATGTATGTATGCATGTATGTATGTATGCATGTCTGTGTATGTATGCATGTCTGTGTATGTATGTATGTATGTGCGTATGTATGTATGTATGTATGTATGTATGTATGTATATTTTTGTATGTATGTATGTATATTTTTGTATGTATGTATATTTATGTATGTATATTTATGTATGTATATTTATGTATGTATGTATATTTATGTATGTATGTATATTTATGTATGTATGCATATTTATGTATGTATGTATGTATGTATGTATCTATATTTATCTATGTATGTATGTATGTATATTTGTGTATGTATGTATGTATGTATGTATGTATGTATGTATGTATGTATGTATGTATGTGTGTGTATGATGTATATTTATGTAAAAATTTGTATGTGTATATTTATATATGTATGTATGTATGTGTGTATGTATGTATATACGTACGTACGCACGTATGTATGTAAATGTATGTATGTATGTATGTATGTATGTATGTATGTATGTATGTATGCATGTCTGTGTATGTATGTATGTCTGTGTATGTATGTATGTATGTATGTATGTATGTATATTTTTGTATGTATGTATATTTATGTATGTATATTTATGTATGTATATTTATGTATGTATGTATATTTATGTATGTATATTTATGTATGTATATTTATGTATGTATGTATATTTATGTATGTATGTATATTTATGTATGTATGTATATTTATGTATATATGCATATTTATGTATGTATGTATGTATGTATGTATGTGTGTGTGTGTATGTATGTTTTTTTTCTATTTATGTATGTATGTATGTATATTTATGTATGTATGTATGTATGTATATTTATGTATGTATGTATGTATGTATGAATGTATGTATGTATGTATGTATGAATGTATGTATGTACGTATGTATGTATGTATGTATGTGTATGATGTATATTTATGTATAAATTTGTATGTGTATATTTATATATGTATGTATATAGATAGATATATATATATATATTTAATATAGTCCATCAGACCAAGATCATCGCTGGAGTACTGGATGGTAGAAAGGGAAGATTTTTGAATGAAGGGGCGGTAAAAGGTCCCAAGTAAGGATTACCCCAACATCAGAAGGATCATGTCCAACAAACATCTCAAGGTGGTGGTGGAAAAACATGTGGCATTGGCATTTGCTCCATCCCTGCAACCCAAGAGCTGCACACAGGTTCTTTCGCCTCAGCGTTTCGCAGAAGCCATGTTTTTTTTGACCTTATCCCAGGGAGGCCTCCTGTAATTGAAGAGCACCATCAGACAACAAATGTCTTGAACATATTTTGAATATGTTCGAATACTTTCAAATGTTGGTCCTAAAAGATTTCCCAATCATTGATTTGGGGCTGAAAGCGTGATCTGTGCCTGAGTTTGCACATCATCCCCAACATCGAACAACATACGCCAACCAAGCGAAAGAAAGCCGAAAGCAGAATGAGACCGCCATCTGAAGAACGCAAAAAGAGTAACCACCCCAAACCTGGTTGGTAATTTGATTCAAGAATCCCAAACAAGGTGCAAGATAAAACATACCATTCCACCAACAAACAATGGCCCTCCAGCTCAGGGTCTTCGTCTGTGCAATTTGGGAAATGGTCCTTGAAATATGAAACCACGTGCTGCAGAAAAGATGTTCCCTGTGTATCTCAGTCCCTCAGCCGTGCAACTGGAACCACAGCTAAATCAGGGGATTTAGCAGCACCCTAGTTTCAGACAAAGCGAGATCGTTTGAGCTCATGTTTAGTGAGAAACCATCCTACCTTGGGGAGCCAAGTTTGACCCCAAACCCAGCCACGCGAACCGCGGCACCTGCGTCCCATCCTGCTTGTTCCTCCGGGCCAAAACAAGGACATCGCGGTCTTCCAGCCACACTTTTGAATCCTGCAATGGTTGGGGGCCGGGCCGGTCCCCGAGGAGCCATGAATTGGGCGTGCCCTGCAAAATACATCAGAACATCTGAAGATAGGGTGCTGCATCGGAGACACAACGCCACATTCAATGGGCAGATCTTGATTGCCTCATTAAGTTGCATTATATTCGAAAGAAGTTTCGAAGTCCAACTTCCGACAAGATGGACAGATGGAAAAGCAGAGGTGGGAAGGGTCAGAGAAGAGAAGAAGGAAGAGAAGAGAAGAGAAGAAGAAAGAAGAAAGAAGAAAGAAGAAAGAAGAAAGAAGATCAGAGAAGAGAAGAGAAAGGGTCAGAGGAAAGAAGATGCAGGTGCGCAAAAAGGTAGAAAAGCCGCGATTTACTGCGTTTTTCCAATGATTCGTGGCTCCGGAGGCTTGAATCATTGTGGGCTCGCTAAAGCGGCGGGTGCGGAGCCATCTGGCCAGATGAGAGATGAAGAATTGCACGCCGTTGTGGCGCGAAGCACATTTTGAAGTCAAAACGTACAAAACACACTGTTCTCGGAGCACTTTTGGAAGTTGAGATGATGAAAATGAAAAAGTGCACGCCGTTGTGGCGCGAAAAATATTGCGAAGTCAAAAGTGTAAAATACTGACGGTCTCAGACCACTCTTGGAAGTTGAGATGATGAAAAAGTGCACGCCGTTGTGGCGCGAAGAACATTTGCAAGTCACAATGTACAAAACACACCATTCTCGGAGCACTTTTGGAACTTGAGATGTTGAAAAAGCGCACGCTGTTGTGGCGCGAAGCACATTTCCAAGTCGAAATGTTAAAACATCACATGTTCGGACCACTTTTGGACGTTCACATGTCGCTTCGCGTAGCAGGCGCAAGGGATTGTGCACCTTGTCAAAAGTGAGCAAAACATGCTTTCCCTCAATCACCGAAAACAAAGCTGCAAAACATGGTTCTGCACTCGGCCTCATCAAACTAAGCGCCTTTCATTTACATCTTAGACCCCGTAACACAGTTGCTTTATGGTCGGTGCTTATCCAAGCTTCTCGGTGATTGTAATTTTGAGTCCACTCAAAAACGTAGATCGAGATCACATTGGAAGCCGAACTGGCAACTCGTTTGAAAGGAAATTCTCGCTGCTTATGCATGTAGATGCCTGCAAGGCACAAGAGATTGTGCCAAAAAACAAAAGTGAGCAAAACGTGAGGGTTTTGTAGCAGTTTCAAAATCGTTGGCAGGCGTGGGACATTTGAAGAGGATCTGCAAAGATGCATTTTCGGCGGCAGGCGCGATACAAGAGACATGTTCATCAGAGATGTTTGGAGGTCCGGGCGCTGATTTCCTGAGAGGGGTTGCATTTTGGACCATCACATCTTCAATTTTGGGAAGATGATTTTGTGTCACAGTCACAGCACTTCGTATGACCTGGCCTCACTTTTTCCTGGCAGGCGCAAGACTTTAGAGATATGGACTGGAAAAATCGCAAAACACAGTGGCACGAGGCCGTCAGCTCTGCACTCAACTTTCCATTATTGAAGGAAATCTCGCAGAATTGCTTCGTTTTTGATGTTATCAAGATCAAAAGTCGAGGAAGTCTCCCAAAATTGCTTCGTTTTTTATGTTGTCACCTTCAAAAATGGAGGAAGCTTTCCAGAATAGCTTCGCTTTTGATGCTGTCTCAATTACAAGATAACATGCCACGGGAATTTGCAAGCAAAAAATTGGAGTCTATGCCTTGGAATTGTTGATGTAACCAGTGATGCACAGGGGACAGACAGTTGCTGTTGGTTGTATGCCTTCTGGCCCTTATTTTATGGAAATATTTCTACGAAGCTGGTTCCTTCGGTTTGCCGGTTGCATTTCCAGAGGCAAACACCTCCCACATGTCAGTGGCGACTGGGTCGGGTCGGAGCACGGGACCGATCCGACGGACCATGTCGCAGGGTGCCTTGCCTTCGTGGTTTCTTCGCAGCTCCACCGTGTCTTTTCTGACCACTGCAACCACTGCAACAGCTCCAATCACCTTTCGGTCCATCAGTGGATTCGCTCTGCCATCCGTGATTCACAACAACCAACCTCTCCTATAGGTTTCCTATGTTTGAAACTTCCGCCAGCGCCTTGTGCGGTACTACTGGTATATCTTCCTTTGCATGCAGTGCGGGTTATTTTGACGATATGTTCAGATGTTTCTTGGGCATAACCTATCCTTTTTGATTGGTGTATGTCTGATTTCGGGACTCGTGAAGCAGGGGCAAGCCTGTGCTTTGACTGACCTACTCTTTACATCCACGGGCCTTCACAAGGAAGCTGTCGTTCCAGAAGCACCCCATAGCTCCTAGGACCGTCAGTTCGCAGTGGCCATCGTGCCAGCCTTAGATTGACTCCCAGGGCTGGGTCCCTTTCGAAATGGGCCAGAACTGGCCACTGGCCCAAAATGCCATGGTGGGTGGTGATTTTACTGTATCCATAAAATTAACATATTCCACAGTGAGTGGCAGGGAGATGCAGGGAGGGATGGAAACCATGTACAAGTGCATCCAGAGTCGCAAATCTGAAGGTGCTTGCCCGAGATCTTGCTGTGCTTGACCTGTTCGCAAGCAGGACTGGCCCATGGCCAGTAGATTTTCAGATCGAACCATCTCCTGCTGGACTTCAACCCCCAGCGCGCCTGCATCTCACAAGGATCGGAACGCCCCACAAGACCAATTTGCTTGGAGGGTCCCAAGCAAAGTGCACCCACCACCTCACCTGACGCGCAATGGGGCACTACAGTCACTACAGCCCTGGAATGATGTGTGTGATTCCTGGCGCTTTGGGAATCCATCCGCGAATTTCTGGCACCTTGTTAACTGTTTCCCAGTGAGGTTGATTTCTAACCGGATTTTTTCCTTCCAGATTGACCCTTGGAGGCGCAAAGACCTCAATTGAATTGCCAGAGCCCCTCAGCTCAAGTATGCCAAAGTATGCCTTATTAGAACATCCCAGCTCCCATCTCACCCCCTTTCAGCGGGTGACATTTGCAATCACCCGTTCAAAGAAGCATTTTTAAGTCCCTTTTAAACTTAAAAAAAATAGTCAGTTGAAGGTCTAAATCATCTTCTAGGACCTCATTTCTTGCCGGGTTCCATCTTTTTTTTCACAGGCAAGTGACACAGGTTCTGTTGCTACCCCCACCCTCTAAGATTGATCAGCTGATTGCCTGCAGTGCTGCTCTGTACCACAAGCTCGGCACAGGGAAGATCCTTCGGCAGTAAGTTGTTGCCAGGACATTATGGTCTACCAAGGGATGCCATCTTCGATGGTGTGACCTACAGGAGCGTTCCCTGCCCTGTCCTTTTCAGTCGCTTTGGCCATGACCTGGCGGGCTCACCAGAAAAGGCTTTCATGGGAAAATCTACAGGGAAACCCGTGAATTGCATGTTCTCTTTTGATCAACCAAGTCGAGAAATGGCATAGATATGTGTAATATATATATATATACATATACACGTATATACTACATACTGCTTAATTTCATAAACAGGCTTCGCGGGTGTACTTTATGTTCTGCCTCGTACTTTATTTTTTTGAAGGCCCACCAAAATTTTTCATCCAAGTCTAGGGAGCGTTTTGGACCCTATTCTTACGGGCTGTGGGCTTGGATGGACATCTTGAGAGCATGGTTTTACCAGTCCATCCCAAGGCAGCTCCAAGAATCTGCGTTTTTTGGAGAGGAACTTTCTGGGTGGCTCGCCCGGTGTGGCACATGTTGCATTTCTTCAACCAAGAGATCAGCGCTGGAGTCTAGCGACCCGCGAGTTTGGACCATCTTCATGAAGCCAAAGGCAAAGGCTGGATCTTAAACACACCTTCCTTCAAAAGGATTCCTCAGTGGAATATGGAGGTTTCCAAAAATGGTGCTTACCCCAACTCGTCCGAAAAATTAGACCATTTGAGTATTGAGCCCCAATGGATTTGGGGATCCCCTTTTTAAGAGAACCCCATATGAGATCCCCCGAGCAGCCCATGGTTCCATACCCAGAGCTCTCCACTGCGGACCTTAAAAAAAGGGTCAGTCTGCGTGCAGATCCACCGGCGCTCGCGGGGTTTTCAGTCGCGTTCGCGCCCAAACAGCTGCGAGGAATGGAGCTTGTGCCGGTGAAATCAAAGGAATCTCTGCCAGTGGGGCCACGGGGGTTCACCCCTACTGGAGGCTTGTGACTGGAAACCAGCCGAAATTGGTTTCATTCGGCACCAAAAAATCGCAGCAATGTGTTCATTGCTGCATCCAGGTTTCTCCAAAGATGGGATAGATTTCTCCCCTCCATGATTCTCCATTATTCTACCATGTCCCATCAAAAAACAATAGATGTTTGTTGCTTCAATTCCTTTTTTTGTCCTGGTTGACCCACCAATTCACCATGCTGAATCTTAGATAATTAATGAGAATTATCTGTCAAAAGATCTCATGTTTAGCTGGTTAGTACATGTTTTACCTTTCGTAGCAAAAGATTAAAGTACTTGAAAGTATCTCACCAGCCGTTGACCCAGTAGCCCATTAATTTCTTGTGACCGCAATTCCGACTGATTCGGATCCGGTTTCGCGGCACCTGGAGATGCCTGGAAAGAGTCGAACCTCGCGCAACCTCGCGCAGCTGCACTCGGTGTACTTATGAAAAGTTGAAGAAACCATCAATGGCCAACAATCCAGTGAAATGGAGATGTCCTTTCTGATTGGGGGATCCCCGAGTCACCATGGGTTGACATATACTAAGTCAATGGATGTCATGGTCATCCATGACGACTGGATGATTTGCGGCTACCCCCGTGACTTAGGAAAGCCCTAAATGCTCCAGGGAATTGCAGCCATCCATGTGATACCATGGATGCGAAGGGTTGGAAAGGCGTGTGTCAACAGAGCAGTATCATCCAGATCGGCATGGATCTAAAAGGCTATACTCAAATTACATAGCAAATCTCTCTTTAAAATGGGGTCTACATTTCCGCTGAAACTTCGCCTCACAGCCACATCATGGCCCCATAGGCACCCGTTGTTTCATCGCGGTGGATGGTTGATGAGGTTGATGTGTGATGTACCCATCAAACAATGGAAGGTTCACCATCAAAAAATGGGCTTTGACCATCCAAATTGTGAGGGAGTTTAAAAAAAAAAAACTATTTTGAACCTAACCAGTACACCAGACGCATACCTACTCACCAGTATCCAAATGAAGCGCCATTGATTGACCTGAGATTTGTTCTGAACATGTGCCATGTCAATCTTGCATTTCTTCAGCGAGTATAACCACATTGTATTTGACATTTATCGCCACGGTACAAGAAGCCGTCAACCGGTCAAGAATGCAGCCCACTGTCCAAATCTTTCCAGCTTGACTGTCGTTTTGCCTATGCACAACCATTTTTTTCAACACTTCAAAATCTGTGAGTCCTTCCCAGGTTTTCCCGGTACTTTGAGCTGATGAAGGTGGAAATGCATTTGGTTTGAGGTGATCCCGAGTATGAAATCATCAGCCGAATCCCCAGTAGAATCCTGTAAATCGGAGTGGAATCTCCAAAACCACTCAATGCAGGTACGCTGATGTTGGTTTGCAGTGCTAAATAATGCTAGGCTGCATCTCTGGACCTAATTTGCTACGCATATGTTGTACTTGTTGCAAAGTGGTATAGATTATAGTATATTTATAGAGTAATTCTAAATTATACAGTAGTATATAGAGTACTGAGTATAGAGTCCTTGACCCTGACCCACGCCAGCAACATGGCGTACGGATCACACCCGAGATACCCTGGTGATCCCTGGTGAATCTCTTTCAATACGTGGTACGTGGATGTTCATTGCCCATTGTTCCAAGCTCTTTTCGTGGCGAAACAGGATGGTAGCCGCCCATGGTGTTTGGGGAATCTCCCCTGAACCATGCTGAACCAGGGAAGGCTTTAAGGGTCCGATCCTTGGTGGCTCATCCCACTTAGTAAGTGGGTTATAACCCCAGTTATAAATGGGATAAGTAGGGTTAATCCACTTATAACTGGGGTTATAACCCACTTACTAAGTGGGATGAGCCACCAAGTAGACCCACAGAAGACTTACAGAAATGATCACAAAACGCTGGTCTTCAACTGGTAACCAGACCCACCCGCAGCGTCCACCAGAATTTTCCATCTCAGCACGATGTGGGGCCCTGTACAATGTGGTCTTTCTAAGGCTCTGCAGCGCGGCCATCTGCCACCACTGGAGCCTTGCGAAAATTTTCGAACAGGAGGCTTTCTAGACAAATCACTGGAAAAAAGGCTAATTTTCAACCATTTTCAAGAAACCAAGCCATCATAGTTGCAAGCTGATGATGCTGATGTTGGTACCATCTACACCCTGTCTCCACCATGCTCCAGCCTGCTATTGGGAGGAATCCTGTGGGCCCAGCGGCCCAGCGGCCCAGTTGGAGTTGTGCCATTTGGGGATGATCCGGGACGATCAGGGATGATATGGTCGTGGAAGTATAGATAGAATACTCCCATCAATTTGTCAATCATGGGTGTATAATGCTATATACCCTCTGGTGAAAAATACCCTCTGGTTATGACTAACATCGCCATGGGAAATGATGGCCCATAGAAATAGTAACGGTTTACCTATTAGTGATTTTCCATGGCGAACTGTGAGTCATAACCAGATGGTTTTTTTTTTCGCAATCCCATGGGATTTCATTATCCACAACTAAACCAATCCATCGATGGATTTTTTGCACCAAATTTCTGGTCATCATCAAAATCCATCAAAATCCGATGGATTTTCCATGGCGAACTGTCAGTCATAACCAGACTTAACCAGATGGTATATACATATTCTTCAAAATAAAATCCCATCAAAATCCATCAAAATCCATCAAAATCCCATCATATCCCGTTGGTTGGGCACCCATCACAGCATCATCACAGTAGCACCCCCTAACTCAGCGCGGTGCATCTTGCGGCGGCTGGTCTCCGTAAATCCTGGACAACATGTGGGAAAAATGCTGGAAATCAACAGTGAAATGTGAGGGTTTTATAGGGTTTTATATGGTTTTTATATGGTTCTATATGGTTTTAATTATATGGTTTTATATGGTTTTATATGGTTTTTATATGGTTCTATATGGTTCTATATGGTTTTAATTGTATGGTTTTATATGGTTCTTATATGGTTTTATATGGTTTTTCCCCCAAAAGCTTCAGACATCTTCAGACATGTTCACTCATACGGTGGATGGTGACGAAATCCTGCACCACCTTGGATGGTTAAAACCCTATAAATAATATTAAATAATGGGATAAACCGTATGATAAACCATATAAATAATGGGATAAACGGATAAACCGTATGATAAACCATCTATCAATTGGTGCAGGATTTCTTCCATCCACAATATGTTTTGGTTGTTAGTTGTTCTCCAATGGTGGGGACATGTGGGGACGCCCATCTGGAGAGTGTCGGGACTACTGGGGACTTCAAGACCGTGTCTTCCTAGGGGAGCCAGCCAGCCACATCGAGGTGGTAACTCTGGTCTGTGAAGGTCTAAGATGGTCTAAGATGTTGGTTTCCAATCCATGGGGCTACCCCTAAATCATCCATTGATGGATTTTCAATACAAATTTCCATGACATAAACACAAATAAACTATCCAGCTATTGGGGGACCTTCCCAGCTCCCGGCCTCACCATGATGGGGTTCACAACTCCCTGGCAGGAAACAGCGAGGAGATGCGAAGAGCAATTCCAAATCACCATGAAAAAACCAGGGAAGTGGTGGTTTTATAATATGTTTAATGGATTTTAATGGTATCTTCTATTATCTCATATTGCCTTGTGGTGTTATTGGTGTTTAAATGGTGAAAGAAAAGGCTGTTTCGCCTCCAAGTCCTTGTGTTTCGCCTCATGGGCAGCAGCATCCGCCTCGGATGCTTCGTCACATTTTTTCCAACGGAGGGAACATGAGGGAAAAAAGCAAATCCGAACTTCTTGGGGAACCAGAAAAATGATGAAAAATGGAAAGTCATGTTTTTTGGATTTTTTGGTGAATTGTTTTTTTGATGTAGTGGACGACCGGTTTTTGGGCCCATTCAAGGGGACTCGGAAGAAATGCGTGTCTTCGAGGGTTCCAGATTTGACGAAACACTTATTCTGTGATGGGGGGCCGATGGCATTGCAGCATTTACATTTGTTCATGACTCACAAGCAGAATGAGATGTATCATCCATAGATATCTGGGTAAATTGTAATAATTCACTAACCTGATCGAAATAATTTGGGGGGGATAATTCTCCTTACTAACCATAGATATCTAAGGTATGAGGGACGAAGTAGAGAACCATCTTGCTCCAGCTGCACCTGCGGGTTCTCCTCAAACCACTTCAGCGCACTTTCCACAGCTTCAGAGATCTAGGATCGGATGTTTTCAAGACTGGAAGGATGCCTGCTAAAGGAGGTGTTCTCCCCGTTGGGAGTGAATAAATGAAATATCATAAAGTAATATAAAGTATCCAATTGCAGGTTCTCCGATTTTTCGTGAAGCCGCAGTTGGATTCCAAGTTTCGTCCCCTTTTTTCCCCGAGAAAAAGCACATCTCTGCTGACCTACAGTATGGGGCATGAACCCCTGCCTTGGAACGATCTTCTTCAGTGAACTTTTCTTTCAGGTCCTCCCGATCTAAGGAGCCTGGTTGGGGCGATGCTGTCCAGGGAGCATCTGACAGAAACGGCCAAGCAGTTGGCGTTCTTTCAAACCACCAACCAGTTGATATCAGTGATATCACTGATGTGTTTTATTTCCGGAAAAAAAAATGCAGGAAATTTAAGTCTAGATTCAGGCTCCCCAAGACCATCAGCACAGGGACATCGACGATCACGGCAATACCAATTCTATCCCTGGACCTCGTGGGATCACGGGCCATAAATCAACCATACTTTGATGGTGACAAAACAAACCATAAGAATGGTGATGACTGGGGGATGGTTGATGACATTGGGCTAGCACCACATTTTCACGAATTTCATGAGGTATTAGTATGTATTAGTATCATGGCTGTGAACCCGTCCATAGCCCATTTGAAGCATCCGGACACTGGACACAGTCGCCTTTCACTGAGTAGACGTATCTTTCCAACTCATTTCGGGCCTGACAGGTCCACCACATGGGGCACCAAACATTGCTTCTGATCAGGAACAACGCGTCTTTGAGGCCATAATTGGTGTGAAATTGGCGTGCACCAACTGGATCCAACTTGCCAAAAAGCCAAAGGAGGCGGCCTCCACATTTTTTCGCACAATTTCGTCTTCTTGTCGAAACTGCTCGGCTTCCTTCAACCACAGCAGCAGATGCCAGCGTGAGGATCCACATCTTGGGAGGTTAAAAGACTGGACTGATGTCGATGGCTTTGTGAGCATATCCCGTCTCAGGGTAAATTGAAGTTCCGTCAAAATGGGTTGTTTTGGCAGTCAACACTCTCAGTTGGCTAATCGGTGGGATGAAGTGGTACCTAAGTAGAACAATCTGCACACTCGAAGGTTGAAATAAATCAAAAAAATCGCCCAAATTGCCGATTTTTCTCACGGAGGCAATCTTCTTTGAGGGGATCTGACACTTCCTCCCTGGTTTGCCTGCTCACCATCCAAACAGCTAGGTGATACAAGCACAGCATGCAAAAAGTACCATGATTGACTGGAATGATATGTCTAACATTGGTGATTTAAATACATATCATGCATGCATCCCATGTATGTATATATATATATATGTATGTATATGTATATATATATATGTATATGTATATATAATGGTGTCCATATGTGTATATATTTATATGGTGTGTATACAATAAATGTATATATATATATACACACATATGGTGGTTTCCTAAATGTTTCCTAAAATGATGGTACCCCAAAATCATCCAAATTAGACAATTTTAGTATCACCATAATAAGATGTGATTCTTAAGTGGTGCCACTGTAGATCCACAGATCCACACATGAACCCAACCATCGATAGACGCAACTTTGAAAGACAGCCATTCCAGTGCCTGGGTCAGAGATCTTAGGGGCAGAAATCAGTGGCTCACCAGGGGCAAAAATGACAAGGGTGGACACATATACATATACATATAGATATACATATACATATACATATACTGTAATACATATACTGTAATACATATACTGCAATACATATAATGTAATACATATACATATACATATACGGTTTAGGGCCTGTTACAGGCGTTCTTTTTTGCAGTGTTTTCACACACGGCTACGCAGCCTTTGTTTTTGCAGCGCGCATCCATGTCGCAACGACGATCACCGTGGTGAAAAAAGAGTCACGTGCGCCTGCCACTCTAATTCTTTGTACCTGCCGGCCACAGTCCCTGGTTTGTTTCCAGGTGAAAAAAAGGCGAACATGGGCACGCCACGCAAAAATTGAAAGCTGCCTGCCACAACTTATCCATCACAGTACTCGTACAGCAAGGATACAAAGTACCATCAGCCAATCCTCCTGGACAGGTTCAGGCACCGGCACGCCTGACCAAGTTTTGCAGAGCTCGGCTGCGTGGTGACTGCGGTAGTCGCTGCGTAGGGCCCAACATCAACTGCCAATGGTTTGCCGGCGGCGTCTGCGGGCTGGTGCTGCGTGGGCGCCTGCCGGCCGGGTTCCCCGGGGCAGGCACCCCCGTGTCTTCGTTACTGTCTCCACGTGCGGCGACTACGGCGTATGGCAGACGCTCCATGGCGTTCGGCAAGCTTACTCCTAACCCCCGAAAAATAAGCGTAAGCGTGGTACATAGTGCCTGTACATCTATGTGCTTGTAACTGTGTGTAGCATTATGGGAGTCATGTAAATCATGTGTTTTCTAAAGGAGTTAACTAGGTAAACACTTCTTCTTGCGCTTCTTTACACACCAGACACACTCATTCACGCCGCGCGGCAGCCCGCCTGAAATGCCTGCAGAGGGGTGGGGACCTCATGACCTTTATGTTGCCGGGGTTATACTATTAGACTTTAAAGGATGAAACCGCTATGTTCCTACGGGCTCCGGGCTCGTTTCCAACAGTAATAAAATAGTAGCAAACCATATTTACAAAACCGTGGCCTTGAGAAAGCGCTAGAACTCGCGCAGAGCCTGCATCCACTAGTATAGTGCAAAACACCGTGTTGGCAAAACACTGGCTGTCAGAACGCGCCAGAAGTCGCGCAGAGCCTGCATCCACTATAGGATAGTGCAAAACATCGTGTTGGCAAAACACTGGCTGTGAGAACGCGCTAGAACTCGCGCAGAGCCTGCATCCACTAGTATAGTGCAAAACACCGTGTTGGCAAAACGCTGGCTGTGCGGACGCGCCAGAACTCGCGCAAAGCCTGCATCCACTAGTATAGTGCAAAACACCGTGTTGGCAAAACACTGGCTGTGAGAACGCGCCAGAACTCGCGCAAAGCCTGCATCCACTAGTATAGTGCAAAACACCATGTTGGCAAAAGACTGGCTGTGAGAACATGCCAGACATCGCACAATCGTGCTCCCACTAGTGCAGTGCAAAAACACCGTGTTGAGAAAACACTGTCTGATAAGCCCGCAGGCTAAGCCCGCTGCACGAAGCATTGTCTGAGCTTCCAGCTTCCCTCGGCCTCCCATTGTTCAAGTACTCCTTGCAGAGAGCTGTGTGGACCTGTCAAAGAAATCAACTTCAAGCTCGACATGATAAGATGCAAGTGCCAATGAGAAGGCTGACACTCAACTAATGGCACCGGACTTTTTTCCCACGCAACATCACCTCGCGGACTTCGCAGCGACCGGGCACAGTGTCATGCGCAAAAAGGCTACGAGCAAAACTTGGGCTTTCGAGGAATGCCAATCTAGCCGTCCGACTAGCTTCCGAGCTGCTCCGAACAGCTTCCTTCACTGGAGAAAAGTCTCTTTCCTATCCTCTGCTAGCACCTTGCTTCTGCACTGTGGGGCTTCTTTCTTTCCCTCTCTCTTCCCCTCTCTCTCTGGATCTCTCTCTTCACCGCCTCCGCTCCGCCTACCAATTGCTCCGCAACCAAGCTCCGCGACCAAGCTCCGCGACCAAGCTCCGCGACCATGTGCAGAGACGCCAGGCAGCCCCTGCGGTGTTTCAGATGTCTCCACCCACAATGCTTCGAAGTGCAACACACAGAAACACTGTCTGACTCACACGACTTTTGAGTGCAAATCACCACGTGTAGAAAACCTCGTAAAAAATAACGCCGGAAACGGGCCCGAAGCCACATATACATATAGATATACATATACATATACTGTAATACATATAATACTGTAATACATATACTGTAATACATATACTGTAATACATATACTGTAATACATATACTGTAATACATATACTGTAATACATATACTGTAATACATATACTGTAATACATATACTGTAATACATATACTGTAATACATATACTGTAATGCATATACTGTAATACATATACATATACATATACATATACATATACATATACATATACATATACATATATATATAGACATATACATATACATATACATATACATATACATATACATATTATACATACATATACACGGTATATACGTATGTTTACAGTATATATATATATGTGTGTTATAAAACAAAAAAATGTGAATTATACATGTGTAAAAAAATAATTATGAATTATATAAATGTAAGCTTCTGTAAGTCAAATCTCCAGCAGCAGGCAGTTCACTGTACCATCCAGGAAGTCCCCCCGTACTGGCCGAACCTTCACCATGCGCTCGATCCTGGGCTTTGTCGGGTACACCAAAAATCACTACATGGCGGGCATGTCGGGTACACCATAAAGGGATTGGCATATAGATACAAACTAGAATATGATGAATATGTATATCGTGTGGATGTAAAATATATCTATAAATCTGGATAGATATCTATAACTCTGCATAATCTGTCAATCCGTGGGTCGCAGGGTCTAAAGTTTCTTCGCCACAATTTAGTTCGCAAGGCCATACGGAATTGGTGAGAAACAACCGGTGAAAGTGAACATGGTCTGATCGATAGCAAAATATTTGGCCTGAATCCTGCACCAAAAAAATCCCCTGAGACCTGCTTTCCAATAGGGACCACCCCCAAAATGTAAACCAATTGAAACATCAAATGTTTGACATCCTGACATTGATTTGCCTAAAGGGTCACATTTAAAAAAAAAACAAGAATTCCCAGTCGCTTCCCCGAATTGTTGATTTCCCCATTCGGGGAATCCAAAAGTTTTATCACCAAGTAGCTCATCCTTTGAAAGGCGTCCTTTCTCGTTGGTGATTGTAATCTTATTGGACCTGGGCTGGGCCCATCTGCTGGGAATGGTGAAGATGAACTCATCAACAGCAGTCCGTCATGTGATGTCAAAAAAACAACAACAATGGAGATGAAAAACACGAGCAATAAGTATATAGAACTTGTTTTTCGGATTCGAGCTGTCCGAGCTTCCATCAAGTCCTTCTTGTTGGCTACAGGCAGTTGCAACAGCTGAGGAGCCCCGACTTGCCAGTGGTCTGATCTGCAGCAGAGACATTAAGGATCTGCAGCCGGGTAAGTTCTTGGTCAGTCATGGGCATTCCAAGTCCTTCAAGAACAATCCCAATTGGCATATCGGCATATCATTATGGTTTGTGCATGTTTGTGCATGTTTGTGCATGTTTCACCCCAGTCGAATTTTTTGTTGGGTCGCAATGTTCTCTCTATCCTGTCACTTGGAAAATATCTGCATGGCCCGTCCCTGGGCCCAGGTTCGATGCCAGTTGGCAGGAAATGGCCCTCATTTTCAGGTAGAGTCTGCTTCATCAAACCATGATATAGTTGCAAAAATAAAGATGGACAATACAGTAATCAGAATACCACCCCCGTGCTGAGCGTTCTGGGAAAATAGCTGGGCTTTTCCAACGTTTGGCAGTCCTTCGCCAACAACTGCTGAGGCTACAGTCACTGTACCCCATGATCTGTTGCTTGGTTGTATCCCCATGTTCTGCAAATCTTTGAACCTCAAGTTGGTCATGTTTGGTACTGTAAATTGTGCCATCCAAGCCATCCAAGGCCGTCAAAAACAGACAGCCATTCCAATGTAAATTCAGATGTGCGCACATATCATGTGATAATCTATGCTTTATATATGTGGAATATATATGGTAACCCCCAAAAAGATAGAAGAACAATTTACATCAATTTACCACTATATATTGATAGGATGCTACTGTTCTATCCTTTTCGTGGCTTCTGCAATGTATTGTACCATCCCCCAAACTAACATAGACCCCATCCCCATATTGGTTACATCCCCCCTATTGGTTTCAGTCCCAAAGATTCAATGGATTGGTAAAAACTGTAGATTTTCCGTTAAGCCATGTTAAGCCAATCCATTGGTTAAGATGCGTTGCTTTTAAGTCAACTTTTGTTCATTGATAAAACCTACATCCACCACTTGGGGGTGTAGGTCTTGGCACCCCATTGGAGTCAAGGTCGAAGGCGACTTCGATCTTGGGCACCTGCTAGCTATGGCTAGGTGGCTAGGGCTAGCCTCGGGTTTTTTCCAACGTCGATTGATGATGGAAATCCCCGAACTAAATGGAGCTTTCGTGGGAAAATCATAAACTATACATCGAGATAAATGCTGAATTGTCCATTGCCACGTGTGAGTGATTCAGGGATAGTTTGCGAGAGAAATTAGACCTTGAAGAGTTTTAGTAGAACAACCATTTGCGTCCATTTGAGTATTTTTGGTGCCAGTGATTCTCAATTCTTCAACCATTTTTTTTTGGGGATGTCTTTTTGAGCCAATCCGATAATCATGGAATACTTTGGTACCCTCTGGTAATTTAACATAGCTATGGAAAATCACCATTATTAATGGGAAAACTCACTATAAGTGGCCATTTTCAATAGCTATGTTAAATTACCAGAGGGTACTTTTTCATGGAATCACCGTAGTTCTGGTGCGCAGGGAGACATGCTGAGCAGTACTTGTGAGGTGACCGCGGCGAGAGCTCATGGCGTTCATGTCACTTGCTCTTTGCAATCTCTCGTACTATCACTCTGGTACTCAAACATGGCAATTACAAAATCCATCAAAATCCTCTATAAATTGTGTTTGTTTTATGTTTTTTATGGGAAAATATGGGAACATCATCTATAAA
Source organism: Cladocopium goreaui (assembly GCA_947184155.2). Lineage (NCBI taxonomy): Eukaryota > Dinophyceae > Suessiales > Symbiodiniaceae > Cladocopium > Cladocopium goreaui. Next base: position 156,920 of record CAMXCT020001018.1, read on the forward strand.
ATGCCGGATTTTCGACGTTTGATGACACCCCTCCGGTTGAGCAACCGGACCCCCCGAGGAGCAGGTGGAATGCCATCGAGATTGAAAGATCCCAACAAGCGATTGTCCCTGCACAAACCGCCACGGTGCCAGGCGGTGCCACGAAAAGGGGACTTTCAAATAAGGAGTCGATATGAAGGTGATTTATTATCCATTGCCCCATCAAAGTGGCCATATTTTGATGGGTATGAAGGTGATTGATGTGATTTGAAAGACTCAATGAGAAGATATTAAACGCTGAAGATCACACCTGAAGATGAATATGAAGGTGATTTGAAAGACTCTATGAAAAGAAGATGTTCAACCCTGAAGATCGCAAAGACCAAAACATCCAACACCGTAAAATCCTGATGAGATGTGAAGAAACCTCGGGAAACCTGGTTCCATTTGTCGCCGTGAGGCAGAAAAGGGATGCATGTTCTTCACAAAACGCATCAAAGACTTAATGGAATGCACATAATATGGTATAATGTGGCCTATAATTGGCTATAATGTATATATATATATATATATGTACATATTATACATATATATATATATACATACATATTATGTGTATATATATATATAAACAAATATCATGTGTATATATATAATTATATATATAATTATATATATATAATTATATATATATAATTATAAATATGTATACATCGTGTTCTTATCAAAACGTCAAGGAAACTGAGCTGAGACCTCGAAGTTTCTTACATGAAGCCGCCAGCAAAAAAGACACGACACTTCGATACACTTCGCACCTCGTCATGGATCGTTCGCCTTCATAGACCTGGGGACCCGGGGATGCTTCCCCGTCAGGTCCCTCAAAGGGGTGTCCTAATGTGTGGCTTTGATAAGAACTAGACTCGACACTTTCATGGTTCATCACCAAATATCACCAATTTCCCTATGAAGTGGGCTGTATTTGAAGGTAGAACCATTTTTAAACAAACCCATGTGGGGGGGGCCCTACATAATACATACAGTATGTACAATCTTGAGGTTTTGTTTGATATGATTTGCCACTTTTGGGGGAGTACCCGCCAGTGTATTTCAAACTATTAATCCGGCTGAATTGTCATAACTCACCATTCACCAAGCCATCAACATAGCAGTTTTTATACGGCCAACCACGGAGATCCCCGAATCCATTTCCCATCATTCCGACGGATGTTTTTCGTGGAGGGATGAACATCCATTGACCAGCTACTCGGCAACCTGTGAAGAAAATCATGAGGACTTAAGAATCAAAGAAATGCCAAAAAGGACAAAAAGGATACAACGGCGATGATAGGTGAAGTAGATAAATGATATTACATGTGTATCTCATCTATCATCTCATCTAATTTCATTTAATCATATTTAGATACAATGAGATCATCAGGAGAGATGGCAAATGGAATTCGTGATAGTGCTCGAAGTAGTTTTGATTCGCTTCCTAGAATCCAAAAAATACCCTCTGGTAAACTAACATATTTATGGAAAAACACCTTTTTCAATTGGTAAATCAACTATAAATGGCCATTTTCAATAGCTATCTTAGTCTACCAGAGGGTACAGATCTAGGGCCTCTCTGATATCCTTCCCTTGGTCCACGTTTTCCAACGCCTGAATGGTCACGGCAGGCTGGTTGTCAGAGTAGGTGGAGAAAACCTCATGCAACGGGGCCATGGTGCGGGAAACTGCCAAATGTATCATCAATCGAAATGCTGGTGTGGGTCAAAACTAAACTCCCAAATACATGAAAGGATGTGTATATAATCTATAATAATAAGAAAGAAAGAAAGAAAGAAAGGAAGAAAGGAAGAAATAAAGAAATATATATATACACTGTAAATATACATTGGTCTTCTGCTGCCCATATTCCGGATGTTGGAAAAGGTGGTTTAGAAACACACTGATGCAAATACGTTATATACACATGTGCTGTACATTGCTGTACGTACATGAAACCCATGATGTAGCCATCTGCTAGACTTTGGCATGCACGTCCCAGCTCAACTCTGGGATGTAAGAATATAGCAGAGCAAAGAGAAACTCAAATCCTGAAAAGAAAATGTGTCCTACCCCGTAAGACCCTCAATGAACAATTCTTGTAGAGCGCTCTCCTGCGATGCCCCAATTTGAAGACTCAAAAATTGCTGTTTCATGTCGAGCGCATCACAGCCACAGCCGCACCCAACTTCCACCTGCTTCTTGTTGGTTGGGATGGTGGAGTTTCTCTCAATGAGCCTTGTCATGTTGGGCAATGCTGGGCAGCTGTCTGTGCGTCCAATTGTTTCAGGGCCGTCATCCTATATACTTTTTTTAAACTACGACTACGAAAAGGAATTAAGATTGATGGCTGAGAAATCTCACCTCTATGCTATACATATATAGTATAGTACACATAACATATATATATATATATGTATATTCAGTACATATAATGCAAACAAAAACAAATAACACAAACATGACACATGCCGTCACATGCCTAATAATTTCAACTGTTGCATGAACAGATCATTTCCCCCTCTACACTCTGCACACCTGACTGGATCGCGCCTCGTCATGACGCCGCCAGCGGTTTCCAGACCCAAGGATAAAGGCGTGACATCCAGCAGGACGATGTCCTTCAACGGAGAGTCCTTGCCCTGGCCACGATAAGTCAGGTTTTTTGTCATTTGTTGAAGTCAATGGGGGATCATCATGTCATTATTTTCACATGGCAGTGTGTCAAAACCTTGTACCCCTGTAGTTCACATCAAAATAGCTGGTAAATGGATGTTCATCCCCCTAAAAATGGTATTAATAGGTATTGATCCATACCCACATGAAAATGGATGAAAACTGCCATTCTGCCAGACACCCAAAACGATCAAAACGTCGATCAAGGCCTTGTTGCCAGACAACACTGCAGCTTGCACCGCTGCCCCATAGGCTACGGCCTGGTCACTGCGAGCTTTGCAACCACTTGGGGGGCTCCGCAGGGTGCATTTAGAACTCAGAAGTGGTTCTACAAACTGTTGGGTTATTTCAAATATTTCCATTTTCAGTTATTACAAGTCATATATTTCGTTGTATTTCCATTTTCAGTTACAAGTCATAACCAAAAAGGCTTTAACATGCTTTAACCCGACCTATGTCCCAGTTTTCCCATGTTTTCCAATTGTTCGTTGCAAGGATTCTCAACTTTTGCCTCATCGGCGTTGATCGATCGACACGGCTCCTTGCCGAAGTAATCCTGCGACCGGAGTGGAAAATCTGACGACCCTCCGTCATCCGTCATCAAACATGGCTGGAAAATCCGCGAACTCAATGGATATTTCGGATATTTATATATATATATATTTATTTATATATTTATATATATATTTTTATCACATTTGAATACATTTTCTAGCTGGGAAGATCATCTATAAAATCGGGTAAATCGGGAAACATCCAGCCAGGCTGGACGGTGTGCGTCCACTTGGCGCGTTCGTCTGCGAGAACTGGCAGAAAAGGGGACAGGCACCAAACTTCCAGCCATCACGCAGGCACATGTTTTGCCAAGGACTGTATCATCCAATTTCTGAGTGTTGTTGGTTGTATATCAGTAATTATCAGTATATGGGTATGAGTCAAAACCTTGGTACCCTAGTGAACCCCAAAATAGCTGGTAAATGGATGTTCATCCCACTAAAAATGGTATCTGTAGGTATTGACCCATACCCATATCCCATCTGGCTGAAATACAAGAATTCACATAGATGAAAAGAACATCGCTGAAAATTGTGGCCATTTGAGGATAGTTACCACCCAAAAAAAACATTCCAGTGACGTCGCGACGTGAGGTCGTTATCATCCTGGCGAAATGATCATATTCCAAACCCCACCTGACGAAGAGATAGCAGGTTTTTGGATCAATTTTGGGAATCCCAAAAAATCCAGCAAGGGATCGTCAGCCGCTTGCTGTTTGGTGAATCCCGATCCCCTGAGTGCAACAAACGCCTCGATCAGCTTCTGCACATAGGGGATGCGGGTGGAGCCACCAATGAGAACTACCTGTCATCAACAGATTCCCATATTTATGTCACTTCAGAATCCCCAATCAATCAGACAGGTACTGTAGGTTTGTGACCATTCGGGGGATTCATGTCATAACTAGTGTATATCTTTTTGAGGCCTAACTGAGGCGTGTTATTGAGGAAGCCTCATTGCTTAGGGGCGTCATTTGTCACTTGTCATGGTGTCATTGCAATTTTTTAATAACCTCCGAGAATTTATAAACATGATCCAGTACAGTATGACAACAGAATTATTTATGAGAATCACAATAACAACTTCATTTTGGTATTATGGTTATAATGACAATAAGAAATTTTGGTATGGGTCAAAATGTAATACCCCCCAAATTGGACGGTCGATACTAAAACTGACCAGCTAGGGTCAGTTTACAAGTGATTTTTATGATTTATGGCCATCCATCCCCATGGAATCCAAAGCAAATTGCTCAATCCCTATGAATTTGGATAAATTACAAGAATTCACCAACTGGAAATAAGGCCATTTTTTCGGCCAATCCCCCAAAAACCAACCACACCACCGGGCACCACCGGGCGACGTCATGGGAATCCTCCGCATCGCCTCATCGACCGCCTTGCGTTCCACCTTGGCATCCTCCAAGACCTCGCAGCCCCAAAAACCCATGGGTTCATGATCATTGTCCCTTCCGTAGAACCATCTTTGGGGGTATACACCATTTTCAGACAAGCCCATACTTGTATATATATATATATACATATATATATATAACATATGTATATGTATATATATATACACATCATGAGAGAATACTGACAAATATAATTCTATGATATGATTATTATTATATATAATAACATAGTGAGTAACAGTGACAAAATGGTATAAGAATACTAATACTTCTAATGATACACAGTAATGATAATGATAAGAATAATTATGCTATAATAATAACCCTATAAGTAATGAAAAAAAAACGTAACAATAAGAATTACTACTAGCTGTTCCTAATAATAATGATAAATCCTGATAATCGTATCGTATCGTGCATCATTATGGTTTCTTGGATAATTATGTTTTGATTGGGTGATAATACAAGCATAGTAGATGACGTGTTTGGATGATAATTGCAATAATAAGAATTACTACTAATTATTATGGTTATAATGATAATCGCAATAACAACGATAAGTAATGATAGCCATAAGAAAACTAACAGCAATAAAAAGGAAAAGGTCGTTCAAACAAATGTTTTAAAAAACATAAAAAAGCACTTGATACCTGATAATAATGAATCACAACATAGTTCTAATCAAAAAAATGAACTTGACCGGGGCAAAAACAAGTTGGATGGCCATCTTCTGGGACCCAAAGTACATCAAAATGATACGTCAGAAAGGAAGGCCGAGATGAGTTTGGCACTGCGGTGTTTTCCTGGCTCTGTGCTCCATCCCCAACGACAATTCACAGCCTTTCTGGAAAAGCTGGACCTTCTGTACGGACTCCATGGAGCGTTTGAAGAGATCCATGTTCAGTTCCTGGCCAAAAAAAAACGGATTCCAGGTTATCTATGGTATCTAATGTCAGGGATTGTGGGGATTGTGCCTCATCATTTGGGTGCTTCTCTCCCCTTAAAATATCTCATGGAGTCTTTCTGAAAATGAGATAATGATCCCATAGATCCCTAAGATTCAAAACCACCAGCTGAAGAGTTTTGCAGGAATTATATGTAAAATCTTCATAAATCCCCATATATTCCCCCTACACCTGAGAGAGTCGGGGATATCCCTCTAGCTCTACAGTTTGAAGTTTGGAGCCAAGGTCTGTCACTGGGGATGTCTAAGATTATCATGGATCATTGAGGTATACCAGACGAGAAAGGGTGTACATTGGCTTCCTTGCAACATATATGTATCTGTGTGCATATACAGTACTGCTTGTGTTTGCACGATGCCATGTGGCGTGAATTGTGTGTATGTGTACACACACATACACATTCGTATCTACAGTTACATCGTACGTATTGAATTACCATAGATCGGATGTATTCATATGTGAATATATATAAATATATGCATATACAATCCCGTTCGATCATACACAACAATATACAATCACATCCATATCACATCCATAAATACATAAGCTGGTCTATACTGTTTCATTATATATATATACAGTATATATATCATATATCACATGAACCCCACAGCATCCATCCAACGCAGTAACGCTGCCACCTCGAACTTGGCTCGAGAGATGCTACAGGAGAAATCGATGCCATCCAGCAGAGAATCCACCTGTGAAATGTCCAAAAAGAGAGTGGCTTAGAACACGAAGTCTGAGTTGATCAGTTGATCTTTCAAGAAAGTTGTGTGTTTTCCAAACTTCCCAAACTTCTTTAGGGGTGCTGAAGTACTGCTGAAAGTATGCTGAAAGTATCTGAAGGTTAGAAGTCAGGCCTCAATGGTGGCCTGTGTGGATGAGGATAAGGTCTTCTTGGCCTCAGTGCTTCCAATGGGACCTGTTTTCGGAATCAAACATAGCATGGGAAGTCCTGCTTCAGTGGGAATATGTTCTAAAATGGATAAGACTCTAGGATTTTCATGGATGTTCCAGCTTTAGGCTAGACTACTGGATGGTAGATACGTGTTGTCCAACCAACCATTGTTGCTGCCATAAGTTGGCCAGAAGCCATCAGAAACCGTCAGAAACCTACCAAAAAAAAGTGGTTCCGGTCACGTCACAATGGTGGAACCCACAATTTCCGGAACGGTAGACAGAGAAAGTTAACAGTTCCTGAACATGATGTGCTTCTTCAGCTTGTTGTTGCGCTACTGAGCTACTGCAATCATTGGTGAGCGGATCAAATCCTAGCCTGCTCCCAACTCTTAGAATCCATGGTTGGATCAATCCCCATATCCCGAAAAAGACAATGGGGATATTATTGATATAGTATTGATATATTATTGTCTATTGTGTTATCCAAAAATGGATTCCCAATTGGATGACGAGTCATCCAGATGCCATGTCTATGGGGCCATCCCACTGCCATCCCCATCCGCATTCCGTCATCCGAATTCTGGGCGTCGCTAGCAGTGTCACATTCTACCTGCAATCGCCGCAAGGCACGCTGGTTGGAGCGTACATCCTGCGCGGATGTGTGGCATGGTTATGTCATGGTGCAGCCGTAGGTTTCCCCACCTGGCTATATCACACATATAGCATCCATATAACAATCCAAGTAGGAATGAATTGTGTGATTCCATACCACCTGAAAAGTAGATGGCGCATAGTTTTTTTCTGACAGTGTGTATTCCAATCCCAATCCCTGTCGATGAGCTTATCATAGTCCGGGCAAGCTGCTGTCCTTGCCACGATTCTTCCTCTCAAACTCCTGATTTCAGGCCAAAAAAACGCTCAAAAACAGTGCTGATAGCCTTGAAGATCCACCAAACAGCCACAAAAACGGGGGTCGCCATCATCCAAAAAAAACCTCTTGGTAGGCATACCTCCATCTAGTACCTTTCTGGTGCGTGCACTGAATCCGATCCAGCAAAAGGTGACTTTTTGGAGTACTGAATCCGAGTTTTCCCATGCACTCAACCCAACTATACATCTTCACCATCGTCCAAGACTAGTGATGCTACCCCGCTTGGCTCCGCTTGGCCAGCCCATCCTTCATGCAGTGCTCCAAAAGCCGGTTACTGAAGTCCTCACATCCGCATTGGCGAAATTCCACCCTGTTCCACAGCAAAAAAAATATAGAAACAATGGTTCTTTTAACATCTTTTAACATTCTTTTAACTATAGAAATGTCGAGTTCACCAAAATCCTATGGGTGTTGGTCTATCTTGTTGTTCAACCTTCGGAGTCACGGATGGACTGGTATAAGATGTTTGGGGGAAAAAAACAACTTTGGGGGTATCCAAATTTGACTCATACCCCAAAAGTTAGTGTTGTCCAAATATCAACCGTTGAAAACCCAGCCAAACTATCGACCATTGGGGTTCAAAAGGGCCCCCATTGACTCAGACACCGCATCCCCGTCGCTGTTGGTTCTGTACATTCCGACATCATTCGTCACTGCAGGGAGCAGAATTGTGATAAATGTCATACAGAATCCGATTAATGCTACTAAACTAATCCCTTAAAGACCCCCCAGAAACCATGGTAAATGTAGGGGCTTTAATTTATGTATATACTTGGGACCAGAAACTAATTATGGGGATCGGGGATGTGATTACAGTATTTGAATCATCCATGGTCCAAGTATTCATTGATTTGTGATCCCCAATGAACAAAAACTTGTTTGTTTCCCCATCAATCTTCAGAAAAAACATCGCCATGCCATTTATCATATTTACTCTTCGATTCAGCCAGAAAATTGGCAGTGTGTCAAAACCTTGTACCCCTGTAGTTCACATCAAAATAGCTGGTAAATGGATGTTCATCCCATTAAAAATGGTATCTATAGGTATTGACCCATACCCAATTCTGCATGGTGCCATGCCATAAACCACCAGATCACCCCACCATGCCATGCCATGCCATGCCATGCCATGGCGCCTCGCCGCCCAGATGCGTGTCTCCGGCTGTGGCCTTGACCTCGAAGACACCATCCTGGCAGCCAAAACAAGCCATGGCATGGAGGAAAACCATGGGAAAATCACCATGGGAAAATGGGAAAACTATGGGAATACTATGGGAAAATCAGGGGAAATCATCTGTTAGGAAAAAGCAATGCCATTTTTATCATTCATATGGATTGATGATGGTTGATGGTTGGCCTGGCCATTGATGGTAAAATGGGAGATGCTTCACTATCGCTTTACGAGTACCGACATCGCAAAACGATGAATGAGTTGTATGGGAAAACATTCAAAATAACATGTATATATATATAATTAAGATGGTAAATATTCCAGCCAACCACTGGTGATTACCAAAGGATCATCAGACGTAAAGATGTGAATCAACAATAAAGTGATTGGGGTCACACGTTGCCTTCCGTTGATCAAACACAATGGAATGAAACATGTCCCATTTACACATGAGATGTTTCACCCAAAAACCGTGTTTAACTATTTTTCCAAACAGACATGTTTGACTACTACCGGGGTATCCACTAAATTGAGTGATCCTTGGATTAGTAGCACGCATGGGGATAGAGGCCAACAACAATAATTCAGTTGAGCCATTAAAAATACCCCTATCCCATCTCATTATATTAGTTCGTTGATAGGTTTCCCTACTATGGGTTATCATAATCCCCCGTAAACCAGGTAGTATAATCTCCTATAGCAATCAATTAACCAGGGTATTTTTGATGGCTCAGTTGGGTGTGTGTTAACTCATAGAAAAATATCATGAGGACCACTCACCATTACTCCGGGGCCAAGCTGAACATCTGGTTGGCAGTTCAGCCATCCCAGAAATCAAACGCTACCAGTAGGGGTCTAGTAGTTGTCTCAAATCATGGTGGGAATGAGTGAGCCAGAGGGAAAGGCATATATATATGTATATATATATGTATATATATATGTATATATATATATACATACGAATACACATACATACGTATATATATATGTATATATATATACATACGAATACACATACATATGTATATATATATATATGTATATGTATATATGTATATATGTATATATGTATATATATACATACATATGTACACATAGCAATTCGTAACCCTGACATGCTTTGACGGGCTAGGAACCATCCCAGTTTTTGCCCGACACCTGTCTGGGGAGGAAATGAAATCTGCCAAATATGTGTTCTCCCGACTTGAGTGATAAAATACGTCGAATATTTAGAATGTCCAAGTCTTAAACATGGATCCTTAGTCATCTGCCATGTGGTGGTTTCCATAAATGGGGGTACCCATTTATAATCATCCATTTTAATAGGATGTTCCATTATAAACCATCCATTTTCGGGTACCCCGATGACTATCGAAACCACCATGGGAGATTTCGCCCGTTCCCGGCCCCCCCCAAAGACCTCGATCTCGAGAAGCGACACATCAAAGGTGCCACCACCCATGTCGTAGACCAAGACCTGGATGACACTTGGAGGATGCCACGAATCGTGCTACTGGGCACTAAAAGTTATAAGCCATATATATATATACATATATATATATATGGATATACGGATATGTATGTGTATATGTATATATATTTATATGTTTTATAGATATATATGTATATAGAGAGAGAGGTATAAATATATATATATAAAATGGGATAGCCCCAGGAATCGGGGACTTAATAGGCCTAGGCTTATTATTATTAACCACTACGTGAGACGGTCCTCCAATCTTAATCACGTTCCTGACAAATTCTTTGGTCATCCACAAACCACTTGAGAATTAGAAAACTTGAATTTCATCAACTTTGCAACCCCAAACAGGTCGTTGCCAATCAACATTCCTCATTCATGGAAAATTGGTGGGCTCAAATTTTGAGAAGTTCTCTTTCTCAGATTTCACAAGCCATAGAAACTCACCACAACGAAAAGCGCTTCACTCCAGTCACTACCCAAAGCATGGCAGTTCTGCGCTGACAATCAAAGCACATGGCCCATAGCCGTTTTCAGAAAGCCTCAGCCCTTAGAGTACAAACTCACATATATATATATATATGTATTTTCCATATATGTAAATTGTCCATATATAACTATATAACTATATCAGAAACCCTAGCCAAATTGTCCATCGTCACTGTTTTTCTCTCAACCAACTTCGCAGTTGGGTTCTCCCCACATGCTGCGCGCCACGCACTTTGGAGTCCAAGCCTGCACCGCAGCGAGTGATCTCCCTGTATTGTGAGGCGCAAACCCCGCGGATGTGCCAATGTCAAAAAGAAGAAGTGAATGTCAGATTGATAAGATTTGATCATACTTGATATGAAACGCGCATTCCAGATCACAGTCGTCAAAAGGTTCTACTCACAATAAAGCGTCGCAACAACATCACGCAACCACAGATATGTCCACGTAAATGGGTCTGGCAATGGGGTCGTCACCAAAATGGCTGTCGTCATTGTTCAATCATCGTTCAACTCAATCTTAACATCTTGGTCTCCACTCCATTTCATGGCCATGAAAGCATATGGCGAAAGAGAGATCTTCCAACCCATTGAAACGCGCTAAATTGTGGGACAAACCTTATATAACCCCCCAAAAAAATAAAAACATAGATGACATAGACATTCCCTCCTGTCATCCGGTTGCTTTCACAGAGAGGGTAGCTAAAATTGGTCACCCACATGCCCAGCGCACAGCTTCCACGCCCCTCGCGCCATAGGCCAGGGCTGCAGCAGTGGGCTCATTGATGATCCTGGCAGAGTCACTGATGGGTTTGTCATCTTTTTGGACTTTGAAAGTGATAAAAGTCAGCCATTATCATTAAAGCACCCCATGTGTTTGTCTCACAATGTGGGATGTCCCCCTCCAAAAGTCATTTGAATGAGAAAGTGCCATGATGGTCTCCAGTGGTCTTATTGATAACATCTTATCTATTTTCAGACAAAACCAAATGGGGGTTTCCTGAAATAGGGGTACCCCCAAATCATCTATGTTAGTAGGATTTTCCCTTATAAACCATCCAGCTATTGGGGTACCCCCATTTATGGAAACCCAAATGTCATATTGTTAGTGGTCCCATTCTATCCCCACATTTCACGCCCAGTGCCTGAGCACGTTGAGCCCGCAGATGGCACCAGCATCTTTGGTTGCTTGCCTGGCGTAAGATGAAGCACAAAATGGAAATGAAAATGGCGCTTGACTCTAGCCTCTATCGGATATTAGTATGTGTATCTACTAGATTATCTACATATATATATATATATATGTATATATACACATGCAGTGTGTATATATATATATATATACATACATACATACATACATACCATACCATACCATACCATACCATACCATGCCATGCCATACCATACCATACCATACCATACCATACCAACCTACATACATACATACATGCATACATACATACATACACACATACATACATTACATACATACATACATTACATTACATTACATTACATTACACTACATTACATTACATTGCATTACATTACATACATTCATACATACATACATTACATACACACATACACACATACATACATACATTACATTACATTACATTACATTACATTACACTGCATTACATTACATTACATTACATTACATTACATAACATACATACATACATACATACAGTATATATTCTTGCATAATATATTTATGCATCATCATTGCTTCATATACGTATGCATCTATTAAATTCTATTAATATGTATTCACAATTATGTAATGTTCTGCGTGTATATTTAGACACGTAGTGTTTGAAGGTAAATCACCAACCCACATGAGCGACGGCAAGGTCCGCCAGCAGCTACCTAGCAACCTGGCAGTGTGCACCTGTTTCATGAACATAGCAACCCCCCAAGATAGAAATGTGAAATCCAACTGAAAAGTAATGATAGATATAATTAGATATATTACAACTTGTCTATCTTTTCGTTGGGGGGTACTTTGTCGGTACCTAATCTCGTTTGCTATCAATTCTGGTTGATTTTATATCCCCATCTGCCCCATCCGGTGCACAACCCCGACTGCCTCTGTGAGTCGTTGAAATACGCCGGCACAGTGATCACTGCATCCGTAATGGGATGGCCTAAATGAGCCTGACGCAGGAGGCTCCTGTGGTCACAGGAAGCCCTAGGTTCATTGGATAAGTTAGGCTTCATTGACTTAAAAGAAATGATGCTTAAAAAGCTGGTAAACCCTGGCTGCCATAAACCTACCATGACTGAGGATGGTTTATACAACCCGTTTATGGTGATATTGGGGATGGTTTACAACTGGCTTTACCACATTAATCCTGATGCTTTTGGTGAATCACGTGCGTGCTGTTTTGTTTTTTGATGCCAAGAACTTGACACCCCGCAGAAACTGATGGTCACACTCATCCGAGATACTCCCATAGCCAACAGCCTGGCCTCGGCTGTTTCCTTCATTTTTTGGAGGACAAAAGCCTCAGTGATTCCGGAATCTAACACGCATACGTTCATACTAGTACAATATATATATATATATAGAGGAAAAACGAAAATAAGTATATGATATAGATATATATATAGTATACATCTGCAATCATGTTGTAAATTGTAAATATAATACATAGACAAAGATATAGAATGCTTTAGAGATATGACCCAACTTGGGGGGTCTCACATTGTATTTGCTGCCCTATACAAGCCACCTGGTAACAACGAAGAAGAAAACCAGTTGGGCCACCATGCCGAAATTTCCTCCGGATGAAACTGCTTGCGCTTTCCCTGATAAGACACCTGGATCAAGGGTGTGGCCTTGTTGAATATCCGTATGATCTAACTTCACTGTCTGTCTGGTCTCCAAAAACCATAGGGACCACATGGGACCACCATTGTTTGACACTGTTCGGTCCCTTCTTCAAAAATTCAAACTTCGAGACCCACAGATACACAGATGTTGGGTCATTTGTGTTACCTTCATCATGACCTCCCCTGCCTCAATCAGGGGCTTATCATCTTTCCCTTTGACGACCTGTCCAGCAGAGATCTGGCTGAAAATTCGGGTCGTCATATGTCCGTTGATCTCCAACCTACTTCACCAAGCACCTTGAAAGGCCAGTGCTTCATGTCCGCTTGCACGGGAGAGTCGTGGAATTTCCGGCCAATCAACCTCGAGGCGTGTTGAAGTGGCTGAAATCGGAACACTGAGGTGCAATTCGGTTCTTCCAGAAATGATTCATTTTTCGAGCAGCTCAGCATTCTGTGGCTCCACAAATTTTGGGGCACACATGTTTGAAAATGTCTGGAGCCAATGACAGCTCAGTGCACCAAAAAAAAACAACGGGCCTCTTGGCATCGAAGATCCTTAGGAAGCTGGCTGCAGGTTGGGTTCCAGAAACAACGGGAACACCGGCGGATGGCTGTCCAACGGGGTCCTCAATCGGTTTCTCGTCAACTAATGGACTGATATCTATTTGATGTGTATGCAAAGCTATGATCATATTGTATTATTATCATGATAACATGTACTAAACTTTGATGTGTATAACCATTCAATATGGATATCATTGGATATCTGCATCATAAAGAAAGATTCATGTTTATGATAAATCATATATGGATATTGAATGATATCATTACTTCATAAATTTGATAATATCATTATGAATATTTAATGATATTTATGGATTCCCCAATGATATCAATGATAATATCATGTCTGCACTGAGTTCTTACCGGGATCCCGGACGTGTTGCCAGGATTTCTGGCGGCTTGGCTCTTCGCTGCATCGCCCACCAAACGTTCAGCCTGTGGGGAAAGCCACGGAACGGACATGGAGAAATGATCGACATGATCCGTGACAGCATATGAATACCATCTACAGGAGATATTAGATATAGATTTTGGATATTATAGATTTTATATAGATATAGATATAGATATAGATATAGATATATAGATATATAGATATGTATATGTATATTATATATATATAGATAGATATAGATAAAACATGATAAAACTGTTTGTATACAGTTCTCTGTATCTTGATGCATGACTTGAAATAAGAAACAAAAAACACGGAGAGCTCCATACGAAGCCGACCGTTCAACCGCCTCGGTAAAGGCCACGAAGGAGGGCGTCGTTCTTTTCCCTTCCGAGTTCTCAATGATTTGAACCCCATCCTCCTGCGGCCAACTCACCCTTTTGGCTATGGAAAATTATCAATGGCAAATCAATAGCTATTGATAATAGCTATAAAATGCTATAAATATCCAACAGCTATAGCTATATTTGGCAAATTGGCAAATCAAAATATGGCCTTATATGGCCTAAAAAAGGTACAGTACCATACAGTACCTCCATTTTAGGATCCTGAAATTCCCATTGACACAAATGAACCGGTTTTTAATAGCTATGTCAGAAATTACCAGAGGCTATGGATCAAGACATATCAAAACCGCACCAATTTTGGGTGTTTCATGGAGCTCTGGAGTGTGGTCCTTCAACCTATTGGATGGTCATTCAATCTCAAAATAAACCTTGTTTTGAGCCCAGAATGTCAGTAAGGCAATAGGGTCAACCCTCCCCAAATTCACCCATTTTTGGGGGGTTGCTGTAAATCATCGAAAAATGGGTGGTTTGTTGTTGAATTGAGCTCTTCAACTTCCCCCTGAATCTCCCCGAGATCCAACGGCCTTCCAAACACCAACACAGCTGAAGGTCGTTCCAAGGTCGATACCAATGGCTACCTGGGTGGTCTGGGTACGACCCAAATTTGAACCCAACTTGTAAGGGTCACAAGATGTTACAAGTGAGATACAAAGTCCCAGCTGCTGTTTGAACCGTCTTCGCTGCCTCCAGCTGCGATCAAGCCACTTTTTTCTTCTCTTCGCACCACAAGAAGGGACTTCTTGGCTGCAAGAAGCGCCGAGACCGGCCAGTGCCTCACCATGGCAGGCACCCATAGGTCCAAGGGGAAGAGAATCCTTTTGGAGCTAAATCGCCAAAAAACCACCGGTAAAACCAGAATGGTGGTTGAAATGTCCATCTGTTGCCCAGAATCGGTATATGAATAGGTGCGTCTGAACTTTGGGACAACATCAAACGTCAAAAAAATGCCTACTGGAACCCTGTACAAATTGCTGTTTCTCCAAGTTAGGAAGTTACAAAACAAGATCAAAATCATCACGAACAAACCAAAATGCATAACATGAAACAAACATCATGAAACACGTCGAAAGGGATTGATTCCTACTATGTGCTTGCTCCCAGCTGTAAGTGGGCCATTTCGCTTCACATGACTAATGGAAAATCCCAGAAAATGATAGATCACCATGGTTATGTTTGTTGGTTTTAAGTGCATGTTTCCATTTTTGATGCTTGAACCCCCATTTTTCTACATAGTTAAATTAACCCAAACCTTTGTTAAACTACCACCATCGGTTTTTAGCTTACCCTCCCCCAAAATTAACATAGACCCTGCCATCAGTTGGGGGCTAGAAGATGAGCTTCTACTAACAAGCGGCTATGTTCAGGGTCTTTATTAATTTGGGGTAACAATAATGATGGTGAAATCATCGAATAGCTGGTTCATATCCATATAAATCCATAATAAAGAACTACTGGTTCATATCATATCCATATAATTCCATGTGATTTGGGGAAATCTATGGAAATCTTACCTTCCAAAATTTTCTTGGTACCTGTCTCAAAAAAAGAAACGGCCGCCTGCGGTGCCTCGTTGGTCGCACTGGCATCGTGCCAGCGCGACTGCGCTGGGGAGGGATGCAGCCAATAAGGGCCTGGCATCAAGATTTGAACGACTTTTGATAAGTATCATTGGATTATTATAGTCATTTTATAGTCAGATTATAATTATAGAACTATCATTGATATAACTATCTGTATCATTCGGTTGTTGTAGAACTATCATTATTATGTAAACACTCTTACCGCAAAGTATAACTATTAGTCCGTGATAACGAACAATTATGACATTGTGACTACTGGTGCCAGTATAGCTATGCCATTCTATCATGTTTATTAGATGTTTACCGACAACTGTTACTTTTAGACAATGACAACTAAAAGTCATCAGACTATAGCTGACAGCATTGCTATATAATAACAACATAACGATTGTTGAAAAATACCGGTAGTAACACTGTATCGCTACTATAGTTGTGTCAATTAGGCTACTAGGTCATTGGTATCGGTATTATCGTGACTGAGGTGTATCGAGTATTAGGATATGATCCACGTCAATCCACATGATAGATAATAATTGTATTAGGTATGATGATGGTAGTACAATTATATAGTACAATTTAAAATAGTGAGTGTGGTTACTACTAATAACTATAACTAACATGTTGTTTATATTTTTAATAGATGAAAAGAGTACAAGCAATAGTAATGGTCATGTAGAACATCCCCTTTAATTTAAAGCAAGTGAGTGCAACCCCGACAACAAACCAATGCATCATCAGAGACTGTTCCATATATCATAGCTAAAGTAGCTAAAGATAAGGAGCAACCAAAAGCTTAGCAGCCAGTGGAGTGAACTCAAATTTGAACCCGTATGGACCCATCCGAATGACTTTGAGATTCAACTTAGAGCCATCCAGCAGACTTCTTCACCTAGTCATGGTGAGATCAGCCAAATGGGTCCGTCCTGGGAGCCACAAAAAATCCTCGGAGTCTTTGGGTTTCACCACAGTGACCACAGATGTTGGTGATTTGATGCTCTTTTGGTAAACATACAAAAAACTGATGGGAAAATCACCGTTTTCAATGGGTAAATCCACTATAAATCGGATGATGTTGTGCTGATTCTTCATCCCATCCCAATGTTGATCCCATCCCGGTCACCTCATGACATCTACAAATTTCCACGCGCTCGCCATGGCGAAAAAACGATGCTGAGGTGTGAGGCGTTTTGTATCCGAGAATTCACGGGTTGGGGATCATGGGCCACACAGGCCAAACTTTCCAGGGATGTCGACCATTTTGATGCATAGTGACATAGTGGGGGATCTCCAAAAAATCGTGCCATCCATAGGCGAGTTCATTTTGCCTGTCCAATGCTTGTCACAGCTTTCGCTTCGACAAATCATGCTGATCTCGCCTTGAGCCAAAAAACTTGTGAAAAGAGAGCTGTTTTTTTTTGGCGGGGTCTGGTTGATTCCACTACTGCTCGTCACATGTGTATGCAAATGAATATCTGCCTACCTGTGGCAACATTCTCGTCTATCGTCTACAGACTACTCGAGATCTGGAAAACATGCCTTCTCCATCCTCCAGCTAAGAACCTTTCCTGTGTGTGTGTGTGTGTCCAAGCATTGCGCAACACGTGTAGAGATGGGTTTCCTACTACTGAGAGCTTCCTTTTTCCATCTTCTCGTAAAATTCGACAAAGACCTGGAGACCTTCATCTTCCCCATTGGAGGTGTCCAATCTATGGGGGTACCCCCAAATTATGAATAGGATTTTTCATTATATATATATATATATAGACTTTATGGAAATGGAAACCCCCAATTGCTTTTCCCAAAACCCCAACGGCTTCGCATTGCAGCTGCCAGCCTTTCCGCGGACGAGCGCCGTCCGGCTTCTCGAGCAAGTTTTGCTCTGGGATTGGCATGGTTGAAAGTTCCATGGCAACATCCCTGACACGCTCATCACATTGGTTAGGGTCAGGATGTGGTACTTCCAAAAATTGGACGTGGAGAGTAGTGGATAGTTAATCTGTGATAATCTCAATCTTCGACCACGCTATATCTAAATTGTTCATTGGGTCGAACAGGAAGATCAAAGAGGGTGACATGGTGAGGCGCCCTGGGTTCGCGCGATCACAACATCGACCCTTGTTGCTGCTTAAACTCCCCGGAGTCCCCCAGTAAAAGTGGCTTTCCACTGCGAAAAGGATCTTTCAAAACAACTCTTGAACTTTTGTGGAAAAAGAGGGACAATCATTTCCGCCAAGTAAACAAGCTTCCATGCATTTTAACTGGTATGGAAAATGGGGTAGTGGTACCACTCTTTTCTTCTGCAACCACGCAAGAAAACAAATTGAACATCTATGCACCATCCAGAGAGTGTCATGAATGTCAGGCTACTAAGTGAGCAGTGAGGCCATTCTACTTGAAGCCATCAAAGGTGCCTGCAAAGCGGTCGATGGGTGTCAAGCCCAGGGCACGGTATCAGAACCCAAATCGTACCCTTAGACTGGCGTGTACCACATGAAATTATCACCGAAATCATGCAGAAACACCAAAACAACCCCCGAAAAATAAGTGGGGTCTGATCAAGATCGACTCGAGAATTCCTGCCCATCAAGGTATTTGCCATCAGTCCGGGCAAATACCCAAGAAAAATGGCCACAAGTCGTGCTAAAACTGTGAGAATCCACCATCGATCCAGGCCTTGCCGCCTCAGATCTGCTCAAGGGCCACTTCCAGGGCCTTGATGAGGTCCCCAGAATCCTGATCACCATTCCCAAAAGAATGGAGATTGACCGTGAACCTTACGAAATGCTCAGCTGACCATCAAAATCATCAAAGGTTGAGATAAAAAACCATTAAAAAAAACATACAAAATATTGGGACGTAAGCATCAAAAGGCTAGGATTCCGTGAAAAAGTTGGGATTCAGTATCAAAAATCTATGTCCCTACTACGAAGTTCCCTACACCACACCATTTGGTCCTAAAAACCATTGCAACTTCTCCCACCCACTGCACCAAACCCCAGGCGAAACCCTCGGTGCAGTCCTCAATGCCGCAGCTGATGCGAATGAAGCCGTCTGTGATGCCGACCTGACCCCCGTTCTCAATGTACGTCCAAGTAAGGCACTGGTTGAGAACTATACGGAATAACCAGACCCGTTTATACACATTCTATGATATAATTCATGTGTATAGTACATAGTACATATGCATGTATATATATATACTATGTAAATGTTATATTATATCATACCATATCATATTAAACTATATCATATGATATTATATAATACAATGTTACATTATATTACATCATATTATATAACATCATATTTTATATAATGTTATATCATATTATATTGTATATATTATACCATATCATATTATATTGTATTATATTATACCATATCATATTGTATTATATTATATTATATTATACTATACTGTATTAGATCACATCATATCATGTTATATTATATAGTATTATTTGAATAAGAAAACAGAAAAAGAAAAAAAACATATGTGTATGTATGTATGTATGTATGTATGTATGTATGTATGTATGTATGTATGTATGTATGTATGTATGTATGTATGTATGTATGTATGTATGTATGTATGTATGTATGTATGTATGTATGTATGTATGTATGTATGTATGTAGTATGTATGTATGTATGTATGTATGTATGTATGTATGTATGTATGTATGTATGTATGTATGTATGTATGTATGTGTATGTATGTATGTATGTATGTATGTATGTATGTATGTATGTATGTATGTATGTATGTATGTATGTATGTATGTATACAGAAGAAAAAAAACATAGAAAGCTATGTCCAAGGAAAACATCTGCCTTAGACAACCCCAACGGGCCCCACACCCCAAATGCCCGGCCTTGAGTCGGTCCTCCTTCAGCATGTTGGCGTGCGTCATCACCGCGCAGGCCGTAATGATGCTCCTAGGCACGAGGAAAAAAAGGGGCGTTGATCATCAAAAAGGATCATGATTGATAGAATATTGATGGGATATTGATGGTGATTCAACCATTGACCATTAGACTGTGAATAATATGGGGATTTAATGGGATATTGATGAGAATCTAGCCTCCGGTAATTTCTTGCAGCTTCACTTTGCGAACTGGAAGCCTCCTGGGTCATTTCTCTCGCTCCTCATGGGACACCGGGATTGTCTGAGTTAGTCAGATGCTCCAAAACCAGGATGATGAATGGATGGCTTAATATTCAAAAAATGACCAAACTTGGCGGTTCCCTGGGGCGGAGGAACCTCCCAGGAGTTAATATACCCAGTAGGTCCCCACTTGTGGTGTTTATATGTGTTGATTCCATTTTACAAATGGGTTATAACATGTTATCACTATAGCATACTATAGCTACATATACTTACTAAGTACCAAGCAGTTACGACCTGTTGGATGATCCTCCAGGTTCCCATGGCCGCCCCCCCTTCTGTTGCCAAGCAACTCTGTGGCCCCCAAGTTCTCACACAAGCTCCAAGGTCGCTGACAGACCTGACAGCTACGACTTCTTCAAAGCCCTAAGAGATTCAAGGAATCTCAATGAATTGCGAACATTTGCGAACAGGATCATCTCAAAAATAGTGGATTAGGTTCCTCGAAAAGGAATCTCTGAGGAAACGGTCTCGCCCATACCATGAAGTGGTCCACTGAAACTTTGACCCTTTGTTCTATTCAGAAGCAGCATTCGTCGAATTTCATCATGATCCGATGCCCACATGTCTCGCTGCCAAAAAAAGCCACAGATCAAGTCACTTTGTCAGATATCTCATACCAGATCCTTCTTTGCCTTTCTTTGCCAACAAGTGACTACCCTCTGGTGAACTAAGATAGCAATGGAAAATCACCATTTTTAATGGGAAAATCCACTATAAATGGCCATTTTCCATTGCTATGTTAGTTCACCAGAGGGTACTACACCCCAATAGAATCAATATGTACACGGCCCTTTTCGGCACCACTTGGCAGAGGATTTCATCTTCGATTTCATCGCGAGAAGCCAAGCGACGTTCATCAGCTTGGTTCCTGCTTCGGAGCCACCAACAATGTCGAACCTGGTACAAGACATCCCAAGGGCACATTGCCTATCTTCTTTAAACGGGGACACAATGTACCCATCCGGGCGCAAGCCAATTGAGCATCGAATCCACAATTGCCAAATCCAGTCCGAATTATCATCTTCTAACCATCTGGTGTTGGGGTTCCACTTTCGTTCTCATATGTTTAACCGTGTTAAATCTGTTGATTCTTTGGGGTTCACAATCGGGATACCACCAAAATACCCCCCAAACTAGCACCGTTTGGAAGGAAATGTGTGCATTTTGGAAGTCCATCTGTAGGGATGTCCTCAAAAAGCACCAAAAAATAGGGATACCCCACCCCAAAACTAGGGCTACCCCACCAAAAAAAACAAAAAAAATAAAGATGCAAAAGGATGAGATCGCGCCATGGGAGAAGCCACCAACTCCCAGGCACCAGAGCATGCCGCCATGGAGACCGTCTCGGTGGTACCTCGACCAGCGATATCTTTATGGCGATTTGAACAAAAACTGGGAATTTCAGAAACTATGGAAGGAGATTGGGATGAAAATAGATACTAGATATACTAGTAGCTGCAACATTTTGGTGTTTGCGATGTTTTGGTTTTCTGTGTTTCAATCTGTTGGGGGGGGGGCAAAATGTGGAAAACCAATAAGATCAATAATGATTCCCTTCCCCCCAAATCACAAAATTGGGCAAATGGGTTTTATTTTCAATTTTGGGTTTAGCAGAAGTTTAGCACATATGAAGTTCTTGAGAAGAAACCATAAATCCCCAAACAATAGGATAGTATAATCCCATATAATCCCATATAATAATCAATCAACCGGGGTTTTAAACAGTGCTCAATTGAATTATGGGGAAGAGATCCCCGCCGATGATGGTCAGTCAATTCAGCACTTGAATTGAATGCCATGAAAGTCGCTTCACATTCTGAGTCAAATCGGGTGAAACCGCTCCAGAAAATCGTGGAACAAATGTAGAAGAATATACGGCCTTGTCTAAAGATGGGTTTTCCCCAACCAACCACTTCAATGGGGAAAAATCCAAAATTCAGCGGGAGTGGTTTTCATATAGTATCATTAGTCTATTAGTGCTGGTTATATGTACACCCATTATTAAGCACTAATTATTCCCATGATAGTTATTCACATATCATATTCCCATGAATATTCCCATATTTCATTGACTAATGTTATCAGGAATGATGAATACCCCCATTAATCCCATTATATTAAGCATTCTATGATTCCCATGATATTACCCTCTGGTAATTTAACATAGCGAACTGGAAAATCACCATTTTTGATGGGTAAATCCACTATTTCTATGGCCATTTATTATATCTGGTTGGTGGTTTCAACCCCTCTGAAAAATATTAGTCAGTTGGGATGATTATTCCCAATATATGGAAAAATATAAAATGTTCCAAACCACCAACCAGATATATATTCCCATGATATTACCATGTTCAGACAACCCCCATGAATCTCCCCAATCAGTGGATCACTTGTCGGCCAAGGCTTTCTGTGGGTGCGAGGCCAAGCCCGGATACCTGCGGACTGCGGTCTCGATTTTTGGGCGAGACTTTGACCACCAAGCTATGGCCATGTTCAATTTGAAATTCATACAATAATCATCATTATGTACCCTCTGGTATAGTAACATAACTATGGAAAATCACCATTTTCAATGGGTAAATCCACTATAAATGGTGATTTTCAATAGCTATGTTAAATTACCAGAGGGTATATGATATAGTCAACATACATGGTTTTTGGGCTAGCCAACTTTGAGCCGAGCGAAAGCCTCAATTTTGAAAAGGCACTGGGTATCCATTGGCACCCAACGTTGGAGCTGTAGCCATCCAACTGGGGATTCTTCCACAACACCCAGCCATCCCAAAAAAAACCTGGTAGAGCTGAGAAAGAAAAATCATTCAGATGATCAAAGAACATAAACTATTCATACAGGATGGTGCCCCCCAGTGATGTGAACGTTGGTTCATAACCCCCATGAATACTAGTTCGTTATATCTGCCATAAACCATAGTGAAATGGGAGTTATGTGAACCAACTTAGCTAACGAACTGGGGCACCACTATTCATAACTGGATGTGGGTCAAAATGGAAGACCTAGGGGACCACAGATGTTAGTCTAGTTTAGTATTCACCATCCATAATTTTGGGGTACCTAATTTTGACCCATACCCAACTCATCTCCAGAGATGGATGTTGATGGCTCCCTACGGCCCTATGGACCATGTCCAATGTCGTGGGGCCGAGGAACACCACCTTCGTCACCTGCGAGGTCAGATTCACTTGGCCAATGTTGGCCAAGTTTCTTACAAGGCTTCAACGCACAAAACCAGAGGAGTCATGGGGATATTGTATTATATATATATATATATGTATTATATATATACACTATAATGTACTATAGTTATATTCGAAAAAAAAAAGGGAACACCAACCGAACAGTGCGCCCTGTTTGATGTTTGGTAATTGGTGTGCAAAAGTAATACGGAAGTGTTTGAACCTCCCAGCTGGGGAAACTGGTCCTCACCTTTTGTTTAAAGTTTAAAGCAAGACCCTTTCTCTCAGGAGAATTCAAATGCAGCAGTTTGCCTAATAATTTGTCATCCAAAAAAAGAAGGACACGTATATGGCATGACATGATGAAAGTCATTGACCTCACACTGCAGCGCCTTGGGCCCCGCCTTGGGGTGCTTCTCCAAAAAGCTTGCAATCGCCATGGCATTCTCACTCTGCTTCCTGGTGTCGACAGGATTTGGTCACCAGAAAAATGGAGTCTCACGTTTAGCGTTTAGCCAACAGCAAACCTATGGACAGAAGTAGGGAAGGGTGACATGAATGGCTACCTATGTGTCTGTAATATATATATATATACATATGTATGTATTAATTGTGTGTATACACATACTTTTATAGGATTCTTAAGGGGGGGGTCCAAGGGGGGGGGTGGCTTAGGGAGCTTTGGGGAGCTTAGGCTGGAATGAGAACCTTCTCCTTTAAGTTAACAACAGTTACCAACTCTTAGATGCTCAACGAATCCCACATCTTAAGCTGACATCTCAACGTGAGCAAAGTAATTTCCCAAAATGTGTGCTGGTTTCCATATTGGAAAGACAGGGTGTGAAACGGACTCTGAACATCCTAGCTCAACTTCGACAATGCCAAGCGCATCTTGTACTTGGCAACACAGGTAGCAATCTCATCATGGGTCGGCCTAAGCTGGGACTAGCTGTTCGTTTGATAGCCATCTTGCTTACATCGAAAAAACATTAATAGAAAATTGAAAACTGCAAAGAAAAAAACAATGACCCTTCAGAACAGCTGATTTTCAGGCCACGTTTGCATCTTCATTGCCGTTTGCGACGCTTGTTCTTTGGAAAGCCCGCGGCCAAACGCTTGATGCCCTTGCGCAGACTGTCAGGCCTCAAAGGGTCGAGGGGGCAGCCTGAGTCCCCGAGCACACGCTCGATATCGCGATGTTGAAGAATCCTGGCGATCATCATGGGCGTCACCCTGTTTCCCTTGGCCATGATATCTTGCCTCGTGGTGAAGCTGTGTCAAGAAAAGATCAAAAAAATTGGGATCATCTTTCGGTTTGGGGGATGGAAAATAATGAAACATGTTTCAAACGTGTTGAAACCGCCAGTTGCTGTGCACCAAAGTCCAGTAAGACTTTCACCACTTCCAAATGCCCACGTCGGGCAGCCAGATGTAAGGCAGTGGCACCATGTGCATTCGACACATCCTTCGCAGCGCCAGCCTCCAACAAAAGTCTAACCACGGCCAGGTGGCCTTCATGTGAAGCAAAGTGTAGAGGTGTCGTGCCATTGTCCGTGACCTTGGAGGTACTCCAAAGAGGCACCAACATGCGTCTGTGTGTACATATGCAGACGATATTCCTATTCAAGATTCCCCAAATGTTGGATTTCCCATCCAGAAAGCAAAAATAACCTGGAGCACACCGAGTTGACAGCATCCTTCGCAGCACCTTTCTCCAACAACACTTGCACAGCCTCCACACGACCATTAGAAGCCGCCAGGTGCATTGGTGTCATGCCATCCGCCGCAGAGACGTCTTTATCCACCCCATGATCCATCAAAACAGTCATCACCTCTAGGTGTCCCTCAGCTGCTGCCAGATGTAGGGCTCTTCGGCCATGGTCTGTGGTGGCCCAATCTGCTTCCACCCCTTGGCTCAACAACAGTTGAGCCACCTGGCTCTGGCCGCGCGAGGCAGCCACATGTAAGGGGGTCCGGCCGTTGTCGCTGGTGGCCATGTCTTTCTCAGCACCCGCCTGCAGCAACACGGCAGCGATCTCCACATGACCTGGGAGACAAAGAGAGGCGATTCCAAGGTTGAAGCGAAAAATGGAGGCATGATATATGTATGTGGAGATAGAGATGTAGATAGATCTATCTATCTATATATATATAATATATTATATAAATGTAAATGTAATTAGATATTGATACCCTTCTGAATCAAAGTGGCAATTGAAGGTACTCAAACAGTGTTCAATTGCCTAACCCGGTGGATCCTCCATGATTTCATGGTTCCAGGCCACCAAGCTTGGCTGCCATGTGCAGGGGCGTCTTGCCGTTGTCGCTCGTGGCCACATCTGGGTTCAGACCCGCTCCAAGCATCCGTTCCACGATCTTCAGGTGCCCACGAAAGGTCGCCACATGTAAGGCCGTCATACCTCAGCTGAGTTTCAGGCCATGGAGATAGGAAGCATTTCCAAAGTGGCCAGTCTGAAGGGGGTGTTCCAAGGGGCAGCTTGAGGTGTGAAAAAAAATGCAGTTATATATATATATATATGTGTACATATAAAGAAATATAGAGTCAAGGAATCTGATGTATTTTGTGGTCCCTCAACCATGAGGTGTTCCCCATCGAATTAGCAAAACCAAAGCAGCTGGGATGCCATTGTCTGCAGTGGCTAACTCCTTCTTAGCACCAAACTCCAGCAACAAACGAACAACTTCATCATGTCCATGAAAGGCTGCAATATGTAGAGGCGTCTTGCCATGGACATCCGCAGTAGCAATATCTTTCTCTGCACCATATTCCAGTAAAAGCTTGGCCACTTGACTATGCCCTCGTCTTGCAGCAAAGTGCAAGGCCGTCTTGCCCTTGTCCATGGTGACCCAATCTTTGTGGGCCCCTACCTCCAAAAGTAATCGAACCACCTCAACGCGACCAGTCATCGCTGCACCATGCAACGGTGTCACGCCAACATCACTGGTGGTGATATCTTTCCTAAGAGCGACAGCCCGTTGCAAGGTGGCCGCGAATCATGTCACTTTGGGTGCCAAAAAAAAGTGGGACCGCCAACCGCTCCTTACGAGCACCCAATTTTGTCACTAGTAACTAGTATCCCCATGATAGTTGGCTAAATATCCCCTATCTCTCCTAAGTTTTCCTGAGAAAAACACTAAACTAATAGCCACAACCAGTTTCTCGCACCCAAATTCCAGCAAGACCTTGGCTACTTCCAGTCCCCCGGCTTCTGCTGCAAGATGCAAGGGCGTCTTGCCACCTGCGGCGGGCGCGTTTTTGTCGGCACCCGCCTTCAGGAGGGCGAGCACCACATCGCTATGGCCATAGAGGGATGCGCAATGCAAGGCGGTCATGCGATGACGATCTGTCCTCAGCCGCACCCCATATCAGCTGGGATAGTATTATAGTATATGATAGTCAGTCATCCCATTTCTGGGAAGGACAATAAAAGAATATCAAAGAGGTACTTGTCCATAGTTATGTTATCCATCAAAATCCATAAAAATGAGACATAAAATGAGACATGTCGAAACCCCCAACCAGCATCATTGGCACCGAAATCTCTGCCTTGGCCTTCAGCAAGAGCTTCAGGATCGCCAGGTGCCCGCTACGTGCCGCGACGTGCAAAGGTGTGGCACCTAAATCTCCGGTGCCGCGGTTGGGATTGGCCCCCAGTTGCAGTAGCAAGTTGGCCACCTGCCAATGACCCCGGCGGGTGGCCAGGTGCAGCGGGGTGGCAAAGCCGTCCTGGGTTTCAATGTCATGGCGGGCACCCAGCTCCAAGAGGAACAGAGCCACCTCGTTGTGCCCATTCAGAGCCGCGTAGTGCAAGGCCGTTCGACCTTCGAAAGTTGGCAACTTGACCATGGGCTTTTCCATCTGTGGCTATGCGGCCAAAGCCCTTGTACCCTCGTAAACTGGATGTTCATCCCCTCAAAACATGGTAAAAGGTTTTGGTACATTCCCACGGTTTTAAAGGACTTCAGGCAACGAACCCCCAGAAACAGACTGTTTGGTGTTTCCAACCCTCTGATTCGTGGCGCAAAAGGGAGGAATGCTTGAATTGACCAACCAGCCCTTGTGCTGTACTGCTCTACCCCATTAGAAATTATATCTCTTTGTCTCTACTTCATGTTTTCCAGGAGCCCAATTTGCGTTTTAATCTATTTGATGGTTGCTATGTAATGATTTGTCTGCAAATCCGTACCCCAAAATCCAGCGATTTATAATCATTTTCCCTGTCATATCCCAGTCTTGGTCGAACCCAAAGCTGGATAATGTGGTACTAAACCATCCCCAAAATCATAAATGGGTGGTACAATCCCCAAGTGATAGGCTTATTAATTAGTGGCTTTCCCACATTAGAAATCGTACCAAAATATCCAAAATGTCTGTTTTGTATGTCTTGTGCGCTTCGGGGCACCTGAATTTCTCTGCACTTGATCAATTTCCGCCTCTGCCTCGATCAGCATCTGCACGCAGGGCAGATGACCCGCGCGCGCGGCGAGGTGGAGACCGTTGGTGCCCCGATCCTGCAGGTTGGGATTGATCGCTTCACACAGCAAGCCTTCCATCACCTCCAACTGGTTCCTGAGTCGAAAGGTGCCGAAGTCGTCTTGGGCTTCAGATCTGGTTCTCTGCAGTTTCAGATGGCTGAAGTTTCCGGACTTTTTACACATGTCCAAGTTTTGCAACAAATAGACTTGGGAAGCGATACAAATCCACAATCTGTGACTCAACGGTTCAAACAGATTACTGTGATTGCTGATCTACCATGGACTGGTGACTATCCTCGCTGATATATTGTGGTTGCTGGAGAGTAACATGGCTTGAAAGCATTGCATGCATATGTTGTATATATATAATACATATATATTATCATATATTATGTATATACATAGAGATCATCTATATCTATACGTGTATATGCGTGTTTAGATGTAAATGTACACACATGTTTTAAATCGATATAGATATATAATATCAAGATTTCGTCTGAGGTAGGAGCTGTTTCCCATAGGAAATCATGGGGATCAGAGCTATGAGTCATGGCACCCTGCTACCCGGATGGTACCCTAAAATAGCTAGGATCTATGGATGTTTAGAAATAAACAGATTTTGACCCGTCCCCATATATATATGAGAGTAAAAATACACTACATAATATATATGTATATATATATATATATAATACATAAAATTTAATTTATAATATATAATATATAATATATAATGTATAATATATAATATATTATATATAATATATAATATATAATATATAATATATAATATATATGTAGTATAATATATAATATTATATAATATATAATATATAATATATATGTAGTATAATATATAATATTATATAATATATAATATATAAAAATATATAATATATATAATAATATATATATATTATATTATATATTTATATATTCATTTTATTGATTTATTATATATGATATATATTTTTTGTTTATATAATACATAATATGATATATTAAATATAAATAAATATATAATATATATATAATATAATATATATAATATACAATATATGTTATACATATACTATAAATAAAATATATAATATATAATATATAATATATAATAATAATATATATATAATATATTAAATATAATATATATATTATAATATATATATATTATATATGATATATATATTATATATAATATATGTAATATATGTAACATATATAATATTGTATTGTAATATATTTAATTATAATCTATTAAATGACATTTTATCATATTAGATTGTATTATATTAAATTATATTGTATTACATTATATTATATTGTATTATATTATATTATGTATATTTTATTGTGGTTTTTTATATATTAATTAAATATTATTGAAAAATTATTTATATATTTCATTCATATATATATATTACTATATATGTATTATATATATATTATGTTATCTAAAAAATATTATATTAATATGATATAATACAACATAATATGATACAATATAATATGATATGATATAATATGATATGATATAATAGTATTATAATATATTTTGATATAATATAAAATAATATAATATAATACAATATAATATAATACAATATAATATAATATGATACAATATAATATAATATGATACAATATAATATAATATGATATATATACAAACATAATATAATATAATATGATATAATTTAATATATATACAACACATGATATAATCTAATATGATATAATATGATTTAATATAATATGATATGATATATATAATATAATATGATATGATATCATAATATAATCTAATATAATATAATATAATAATATAATAATATAATATAATACAATGTATATAAAATAAAATATAATATAATTCAATATAAATAATATAATATATATATATAATATACATATATTTATTATATTTTTTATACATATATATATATATATATTATATACATATATATATATATTATACATATATATAAATCGGGCCGCTACTTTTTGGCGTTGCAAGACCGAGGTTTTCAAATAAAGTTAAAAGTTACATTTAAAAAACTTGAAAAATTCCGCTTCAAATTGCGTACCAACTTTGAAATTTCAAACTAATTTCTCACAGTCAATTCTCACACCCCTGGGTACCACGGCCAAGCCCGTGAAATACCCAGCCAAAGTGGATTTAGGCCGTCCCTTGTCCGGCCAGGCCCAAGACGACAGGACCCAAACCTTAAAGCACTCGATGTGCTCCTTTTTTCGGTCCCCGATTCCGCTGTTTCTTCTTTGCTTTCCAGGGTGGGGGCGGAGGGCCCTTGAGGCCAAAACTGCAG
>CAMXCT020001019.1:0-156151 GCA_947184155.2 Cladocopium goreaui
TCTGATGGCAGTCACCCTGAGTCGCAAGGTGATCTGCTGATCTTGGATGTGCAATTGCACCTCATGGCCTGTTTCTTGTGCTACTGGCTCGATTGGACATAACCAGTCCACACAACAAGCGATGAACTGCTGTGCCAGTTTCCATATCAGCACACAAGTGCCGATTGCGGCCAAGAAAAACAATGCATACCATTCGTATGGGGACAGGCAGTATGTTGGCTGCCCTGCCACTGCCTGAATTTGGCTCAGGACAACAAGTGCCTTGATGCACCCGACCAGTTGTCCATTTTGCCGATAGGCCGTGGCGGTTCTTCCCGCTCGATCTTGGTCTTTGATCCAACCAACACAAGCTGGCGTAGGAGTCTTCCACGCATACTGCTTGGTCACGGTTGAGACCTTGACAGAGATCTTCTTGCTCGAAGAGAGCATATCTTCTCCGTCACGAGCTTCATACATGCCTAAACCAGGCATTGCTTGCCTTACTTCCGTTCCACTCTTTGGATGCTTGGTGAGGAAGTTGGCACAATTCACAGTGCCCTTGACCTTGCCCAAAGCTATCTGCTTGGACTGCAAAGCTCCTTGCACATAGAACTCACAGACTTCTAGGTGTCTGAGCTTGGACCGAGCCTGGTCCAATGCGCTTGGAAGCTTGCATTGCCGATGAACTGTCCGTCCATAGGCGGGGCTTACCGCACTGCTGGCCAAAATCTCGGGTGATCAGCTCCTTGAGGAAGATGGCTTCCCGAGCTGCCCTCGAAACTCCCCTGAGCTCAGCGTCCGGCGAACTTGTCGCTGGTAGGCCTGGTTGGGTCTGTGTGCCACATGCGACGATTGCACCACACACAACTGCTATGTAACAGTCGGTGCTTCGCCGTGTTTGCAGGCATCCGGCCCAATCCGAATCGCTATACAATTCGCATGGCCACTCTGAGCTACAGTTGGAATCACAGGTTGTGACTCGGCCAACATGTGGATGCGACTGCAGGTATGCCGCGAGAGTCTTGACGGCTTGCATGTCACATTTTCGCGGTTGCGACATGTGTCGCGCTGCTTCTTTTACCGCGTACTGGATCTCCCTCCTGTCCAGCAACAGGTAGATCGCTGATCCTACTGCCGAGCGATACAGCTTGGCATCTGCCTCGCCAAGAGGCTCCGTTTCTAAGAGGTTCAGTTGTTTGGAAGGAACCTCACTGCGGTCTCTGGCGGAGATTCCCGCGGCAGCGATGACAGCTTTGATGTGCTTCTCATCTGGTATCGTGATGATAGCATCTTTGGTTCGTACCTTGGTGCGACCCAGGTACTCAACAGCTGTTCCTTCGCTTTCGAGCTCTCCTGCTTGGACCTCACAGTGTTTCGGCATTTCGACTTCAACCAGGTGGTTGACAGCCTCTTTTGGTCCAGCCATACGGATGTCATCTATGTGGTGAATCAGGATGATCCCTGACTTGTCACAGCGGAAGACACATGGATCTTTCTCCCCACGAGAGAAAGCATACCGCTGTGGATCAACCTTTGAACAGAGGATTTCCTCCAGCTCATTTCTGTAGACGGATCCGGCTGTCCTTCTGCCGTATAGGTTTCCATCCAACCTGAAGAAAAGTTCTTTGAACGAATCCTTGTACCAATCCTTCAATTCGGGGCTGAGAGTTTCTAGCCACTCAAGGAAGATGTCGTGCCACTCAACTGGTGCACGCATGTAGACATGCTTCCCTTCGCTGGCTCCTCGATCAGCTCCAATCAAGAAGGCTGCGACGATGTCCAGACTTCGGGCGTAGTAACCCTTTGTCAGAGCATAGACCTCCAGAAGATTGTGCGCTTCTGGGGTAGGAGTTGGAACGAACACGTCCAATCCCTCCTCCTCGGCTGCTGTGTGTCCATCGTCCGATCTCTTTAACCTGCAGTCCACCGTTGGTTCACATTCCGTCTCCTCGTTTTTATGGGCGCATTCCACGCAAGTTCCCCTTTTTCTTTACCCTTTATCCGTCTTCCTCGTCCCCCCTTCAATGAGGTTATCCGCCGAACTGTGTAGCGAGCCTTGACGTCAGCGCATGTGAAACGCGACTTGAATGCTCCTTTGGAACACTTGTCAACCCATTTGTGTGAGAAGATTTGTGAACCTTTTGGGATTTCTTGGCGGTGCACGGGTGTGAAGGCACCTCGCTCCCAAAGCTTTT
The DNA here is from genome assembly GCA_947184155.2 of Cladocopium goreaui. Lineage (NCBI taxonomy): Eukaryota > Dinophyceae > Suessiales > Symbiodiniaceae > Cladocopium > Cladocopium goreaui. The sequence continues at coordinate 2,175 of CAMXCT020001019.1, forward strand.
GAAGTTGGACTTTTCGCGCTTTGGTGACCTCCTCTGGGTCGAGCAATTGGTCGACGAAATCCGTCACATTGGCTATCCTTTGCAAAGCCATTGGATTGCTCTTGTCCTCGGAGTTGGCCCATTCTTGGATGTGGGACCATATCTCATGAGTCAGGCGGTAGGGCGTGAGCCCATCTTTTCCTCTCACATGGAAACGTGCTATCAGCCATGCCGCGTGGCGCACAAGCCACGGTGTCAAGTTGCTGGACACGTCCAAGGAAGGATACCGCTTCCTGACGTCGAGCCATAAAGCTCGGATTTGGCTTGCTACAAACCCATTCATGGATTCCACAGCTCCTTGTGATTGGTGCTGCTTGGGCGGAGACTCCCGCACAGAGGCTCGGCTGGATCCAACATGTCTTTGGATTGACTCAGCCAGTGCTCTGATTGAGGGCTCGCCATCATGCTGCAGAATAACTTTGCTGTACCCAAGGTTCTTCAGGTAGAGGTCCACATTTTGCAGACAGTACCTGGACTGGGCTATCTCGGTTGACTTGTTGGGAAGTTGAAGTGCCAGCGGCCAACCTGTCACCGTGTCAGTCAGACACAGGATTGTGACCAGCCTTGACTCATCTTCAACCTCTTCCTCCTTCTCAGGAGAGAGAAAGAAGTAATCCATTTGGATCAACCCTGTTCCCTCACGCGTTGAGGATTGATCCCTCCTATGCCAATCTTGTTTGGCCTTACCCGACACGCACTCTTCACACCATGGTTGAAACGGTAGGTGTGTAAGGCGATGGGATTCCACCTGCGCCTCAGTGGGGCTTATAGGTTGTGACAACCCCTCTGGCTCCACAGGTGGCGGGGCTTCCGCTTCCTCCTCCAGGTCTGCCAAGAGACCGGGGTCTTGTTCCAGAAGCTCCTTGGCCTTTCTCACTTCTTCTTCTTCTTCACGCCTGGCATATTCTTGCACTGCCTCGGCTTCTTCATCCTCTTGCATGGCATAGGCTTGAACTGCCACTGCATCTTCATCGATGGCTGCCACCTTGCCATATCTGGTGGTAGGTTGCTCCAACTCTTCAAACGGAAGGAGAAACTGTTTGCCCTGCCTGGCAAACGTGGCTTTCCTGCCATCTGCCCATTGGATGTAGCAGTTGTCACTTTCAAAGTGGACACTGGCTCCCATGTCCAATGCCCTGTTGACTGACAGGATGTTTTCGTTCACACCTTCAACCACCTGAAAGGTGACTTGAGCTTCTTCTTTGAGCTTGTCTCCAAGCCTGAGCTGAGGGCGGATTTCCCCGCACGCCTTCAGTGGAGTGTCATCCACCGTGTATAGTTCCTCGACGGCGTTGGGGTCCAAGAGAGCACTTGGAAAAGCCTCAGGTCTACAGACTGAAGAGCAGGCTCCTGTGTCCACCAGCAGTGTGCCTCTGCTGGCAACCTTGGCCACTCGTGCAGTGTCACTTCTTTGGAAGACTTGAAGTGCCCATACCCTGGTGCCTTGAAACGTCTCGTGTGGCTCATGCAGGAGCTTCCATTTCTTTCTGAACTCCTTGCAATCCCAGGCGTTGGACTCTTCATTCCACTGCCACGTTGACCTAAACGTGTAGCCAGGATACTGCGACCCTGGTGTAGCATACTTTCGTGTGGCACCCTTCTTGCCTTTCACCACAAACACCTTGGTGTTGGGATCAGGGTCGTGCCATCCAGGTTGGTCTCGATAGGCAAAAATTGCTTCCAACTTGGATACAAGAGATTCCTTTGCCAAAATGGCATTGCCAGTAGAGATTCCTCCACCTTCTGGTATGGCCAAAATGGCCTTTGGTGAAACATGGCGGTGTTGCCCGCTGCTGGTGGCCTTGACCATGAGAAGTCGGTGTTCCCCGATCATTCCAACGTTCTTCCCTTTGTTGGATGTGGTCGTGGATGGAAGGGTGATTACACTTTGACCACCAACTTGAGATGCAGATGGCCCTGCAGAGATCACTGACGCATTGTCTTCAGTGATACCTGCAACTCCTTTCTTGCCCTTCCCCTTTGGTTGGCCTTTTGAGTTGAACCAACACTTCTCAATGGTATGGCCGGTTTTCCAGCATATGGCGCAACGATCCTTCTCCTGTTGACCTGTGCCACCTTTGTTGTTGTGGCTGTCTTTTCCTTTTCCTTTGGCCTCTTTTCCTTTGCCCTTCTTATTATCCTTTCCCTTGCCATCTTTTCCTTTCCCCTTTCCTTTGCCATCACCAACAAGGCTGATGTCCATGGCATCTGGATCTCTTGTGCGTGCGGCGGCTCCCGCATACGCGGCTGATGGCCTCCAAACCTGCTTTGCTTGCAGATAGGACACCACCACCTCACGCACAGACTCATACGTGGAAAGGGTTCCAATGTGCATGGAAAGGTGTTGCTTCAGGGCGGTTGGCGCCTCAGTAAGGACTACAGCTCTTTTGTCTTCGTCACTGATAGCCTTACTGGGACCATATTCGGCCTCATATCTGTCAAGGTCAGCTTCCCACTCTTGGAGTGCCGCTGAAAACTCTGCCTCCTTTGCAGGAAACTTGGGACTGAGCAACGAGCGCCGCCAGATCAAACTCTTGGAGTGATTGTCTGGGGCCATTTCACGCCACAACAGTCTCCAAAACTCAAAACCATTTTGGTCTCGAATGCCACGGGCAATCTTACTTGCCACTGCCAATTCTTGGGTCCACGAGTTCAGCATTGCAAACAATTGCCTCCCTCGGGATTTGGCTTCGTCAGTCATGTCGACTGGACCCACAAAACTGGTGAGCTTGCGTGCATTGTCCAAGTCTGCTGGAAAGTTTTCGTCCAGCAAAGCCAAGTATGTTTCTACCTGGAAACTGAACCGTTCCCATTGGTCTCGATCCTTTAAGGATTGAGGTTGTTTCACAGACTTGAGCACGTCAATATGATTGACCGGCTTACTGCTTCCGGCGGGTGTTCCCGCGCTCTGGAGCGGGGGAACTTGCCCTTGGGCGACGCCTACGTCCTACGTTCGCGGTCTGCTGCAAGGATTGCTGCAATAGTGCCATGACGCCTGTCAGGCGCTGGTCCAGATCTTGCTTTTCCTGCTGCAGCTGGGCGTTCTGTTGCACCTGGCTCTGATGGGCGATATTCAGCGCTTGCATCTGACTCGCTAGAGCATCCATCCGATCCTCAGCTGCATTTCGCCGATGACCTGTTGTGGGTCTGTCATCGCGTTCTTCTACGGGCCTTTCGTCCACGACCTCAGTGGTCAATGGAGGCTTCGCTTGTTGGCTTGATTGGCTCAAAACCCCTTGGATTTGGTCACACAAGTCCAATGCCTTGCTCAGCTCGGCCTCAACTGCTGGGCCTTTGCTGTCGGCGGAGGACCGTGCGGTGCTCCCCGCAACTCCCGCTGCGTACAGTGGGGGTGCTTGGAGACGACGCTGCTCCAGCCACTTGGTTTGGGCTGCTACAGCTTCTGCTTCTCGCCTGGCGGTTTCCAGGTCAGGGATCTCGCACACCTCGTAGCTGCTATAGCTCGAGAGCGAATCTCCCCACTCAACTTCCGTCTCGTTGCCAGATTCTTCTGCTGGCGCGTCAGCTGCCGCGGCTGCGATTTCTTCTGGGACCTCTGGCTGAGGCTGGTCCAGAATGCGCCGGGCTTCGCTGATGTAGTGCTCGTCCGGTACCCTTGGAGGAGTGGGCACACGAGCGGAGGAAGAAGCTGGTGGCTCCTCCTCTAGAACCTCCTCCAGTTCTTCTTCTGGAATCGGCTCTTGCGTCTCGGCCTTTGTCTCGGCCTTGTCTCTTCGCCTGCGGTCCTTCCGAGGGACCAGGCTAACTTCAGCCTCTTCGTTCGCCTCTAAGGCTGCTTGGCCTGGGGGCGGGGCTGACCGCGCTCTCCTCTCGCCAGTGGACACCCGTGGGGGTCCAGTTGGCTCGGGAGGAGCGGTGTCTCCTTGTTGCGGCTCTGTCTGAGTCGCTGCTTGCGCCTGTTGGGCTGCTTGCTCAGCCTGTCTTCGGCGTTCTTGTCCTCGATCGATCCGGCGCTGGGTCGCTGCAACGGATCGGTGTCCACGGCGATTCCTGTCTTGAGTGAATCGGCTATCTCTCCTCGGAGTTCGATTTGACCGGGCTGCCTCTTCCTGCCAGGTGGCGGCAGAGGACGCTCGGGAACGACGGTTCCAGCCACTCGTCTCCGTAGAGGACGTTGGCTGCGTAGATCGGGCTCGGTTGTCCCAATCCCCGTTGTCTTGCCAAGAGCGGTCGTACCACTGGTCTTGGCTTTGCCAGCTTCGATCCCACCAACTGGAGGATCTATTCCACGGATCTACGTGATCCTGTCCTGAGGACGTCGTGTTGTTGGGGTTTTCCACGTGCCTTGGCACGCGGGGCTACCCGCTGGGATTGGCGATGTCGATCTCGGCCTTAGCCGGCGGATCGACCCGCACTGAACCTTGGAGCGGAGGGTCTACCCTCACAGCTCCGCTACCATGCAAACAGCGAAGTTACACGGTGGGTGCGTATTGGGCTCAAAACACAGGTGGTGACAACACAGTACTGTTGACTCGGTCACCTCACTTTTTCCTCGAGTAGCACGGATGTGCTAAAAGGGGCTGCGGTCACGTCAAGTGTCTTACATGACATGCCATCTCTACTCCTAGCTAGCTACTTAGCTCTACACTAGGTGTTTTACCCCTGGCAAGTTGCCACATTATTATTATTACTTTCATAAATGTTTGATTCCGATTGTTTTGGGCCCAGTCATTGTTACATTGCCCTGCTTTGTAACTAAAATTGTTATTCTTTCTTTGGCTGTATGTCTTGATTACAATAGCCATCTTTTGAATTCCACCTGGTGGAGAATGCCACAGCATTCCACGTGGCGCACACCCAGCTTCGAGAAGATGCCGGTTTGGATTATGAATTAGTCCGGTCGTCAGCATTGTCACGGTTGTTGATTTGGCTGCTTTCTTCAACCGAGTGAAGGCCGAGACTGGCAAGAAGCTGAGTCCGAAGAATTTGGCAGCGCAGTTCAAATCGGTGACTTTTGCTGAATGGTCCGAGAAAGTCACAGAGACGACTTGTGACATGTCTGCGCACTTGCTGGAGTTCGACAGTGACATGGGCATTGATATTCCTCTTGATTCCATCGGAAAGTTGGTGACAATTTGCGCAAAGGCGATGGTACAGTCACAGACTGTCAAGGATGCCGCCCTCATGCAGTTTCTCCCTGAAGTCCTTTTTAAGGATGCTTTGCGTGTCAGTGGCTCCTCCGTGTCGTCATACTGCCTGGTCGCGTAAAAGAGATGTTATGTAGTGGATGTTTGCAACGTTTGTTTGTGTTGAAAGATTTTGGCCCTGGCATCCTGTGAGTGATTGTAGATTGGCGTTTCCCTAGACCTTTGACCCTTCCTTGCTTTAGCTATGGTGCGGTGGATGCAAGTCCATCAACCGACGCAACCTCGAGTTTGCCAACGAGGTGTTCATCTTCAAGTGGTACCATTTGGGGACTTCAAGGAGGTCAGAGTACTTGTGTTTGAGCCATGATGGAAGGGTGAGATTTCGACGTGTGAACAGAGGTGGACGGCACCCCATTTGGAGTTTATTTACATTTTTGTTTCTGTGCATATTGCTGTCATGTCATGGTTTTTGTGTCATTGTTTCTGTGCATGTCTCTGTTATGTCATATTTTTGTGCCATGTGCATGTCATTTCATGTCATGTTTCCCCCCCCGTTTCCCCCTTGTACTCGCTTTTGATTTCAGGGTGGCATGGAGTCCTCCTCATGGACGTTGGTTGATTCGCCTCTACAATGACCAGCGAGCGATGCATCTCAAACTGCGCTACTTCCACGCGACTGGATTTTACCCTTGGTGTCGAGATCATATGTTTATTGGATGGCAAGACGATTTGCGTAACTTGGCTGCACGTTTGCATGTTGTGGTGGCATGTTTGTGTCATGTTGGGTCATGTCATGTCATGTCATGTCATTCCATGGTTTGATCATGCCAGGGCATGCTATAAAAACATCATGTAAGTTCATGTTGTCATTATGACTGATCATGCTATGTCATGGCAAGTTTCATGGTAGGGATCTATCATGCCATGTTGAAGATGCCATAAAAGGTGCGATGTTTAAGCTACGTCATACCATGGTTTCAAACATGCTATTACTTACTAAGCTAAGGCCTGGTGGATACTCACGGTCTACGGGAGCTTTCGTTTATGGGGCACTTTAGCATCCTCCTTCCGGACGTTGTCAGGACGATGGTGGCTGATGACCACCTGAAGATCTTTTTGAAGTTGGCTGGTTTTCTCTTCGGAACTTGGCAGACCGCATTGAGGATGTCAGCATCAGCGACGAAGAAGCAGGTGAACATTGGCAGATGCTCACTGACGTCTGACTGTCTGGAAGAGGAATTGAAATCGCCAGTCAAAGGATTGGCCTTTCTTTGAGGGGCATCAATAATTGATGGACCCCTTCGAATAAGAGATGTGAGATGAAAAAATATTGTTTCAAGTGCTGTGGGGGAAGGGGGGAAACATGTGATGTTTCATGTTGCATGTTGACATGCATGTTCATGTTTAATGTGTTGCATGAGTGGTCATGTTGACATGGTGACATGTATACTAAAACCCTGACAGCAAGATCAATCAATATTCGTTAAATTAACATCTGCTGCTTGTCAGTCAGGATGCCAGTCACCGCGGCTCCTAGTCCAAGTTTTAGTTTCAGGAAGCCAGTCGGTGTCTCCTCCTTCTGGTTAAATTATTATTCTTTTCCAACGGCAATATTGACCATTGACCGCCGATGCATGATGCAGAGTATCACGGCTCAAATTCAACCACAGCTACGCTACTGCAGTGGCTCGCCCGAATCAGCTTTATAACTTTCAAGGATGCCATTATGTCTGGCTCCTTCTGCGCATTGCATGATAGGTGCAGTGCATTGATTGCCTGACATTTCCAGGATGCCATGCTTGACTCCTTTGATCATCGTCATCTGTAACAGGCCAGGATGCCAATGTTTTTGTTTGGCTCCTATAAACTGATAATATTATATTACTGCCGGCTCGTCCTCGTTTCAAGACTGGCGGTCAGAAATGCGGCGTCGCCAAATATTTTTCAGTTTCGCTAGTGATAACCACGCTGCCGCCGCCGATGAGCAGCAAACTGATGCCGCCCATGGTGCCACTGAGGCGCCACATGTTGAAATTCTTGTTGCTGGTGCCCCTGCGCCTAAGGCGCCGCCTGCAGTGCCACCGCTGAGTGCAGTGCCGAATGCTGAGCAGCCGCTGCCAATGACTGCATCTGACGCTTGCCATTGCCGAGGCTTATCAAGAGGCTCTAGTAGCAGCCCCGCTTTGGAACAGACAGGCCTCAGAAATGCTGAAGCAATTGGTGATTTCGGAAGTGGCTTCAGTGGTCCTGGAAATGTCGCCATAGGATACAGCCCATGCTTGACAAAAAGCAGGAGCGAACAAAATGTATACTGACCCGCCAGGCAATTTTTGTTGGCTTTGAAGGGGAAACGAATGTGCCCGTTGTCCAGGATGTCTTAGATGTCGAGCCTGGGTATGATGCCATTATTAGCAGCAATGGCAGGGATGATGCAAACTTAAAATAGGCAGCTGGCTCCTTACCAGTAGTACCCGCACGAGGCGGGGCGGAAGTTGCCTTAAAGATATATATAAGACCTTTCTCATCTATAGAACTTGCATGCGCCGTGCGCCAGCGAAGCCCGTGCGTGCGTGCACTCTGCGAAACTGGTGTCTTGTTGCACATGTCACATTTGAAGCTCCACGTCACACTTCACACTTGACAGTCTTCACACTTCACACTGCATTCTTCACACTGCACCCTTCGCAGTCAACACTTCACTTCACACTGTACTCTTAAGACTCCACACTTCACACTTCACACTCCACACTTCACAGTCCACACTTCACAATGCACTCTTCGCACTCCAAACTTCACACTTCACAGTCCACACTTCACACTTCAGAGTCCACACTTCACACTTCTCACTTCTCACTGCTTCCTTCACACTCCAAACTTCACACTTCACACTTCACACTGCACTCTTCACGCCCCACACTTCAAACTGCACTCTTCACACCCCACACTTCATCTCATCTGAGCTCTTCTCACCTTATCCCAGCTCAGCTCTTCTCATCTCATCTCTTCTCATATGTCATCTAAGCTTGCATGAATCACTTCCCAGTACTACTACAACTACTACTACTACTACCTACTACTACTACTACTACTACTACTACTACTACTACTACTACTACTACTACTACTACTACTACTACTACTACTACTAAGGAACTTGCATGCGCAGTGCGCCAGCCAGGCCCGTGCGTGCGTGCTTTGTGCGAAGCTGTTGCAGTGTTGTTGTCCAAGAGAACATGACCTGCGCACGACCCCGGCGCAATGCAACGCCAAGCAAGCACTTTCCTCACACTTCACACTGCACTCTTCCCACTTCACACTTGCACTTCACACTTGCACTTCACACTTGCACTTCATCTCAACTCATCTCATCTGGGCTCTTCTCATCTCATTCCATGTCTTGCACAAAACACGTTCCAGTACTACTTTGTACTGCAAAGCTTGCACAAACTACTTCCCAGTACTGATGTCTATTACAAAAGCTTGCAAAAACTACTTCTCAGTACTACTTTGTACTACAAAGCTTGCACAAAGTATTTCCTCCCAGTACTACTTTGTACTACAAAGCTTGCACAAAGTATTTCCCAGTACTACTTTGTACTGCAAAGCTTGCACAAAGTATTTCCTCCCAGTACTACTTTGTACTACAAAGCTTGCGCAAACTACTTCCCAGTACTACTTTGTACTACAAAGCTTGCACAAAGTATTTCCTCCCAGTACTACTTTGTACTACAAAGCTTGCACAAAACACTTCCCAGTACTACTTTGTACTACAAACCTTGCACAGACTACTTCCCAGTACTACTGTGCACTACAAAGCTTGCAAAAAGTACTTCCCAGTACTACTTTGTACTACAAAGCTTGCGCAAACTACTTCCCAGTACTACTTGTACTACAAAGCTTGCACAAAGTATTTCCTCCCAGTACTACTTTGTACTACACAGCTTGCACAAAGTATTTCCTCCCAGCACTACTTTGTACTACAAAGCTTGCACAAAGCACTTCCCAGTACTACTTTGTACTACAAACCTTGCACAGACTACTTCCCAGTGCTACTGTGTACTACAAAGCTTGCAAAAAGTACTTCCCAGTACTACTTTGTACTACAATCATACAAAGCTTGCACAAAGTATTTCCTTCCAGAACTACTTTGTACTACAAAGCTTGCACAAAGCACTTCCCAGTACTACTTTGTACTACAAACCTTGCACAGACTACTTCCCAGTACTACTGTGCACTACAAAGCTTGCAAAAAGTACTTCCCAGTACTACTTTGTACTACAAAGCTTGCGCAAACTACTTCCCAGTACTACTTGTACTACAAAGCTTGCACAAAGTATTTCCCGGTACTACTTTGTACTACAAAGCTTGCACAAAGTATTTCCTCCCAGTACTACTTTGTACTACAAAGCTTGCACAAAGCACTTCCCAGTAATACTTTGTACTACAAACCTTGCAGAAAGTACGTCCCAGTACTTCATTGTGATACAAAGTTGGCACAAAGAAAGCTTTTACACACAGCAAGTTCTTTCGCAGAGAATCTTTTACACACAGCAAGCTTTTTAAACAAGCTTGCACAAAGAAAGCTTCTACACACAGCAAGTTCTTTCGCAGAGAAGCTTTTACACACAGCAAGCTTTTCAAAGAGAGAAGCTTCTACGCACAGAAGCTTTTACACACAACAAGCTTTTTCACAGAGAAGCTTTTACACACAGCAAGCTTTCACACACAGCAAGCGTTTACACACAGAACATTTACACAGTGTTTTTACACATGGCAAGTGTTTACACACAGAAACTTTTGCACAGAGACGCTTTTACACACAGAGAAGCTTTTACACACAGCAAGCTTTTACACACAAAATCTTTTACACACAGCAAGCTTTCACACACAGCAAGCGTTTACACACAGAACACTTACACACAGTGCTTTTACACATGGCAAGCGTTTACACACACAGCAAGTTTTTTAAACAGAGAAGCTTTTACACACAGAGAAGCTTTTACACACAACAAGCTTTTTCACAGAGAAGTTTCTACACACAGCAAACTTTCACACACAGCAAGCGTTTACACACAGAACACTTACGCACAGTGCTTTTACACATGGCAAGCGTTTACACACACAGAAACTTTTACACAGAGACGCTTTTACACAGAGAAGCTTTTACACACAGCAAGCTCTTACACAAAATCTTTTACACACAGCAAGCTTTCACACACAGCAAGCGTTCTTGTACATAATCACAACAGGAATTGCAGCTCCAAAACCGGATCTCGACGCCAAAGCGACAAAAAGACGATTTTTATTCCCAAAGGTTAAGAGGGGGTAACCAGGAGGAAAAGCTCGCGTACCAACGCCGTCAACCAAACAAAACAAACTACGCTCTTCTCTAGAGGAAAGTAAAATCTACATATACAAAACTTATCATAATTATATGTGTATATATATATTTACATCAAATAAAAGATGCGCACGCCGTCGCTCGTTCGATCCGTGAAAGAAAACAAACGAATGATTCAATTCCACGACTCAGCAGCTTCTTCCTTTTTCAGCGGGGGCAAACAGCTCTGAGTTCCGTCATCTTCAACGGTATTGTTAGGCCATCCCTTAGGGACGGGAAAAAAACCAAAGGTTTTGGGTGGGAAAACGAAAAAGGGGATGCCGCATCTAAAGAGGGTCCCACCCTCCCACCACTTAAACCAAAATGTTACACGTTAAAATTTCAAATGTTGTCACACTGATAATAACATGATTGTGTTCGCAGAATTGTATGCCGCAAGACGTCTCACTGATAATAACAGATACTACAGCGACATCAAAGAGAGGGCATAACAAACGGAACACAAACAGGTGACAACAAGTCAACTTTAACACGGTGTGGTTTCAGTTTGTTTGTAAACAAGGTTGACGCGCGTATTGGGGTTACGCAAAGTATAGATGACAATACCTCCTGGTTACCCAAAGCCTTTTGGCCCCACAGGGGCCCAAAGGCAGGAAACCTTTTTGGAATAAAGGGACTATCTTTACTTCGTGCCTCAGGCAGAGGCGACCCTTATTCCCAAAGGTTAAGAGGGGGTAACCAGGAGGAAAAGCTCGCGTACCAACGCCGTCAACCAAACAAAACAAACTACGCTCTTCTCTAGAGGAAAGTAAAATCTACATATACAAAACTTATCATATGTATATGTATATATATATATGTGTTCTTCAAGGACTTTCATTTGTTTGAGATAAGATCTAGAAACCGCAAACGAAACGCAAACAAACTTAAAACACAAAAATGCAAACAAAGCTTCAATCCTCCCGCTTGACCATGTCTCGCTTCTGATCTCAAAACGCACTCCCTTTTCATCTGCTGGATGGTTTGTCCCACTGTTGAAACAGGTTGGATTCGACCATACTTCAATCGAAACCATTTGACCAGATGGCATCAACAACCCATTCGGGTCAGATGACATCAACGATGCACCATTGTGCATTGTCGTAAATGCAGTGGAAATACTGAACGTGACATAAAAGTCACCACGCTTTGAAGTGCAACGCACTGCAAATAACCATGAGCACAAAGGCTCCAAAGATGAACATAATTCGGAGCACAAATAGGGGAAATAGGGTGAAACATTGAGATCAACCTGTTGATACAACATTGGTATAGAAATGAGAACAAGGTGAGGGAGGGAGGGAAACGAAAAATGTATACGCACAAATGAAAGTCCTTGAGCCAAAATGGAATAGAAACACAAAGAAGTTCCTTGCAAAACACAATGAACAAGTACATTAAACGTTCTTCAAGGACTTTCATTTGTTTGAGATAAGATCTAGAAACCGCAAACGAAACGCAAACAAACTTAAAACACAAAAATGCAAACAAAGCTTCAATCCTCCCGCTTGACCATGTCTCGCTTCTGATCTCAAAACGCACTCCCTTTTCATCTGCTGGATGGTGTCCCACTGTTGAAACAGGTTGGATTCGACCATACTTCAATCGAAACCATTTGACCAGATGGCATCAACAACCCAAACAAAAACTATCTGGTATAATGGTTATCGCCCAAACACGCCCAAATTAGAAGTGAGAACCATTCCAGTAGATTACATCTTAAGAAGATGTGGGAGTTTCCATAGGAGTTTGGAATCAGGAGGATGTAAAGTAGGGTGAGGTGAACAACGACATAGTTGATTTAGTGAAAGGTGAATCCGTTCACTTGTTTGAAAATCATGTGGAACAGGAGTAGAAAAATCCCATCGGCTCAAATCATCCGCTATGATGTTGTCAGCGCCAGGAATATGGCTCACATCCAATTCAATACCTGTAGTCGAAGCCAGGCACGTGAGGATCTCGACAAAAAGACATAGAGGATGAGTTGTCGTAAATAACTTGTTGCTCATGCTCTCCGCTCCCGTGTTGTCGCTCAAAGACTTCAAACATATGGGAATGCGAAACCCAGGAAAAGATGTAGCCACTAACCATACCAAGGCAATTTGGGCTAGAGTTTCAAATGATGCAATGCTTCTTTGCATATTGGGGTCCAAATGAATTGACAAATTGTCAAAATCAGCATGGGAAAATTTTTCAGAAAACCAAAATTGAACTCCTGAATGATGGCGGATGAAACCTCCGATTTGACAATGAGAGCCAGCTGCACATGCATCTGCTGCCGCAATGCCATTCCAATATGGCTTTGCTCGCATCGGTCGTGATGGAGAAACCCCCATCAGCCAATGGTCAAATAACTTCAAAATTCGGAGAGAATCAGGTCGAAGTTTGCGTTTGGAGGAATTTGGATTGATAATCCGTAGCCAAATTCTATTCTCCGTTTTGATATGTAATGATGTAAGATCCGCCAGAGAGGATACTGCTTGATGTCGAACTGCGATTAACTTACCTGATATAGGTATGGCGGAGCCCAATGGTGCTGTATGAAATGTCAAATTCGGTGTTAAATATTGATGAATGCGAGGCCATGTACCAGCATCAATACTGAAATGTGTCGCCGGGATGGTGTATAGGTCGTGATACCAGTAGTGGATCCAGATCCGCATGAGCGGAAATAATTGAGTAATCCACATTGCAAGACCAATGAGCTTTTCCAAAGACTTACGTGTCGTTCGTGGCTGGGATATGAGATGTTCGATGTATCCTCGGAGTTTGAGGATCTTTTCAATGGGGATTGTAACGATACCTGCATTGAAATTGAACTTCCAGCCAATATAGTCAATGGAAGAATGCATGGCCGTCTTCTTCCAGCTGATAGGGATTTCCAAAAGCTGGCAGAAAATACATAGCAACGTGGCTGACAGCGGCATCATGTTGGCTTCCATAAAAAATAGGAAGTCATCCACATACAAAAATCCAGCGTGACTTAACCAGATCAGATGGTGAAATATACGTAGAATGAGTCCACCCAATCGCGCCCACCAAAAAGCAGAGAAAACCGCACCAAATGGGGTAACTCTATAGAAGAAAAGCTGTCCCTCCAAAGAAAAGCCAACCAGGCCACATTCGTCCGGATGTAGAACAATTCTTTTATGAGCAGCTTTAACATCTAAAGAGAAGCCCATTAGATTCCTCTGACAGTTGCGTAGAGGGTAGCTACGTAATACCTCTTTGGCAGTCGGTAATGTGGACCTTTCCGGAATGATGCACCGACCATTCAGGCCACAGACGCTGGAATCCACAACTAATCGGGGGGCTCGTCCATCCGAGCGAGCCACTCCCAATTTTCCAATGGCAACTCCTTCTGGATATTCCTGTTGCGCTTCATCCAAAGAACCTTTATACGCAAAAACCCAACCCTTGTCAATTTCTTCCTGAACAAGTTCTCGTGTTAATGGTAGATCCTCTTCGGCGCTCTGCCAGTTGGAGAGGTGGGCTGATAATGGGTCGGGTTCTGTATCAGCACGTTCTTTGGGCGGAAAAATACCTGATGGAGGAATCGCCGTGGAAAAACCGGTCCGGACACCTTCTAATAAACATGGTAATAATGTAAAATCGAAGTCGTGCATGATCCTCTGTAAAGAATGTAAAATACGAAGCATTGGTTGATGCTGTCGAATGGACCAATCCGGTTGTAGATCATGAGACAGCAAAAAATTCTCCAGATCTTCCTTGAATGGAGCTAAAATCTCCATAGAAAATGGCGGTGAAGGATTGCCCGATGCTACATGAGCCAGTAGGATCTTGTCCAATCGCTCGGAGATAATCCTGTTCATCCATGAGGTACGGAGCATCTTGAACCAGTCGTGTTCTTGACGATGGTCCTGACTCCAGTCCGGGTGGGAAAAAGCTCCACCCCCATCGATTTGTGCAAATGGATAATCCGACAGGCGCTTGATGGGCATGAGGGCATCCAGGGAAGACCACCGTAAATCCAGTGCTGAGGTGTCCAAGAGTGGTGCCACCAGGGTTGCAAACAATTGTGCAAGCTTCTGCGGATATTGTGCTGTCGCCCGACTTGCGAAAGCACCAGAGTCGTCTTTGAGGCCTTGAAGACGAACATGAGAGTTGGGAGGATGTTGACAAATGCATCCAATGGGTCGAAGACCCGGAAAACTTGAGGCAAACATCCATGCTTTGTACACATCCATCTCATAGGCACAAGCTGCCACGTTGATACAAGAAGCCCCAATCAATTGCAAAAATTGTCTAACAACCTTTTCTAACCATGACATGGCATTCAAGGGTTGCTCAAGGTGGACATGGCCGCCTGCTTGAAAAACCAGGGTGAGGACTTCGACACAGCGAGAAAGCACCAGAAAGCTCTCTTGAACACGTTGCAGTTCCCAAGCTGTAAGATTGGGTAGACCTGATAAATGCTCCGGCGATGTCAGGGCTTTAGGACCTCCATCATCTCGAAGTTTGAGTCTACTGTATTCGCAGCAGGAAGGGCTGGCCGCTCCATAACCAACCTGACCACTTGCCGCGACGCGTAATAGGTCCTCGTAAGCTGCATCGGATAAAATATCCATGGAAGAATCCAATAAAATGTCAAAAGAAAGAACTGGGTGGCCATGTCCAAAATAGCCATCGATAATGGACGTGTAACACCTGAGCAAACATCGAGGAAAAATTTGCCTGATGGAATTGCCGTTAAAACTGAGGTTGAAATAGTAGGTGGAATCGCCGTAGAATGGACCACGGGTTCCGCTGTTGTGTGGATGGTGGCAGTGGTATTGTATTCCTGGTTCTCCCGCTCCGTCTGGGGCAAACGGCCCGTAGTAAAAGAATCAAGAGGTGGACCAAAGTCTTGAACTGGGTCCACATCAGGTACTGGATGAGTCTCCACGGAGGCATCCTCATTGAACTGGTCATGCATGGTGAGACCTGGATCACTTTCCCCTTCGGGGAGTCAGGTGTGGCAAAGTGTGACATAGCACCATGGTTTTTGCCACAGGCCTTCCAATCCACTGGGTACGCACACAAATGTTGAAAGCCACAGTTGGGATTCTGACACTTGCCCACCTGATACCGCATGCAGAGTTGCTTGAAGCCACCATCACGTTGAATTTCCGTAACCCACTGGATCTTGCCCTTGGATTTCCTGGAATTCTGCTTTCCCTTGGACTTCCCTTGGCCTTTGCCTTTCGGTCCATCTACTCGAGGAGAAGCGGTCTGTGAGGATGGAGATGGGATGGGAGTGGTTTGAAAACGCGAGGTCGTGGCTGAAGAAGGCTTGGTAAATCATGACGCAAGTTCGTCATTTCGTGAAGCAATCATCCATGTTCCATCCTCGTTCCATGAGCTCTGCAATGACCGTCCAAATCTTCTGGTCAGCATGTTGAGCCTCCAACACGCTTGGGTCACGTAGATCTCCATCATACTTGGCGGTCAAAAAGCCGATGAATTTATGGGTGTAGGCCTTGAGATTAGCCAGGTGAGCTCCTTGGCACAAGGCAATGGCTCGATCATGAACCTCGAGCATATTACGAATTGAGTTCACCCCCATGGCGTTGTTAGACACGTCAAGTGAAGGAGGATCATCAAATAACAAGGAATGTAAACCCAAGTGGTCAATCTTTGGCATCTTCTGAGCTCGGTTGCTAGAAATCTCTTCAGACCTGGTGAGCGAGATGCGATATTTCCACGGTACCCATTTCCAAACCTTCTTGGTAAGCTGATCATGTACCAAACTCACATCTGGTCGACGGGAAAAGGTCCGCATGGATCAACTCGGATGGGTAATTGGCCATGAATTTTTGTTTCATCGCCTGCAACACGGCTTCTCCAATTTGGGAGGAAAGGCTTCTGCCCAAGATCCGGCCGGCGTAGTTGCGCTCACTGTCGGAGTTGAGAAAGCCGACGAAATGGGGCCTTGTTGAGGTTGGAGCGATTGAAATGCCGTGCGTAGACACGCCTTCTGGAGTGTCGACAAAGTCTGAGAAGACGACCACTCCTGTAGAACCTCTTCAAAGCCTTGAGCATCCGCCGCTGCCATGCGAAATGATTGGGAAGTCCATCCTTCCATCATGAGGGAGTTCGTGAGATTGGAATCCACCCCACTCTTAGTCAGGACATCTTCCAAGTTGTCAGACGCCATGGCACCAACGCGTAAATGAAAAGAAAAATCACGCAAAATCAACGAACAAAATACCTCCCTTATGTTGGGGGAGGAACCAAAATAATGAAAAAGAAACTCTGACAACGCAATTTGATGTCTGACCCAACGTGGAGGGGGTGTTTGCGGGTGCCGAACTGACCTCTGACCCACCGGGTCCACTAGAGCCATCCACGGATAGCTAACATGACAAAATGTCATTTGTCACTCACACCGTGAGTGTAACTTCAACCACCGGTTGAATAACATCATGACAACCTGTCATGAAGCACTCACACCGTGAGTGTATTGTCAACCACCGGTTGAAACGCTGTATGACAAACTGTCATTTGTATCTCACACCGTGAGTCAAATATCAACCACCGGTTGAACATACCATGACAAAATGTCGAATCCAACGTCAACACCGCTGACGTGTGGGGGAGACCCTCCCCAACTGTAAAACGCCGTTAAAACAATACCCCAAATGAAAGAGGGGGAAAAATAGCAAAATTGCCAAAACAGGAAAAAACTTTGGTTAACCCTACCAGGGAAAACCAACTGCACAACCAACAGGTCACCGACCCGTTGAAAACACTCCAGGCGCACAACTTTTCATACCGCCTGGAACCGGATCTATCCAGATCCTTGCAAGAATTGGCAAGCATGCCAAACTTTCCTGCACGCTGCATGCTGACAGAAAGGCATGGTAGTGTCGAGTCTATCCAAGAGCTCGGCTTCCACTCCACGCATCTGACGACCACATGCTGGTTTGAGAGGCTGTCCCTGCCATCGAGGGCGCCAATCTTCATCATCTCCCGCACGCACCAGTGCATGAACAACTGCACGATACCGTCCCACCAGGACTTCGTCCACATCAGAAGGCCCAAGGTTCACTTTGGAAGTCTTGGGCCGAGGTTCCAAAACCTCGTCATCCGCGGATGAATCCGAAGAACTCTCGGAACTGCTGGTTGATGATTCAAAACAGCCTGGAGGTGCTGTCTCCACTGATTCACCGAATCGGAACCATTTGAAATCAAACTGCGGGAGATCTTTCACAAACTTCTCCAATACCACCATAGGTTCAACCATCGGGGCTTGGCTTCCCCGATGTTGGGCTATTGCCGGACGCCAGCCTCCCTGAACCTCCTGAATCATTTTACGCTGGTATGTCAGGGACGTCCACACGACATCCCTTGAATATGTGTCCAAACTGCTGTTTGGATCCGAATGATGTCCCTGGGATAAACGCTGTTCAGGAGTAACCTTCTCATGCAATTGTGGGCACCATGACAACAAGGTGGCCTTGAGGGAGTGCAGGGTGAAGTTCAACTTCAGGTGTTGTAATGGGTCCGGTCGTTGACGCCAGGGACAGCCCAAAAATTTTCGCAAATAAAATAACGCTGTGGCATAATCCATCGGTTGCAATGGATACACTGGACCATTGTCATCCACCAGGGGGAGTAAAAAATCAACTTCTGATAACCCTGAGGTATCCAAAACAGAGTCTAAAACGGTTAAAAACTTCCACAACCAGTTGTGGGGGCCTCGACTGAGGAATCCCTCCGCTGCCACTGCTAGAGGCATACCGCTGACCGCAGTTTTGGAGCGCCAGATAACTCCCCTCATGGTGTCCGCGTGGTAGATGATCTTTTGAAGGTCCATGCGTTGTGCATCAGAGAAACGGAGGGATCCCCAGGCCATCACCAAAAATGTGCCCAGTAGAATAACTTCTAATACTGTGCAATTGGACATAAGGATACGTCTCTCCCACTGTACCAACGCCCAAAGAGGCAGGGGAGGTGCTTGTTTCCTGTCCCTGGGGATCTTTTGGTTCAAAAACGTCCCAATGAGGACTGAATGCACCACTTGCAAACAGCCCACTTCGGCCGACTTGACTAGCCATCTAAGAGCTTTGATGACCGAACTGCAAGAACTGCTGCCGTGGGAAGTCGATCGCGACAGGGACATTGTAATTAAAATGTCGGCCAATTGAACCTCTGTCATAGATGCCAAATCCACTTGTAACGCTGTGCAAGTCTTGAAAAAAGACGTGCAACTAGAGATATATTTCATAGCTGTGCCCGGTGCCACATTGTCCAAAATCCTGTTCAAATGCATGCTTTGATGCTGTGACATACACGTCTCCTGCCAGATTCTGGATAATGGACCGAGCCTGGATAATAAGTCAAACCATATCTGACAGAGCAAAGGTGATGCACTGGAAAAACGAAATCTGTTGATAGCCCCTTGTTGACGTTTGGGAGGATGCAAAACCGTGGAAATAGGTCTGTTTTGGGCAAACCCTACAGGTGCTGAATCTGAAAAACCCAAACATCTTTGAGGCTGAGGCACGTCGAGGCTCTGTTGCAATGTCGTCCAGCTCTGAATCACAGGTAAGTTCTGTGCGGGAATTTGCAAGGGGTTAGACCCAGGAACAATTCGAATTGAATCAACAGGTAATTGTTGAGGGGGAAGAAACTCACTCCCTTGACACAAATCTGAAATACGCGGAATACCTGTATGTAACTGAGCTGAAGACTGTCCCGAGCACCCAATAGAACTGGTTGCCAGAGGACGCAAATCCGATACCTGAAACGGAGACACCAGGCGAGGACCTTGAGGTAAAGGTTCCCGCTGCAATGGAGCTGATTTCGGCCTGAATTGCAGTGGTGGTGAAATCACTGAACTCGTGTCCCATGAACCCTCAACACTCTGTACCAATGACCATTCATCTATGGAATTATCCATCACTCCAATGCCGATGTGTATAGCAACTATGCCCTGTATGACCAGGCTTTGCACGTCCACAGGGTAAATCACACCAGCGACACTTTGCACCACAAGATCCACGTTCGGGAACAGGTGACCCTGAAGGATTTTCCAAATCAGGTGGGGTATTCAACGGTACAGATGATGCTGAAGATAACGGGATACGAAAGCGATGGCACAACTCGTTGACAATGAGGAGAAGTGCAGTGATCAATTGTTCTAGTGATAACACCGAGACCGTCGCTCCGTCCATGCCGCCCGGGAACGCCCGGTGTCTGTGAATCAAACCGAAAAAATGAAACTCTGAAAATATCTGCATGACAGGAAAAACGCAACCAATCTATGTCAATGCCTGCTACCGATGTCCAGAAGAAAACATTCGGCTGAGCAGACAAAAACGAAAAATGTATACGCACAAATGAAAGTCCTTGAGCCAAAATGGAATAGAAACACAAAGAAGTTCCTTGCAAAACACAATGAACAAGTACATTAATCATATATATATACATCAAATAAAAGATACGCACGCCGTCGCCCGTTCGATCCGTGAAAGAAAACAAACGAATGATTCAATTCCACGACTCAGCAGCTTCTTCCTTTTTCAGCGGGGACAAACAGCTCTGAGTTCCGTCATCTTCCCCCTATATGAGGAGTGCAACTCATGAGCACAACACTTGAGTCCACCGCACAGAAGGTGCTCTGAAGGGAATTCATTGATCGAAGTCTACGCGGCTCGGGGCGTCTGCTATGTTGCGGTGGCTGGCAACCCTAGCATACTAAGACTCGACTCCACATTCAAACTCAGCAGTTATTATGGAGTCAGCCACCAGTCTTGCAACTGGAGTTTCACCCTTGCCTCTCAGCAAGGTCAAGCGCACTAACTCATGGTCCACATAGTGCACTAATTGGCATCTTCTGAGGAGGCATCTACAAAGGTGAAAGGAAACAGAATGGGATCATTTCCAAACCGTGTATGGAGTGGCTCGAATGAGCAAATAGTAAAGATTTATTTCTTGGACCAAAAGGAGGCTGCGGTTTCTCTATTGCCAAAATTTATAAAACAAAAACAGGCTTGGAGAACTCACAGCGCACCGCACTTAATATT
This sequence comes from Cladocopium goreaui, assembly GCA_947184155.2. Lineage (NCBI taxonomy): Eukaryota > Dinophyceae > Suessiales > Symbiodiniaceae > Cladocopium > Cladocopium goreaui. The sequence goes on from CAMXCT020001019.1 coordinate 22,733, forward strand.
CTTTCTTTTTGACCACGTGGGTATTAATTGGCTGATGGTCAAGTCCGGGATTTATGCACCTCGCATTCTGCCACTTGCACGGGTTGTGCATGGTCTGCCAAGCTATGAAGGGAAGCTAGGTCAGCTTCAGCAAAATTTGGTCAGGCATTTTCAAGTGACCCTGTGCGGTTGGTCACAAGGAACTATTGCTTTAGGCTTATTTGGGCCTATTCACGGGAAGGGACTAAAAAGGGTTAAGACCCCCGGTTGCAGGCTTCTGGGTGGCGTGGGTGGGACGAGAAGCCCTTCTAAATTAAAAAGGCAACCCTCCATCCCACCACTTGAAATGTAAAAAGGCCACATAGGAGAAAATGAATTCAGAACAAGACCGTTCAGATGACACTTGGCAACTCAGACCTGTGGGTTGTTTCCAAATTCACAAGAAACAAGTGCACTATTGAAAACGATGAACCCTCGACATGCTTTCAAAGAATGCACAGAACCCGAATGCCAAGAAGAGCCAAGAGGTATCCGGAGCAGGAACGTTAAGAACTGGCAAGTAGACACAAGCTGTCGTGAAAGAAAGGGAAACCGCAGCAAGGAAATTTTGTCAGCTGGAAAAATTTCACTTTTGTTTTTGGGTCCAAGAAATAACAAACTATCACAAGTGACAGTCCATTTATTTCTTGGACCAAAAGGAGGCTGCGGTTTCTCTATTGCCAAAATTTATAAAACAAAAACAGGCTTGGAGAACTCACAGCGCACCGCACTTAATATTCTTTCTTTTTGACCACGTGGGTATTAATTGGCTGATGGTCAAGTCCGGGATTTATGCACCTCGCATTCTGCCACTTGCACGGGTTGTGCATGGTCTGCCAAGCTATGAAGGGAAGCTAGGTCAGCTTCAGCAAAATTTGGTCAGGCATTTTCAAGTGACCCTGTGCGGTTGGTCACAAGGAACTATTGCTTTAGGCTTATTTGGGCCTATTCACGGGAAGGGACTAAAAAGGGGTACAAGTGGTTAAGACCCCCACATTATCCGGCTAAGAAAAATTTTAGAGTGCTCAGGCTTTCGGCAACAATATCACTGACATCCACAAATGGTACCCCGGCATCCACAAGAAACTTAGTAATCCCTCTGGACGGGTCATCGGCAGGATTTGACGGCGACGGCACTCGTGCAAACCAACAGAAGCAGGAAGAAAAATCTTCAACCTTTAAAAGTTGTTCGACTAAACCTGCAATGAGTCTTGATCTGCTGTTGGCAGAGATAGCTACGTCCCTGGCTGAATTGTTGTCAACATAGAACACGATCGGCGCATTGCTGACAAGATTTTTCCATAGAACGAAGGAAACGATTAAGGCCAACAACTCAGCTTCGAAAATTATTGTTTTCTTCACAGCACCTCCCAACGTGTTGATCTGGTGCTCCGACAGGCAAAAAGAAAAAGCTTGAACAGCTGTTCCATCAGAGTTATAAACAATGCCACCCAAACCACATGGCCACTCCTTCCGGTCAGGTTCAAAGCAGGCATCAGTGAAGATGTAGAAACAACTTGCTGACACTCCACAAATTTTCCTAGAAGGACCATCCAATAAATGACACTGAAAAAGCTGGAGCAACTGCCGCAAGCGAGAGCCAACCTTTGAACCGCTCGATGAAAACGCATGGCTGGTGATCTCCTTCAAGCACAACTTTCCAAGCCTGCCAAAAAGCTGGCCATCCGCAAACTGAAGTCGGCCTCTGAGCTTTAACGCTTCGGCCTGCGAGAGCGTCCCTGTATCCAAAATTGATGCAACCAGGCACTTCAAGTCATCTTTTCGCTTGTCGGTATTTGAGAATTCGATAAAACCTCTTGAAAAGCTCGACAAGTTGATTTGGATTCGCAAAGCACCAAAATCGTGCCCGAAAGGCAGAGCTTTGTCGCCATCTTGCGCAAAACGCCAACCCAAAAGATCAAAAAGCAGCTCAACAGCCGCGCCAGTTCCAGTGACGTCCTCCTCCAAACTGAAAGTGACAAAGTCGTCATAGAAGTTCGTCCACATAATCGCGAGGCACTTGCAAGCAATCCACCACAGCACTCGAACTATGCGAAGAAAAGAATAAACTGACCTGGAACCACCAAAAGGCACAGCCAACATCTGGAAGATAGCTGGACTCCTGCTCGAAGGGTCAAAACATGTAATGTATGAACAACACAGCGAGTCAGGATGAATGCCCAATTGACGATATGCGGACTTCAAGTCAAAAGTCTTGCCAAGGATATTCCTTCCCGAAGCACCCAGTAGCAAAGCCAAAGTTAAAGAAGCAATAACATCAGTAGAATGGGGCTTGGGCGCTTCTGGGGTCTGGACCGTGGCATTTATGTTTGATTTACTAAGGTCGTCAATTAAGCGAACCTTATTAGGCTGTTTTAAACCGAAGCGTCGACTGAGCACACACCCTTCGCCAAGCTCGGAAAAAGGCACGGGTCCACGCAGCCAACCAGCATCCCTTTCTTCTAAGGTCTTTTGAAAAACTTCTGTATCAACTGCGGAATCACCTGAAGACCGTACTGAGTGAAAAATTGCTTTGTTTGAAGCCGGTGCTTGCTCAGCAAGCTCCTCGGTTGTGATCAAGGCAGGCTTTAAAAACGGAATATAGAATCAAACACTCCGGTTCGAGGCACGCAACCTGTAAGAACAGTCCCATATGCAAGCTCTTCAAAGACACCAGGGTCAGGATATCCCTCAGCGTCCATTATCTCTTTCAAAAGCAAAAGCCTCTTTGGCCGAAGGATATGCTGAAGGTGAGGTGCAAGTTTGCTTTTGAAATCTGCCTCTTGCTCCGCCAAGTCTTTTGCTCGATATATCCACTTCTTAAACCATTGGGCACGGATGTTGGCCAGCTCTGAACTGGACATTGAAAGGTTCTTGTCCACCGCCTCTTTCAACACATCTGGCAACAAGGAACCAAAGGATCTGGGATGGCCTTTGGATTTGGCTTGCATTACAAAAGCGTCACAACTCCAGGGCAACCCCCAAACAAGCTTTGCAAGTGGTTTGTCATTGTTTTCACCCCCTTTTATCCTAGTCTGGCTTACACGAAGCAACTGTGCTTCGGCTGGGACCGTGGCAACGGTATTGTTAAAACCCTTTGGGACTACCCATGGGGTTTTAATACGGGCCATTATTGGACAAGGGGGATATTGAGTTAAACCAATTGGGCCTAGAATACTGATGGTGGCTTGGTGCTCAGGCACAAGCGGTGGGGTCTTAGAAGCCTTTGGCTGCCGGCCGGCAACAGCACGCATCGCTGCGAAATTGGGATTGGTGTGCAATTCTTCCCATGGAGCTGTTGGTGGTTTCCACCCATCAGATGCCAACGCACGTGTAAAAGCTTGCGCCATGGCGTGTGCAAGCTTTGGTGGATATGCTGTTTCTTCGGCTGTTGCAAATTTGTCTGGAGACACAAGTCCCCATGGTTTGTGTCGATGAGCGACACTTTCGCCTGGGCAAGTCAAGTTTACTGACTCGAACTCTGAACGATTAACTGCTAGCGCAGTCTACTTTGGTCTTTCACTGCCGTATGCACAAGCCTGGTGGGCGACGAACGTGAAAAGATGTTTGATTCTTTGAAAATACTTTGTTAACCAATACAAAGAAGATCTAGGATTTTCAATGACCACAATCAAATTTCTTTGAATTGCTTTTTCGACTACTTTAGAGAGAAAGTCATAAAGTTTGTTTGCGGCCAAAACTCTTTTCAGATTTGTATTGGTCAAATTTGGAAACCCTTCAGGGAATTTTGGAGATCTTAGGGGAATTGGCCCTGAAATTATAATTCTTTTGGGCCTCGAACCTTTATGTTTCGGGCAAGACTACACGTGCCACATGGTGGTGCGGCAAATATGCCAGCAAGATTGGGAGCATCAAGCCACGTTAAAAACAAGGTCTGACCGGCCCTTGTAGTAAGATCGGCAATCATTATTGGTGCAATTGAGCTTAACTTCTTATGATCAACCCCAAAAGCAGAGTGCACTCCGTTTGCTTTCAGTGCGGCTGTAAAACGGCCAGATCCAGCAAACAATTCAATGACGACCGGTCCCTCTTTGGAAAATCTTTCTTTCTTATGGATGTTGCCAGCTGAGCGCGGTCGGTCAAAACTGCTCGAAGGCAAGGCACTGCTGTTTTTGCTGTGCAAATCCATTTGGGTTGGAAAAAAGGTCTGGCTCACAACTTCAGGCAAAACTGTTGCAGGCCTCTTGCAATGATCAGCTTCGTGATTTGTCCAATTTTCTGTCATGGAAACATGAGGCAAAACTGTGGAACACTTATGGTCCTTGTCGCATTCTGGGCCCTCTGAAGACACTGAGGCGGCTTTCAACACCTTTGGCAAATTGTCATGTTTCGGCTTGTCAATGCAGGCATCAGCATTGATTACCTTTTCGGAAAGCTTTGCACTAACTTTTGGCTTTGTGGAGAGTCACGAATGGTCCTTCATGCTGTGGTTCGAAAAACACTTAGCACAACAATGCTTGCCACGCTTACAAGAAGCGCCGTCAGCTGCATCATCACATCCTTCAATGTTGTATTTGAAGCAAATGTTCGAACCATCCGGAGTCTTACCGACACCACCAGTTGGATAATCTGGTATGGCACCCTTGGTCCTTTGTTGGAACCCTTCGATTTGCCTTTGCCTTTCGGTGATTTGTTGAAATACGATGTTTTCACTGTGGCCTTTGGCTTCGGCGATGGGGATGCAGGCACAGTCTTTTTCTGCTGAGGCAGCGGCAGCAAAGTGAATGACACTGCATAGGACTCCAGGGCTTTCATCAAATGCAAATCAAGCGGCAGGACCCCAGCTGGATCGCGACGCGGCCTGACCCCATCCTCCAGGAGCTTGGCCCACACTGCTTTGTCAGCCGATACGATCTGTGAAACTGAAGTTCTTGCATACCCAGGATGCGGATCCCTATGCATGTGAGCAAACAGTGCAGTCAGGTACTTGCTGTAGGTGGTATATGTGAACATGTCCGCAAACACAAGGCCTATACCTCTGCGTTCCATGGCCTCTTTTACCTGTAAGGCTGAGTGAGCAGCCTCATCTGGTACCTCATTCTTCTCGCGAACAATGAGCCGATCAGAATCGATTTCAACCTGTTTGGCCGGAGACTTCTGGTGCGTGATTTCATGCATCCGACTCACACAACGTTCGGGGGCCAAATATTTGATTTCGTTTGTAAAGTGCATTTGAGCGCAAGCATCCAAAAGTGAATGGCCGGGGTCAAGGGGACCCTCAATGAGAAGTCCTGCAAGAGAATTTTTGACATGTTGCATCTTGGAGTCCCGCTCTGTAGGAGGAACCTTCTTTGTGGCAGCAGCATCTGGCGCTACTGCTTGCTCCTTCAAGGATGCCATTACCAAAGTGTGTGACTCGAACAACAAACGTTTGAGCGCTGCACCATCTGCAATTGATATTCCTTGGTTCACATCCTGTCTCAGCCAAGCATTGAAAGCATCATCTGCGATATTTTGACCTGGTTGACCAAAACTGTATGCAAGCAAACCGAAAGAAGTGAGGCCCAAACGCGTCAAATCATTCAACACTGCGTCAGAAAGTCTGCATTCCTTTGCTCTCTGTCGAAATTGCGCTTCAGAATCCAGTAAAGAAGCCATCGGTCGCTGAATCGGTTCGGCAAGTCAACAAAAGATGAGATGCACAACATTGTCATGACATAAAAGCAGATTGCAAAACAACAGAAACTTAACACGGAAAGAGATTAATGTATCAACAATTCGAATGCACCGCATCAGGATCTTTCAAAAGGTTTTTTTTGGCTTGAACCACACACACACATGAGATAAAGTTCCATGCTAGTAATTTTCCGTTTGGTTTGGGACTTTGGGGGGCGCCTTTTTGACCTATTTTTGGAGCCCCTTTTTGGGGCTAAAAAGTCGCCCTTTGTTTTAACCCCCAAAGCAGTACCAAACCAACGGGAAAATTACCATTCCATGCAATGTAGCTGCTGTCCCTGACAACAAGCTCTCGCTACCACTGCATGAGCTGACACTGTCAACATCTCCACAAGTAAGATTCGAAAGATTTCTGAATCTTTTGATACTGTCAAACAAATGTGTGAACCCTGTTGCACACACAATGAAGCCCATGGCTTCACTTGAGACCAACCCTGCAGCCTCTCATTTTTAATCCTGGCGCTTCTGGCAAATGGTGCGAATTGCATTGCCATCCGTGGTCTCATCCATTGCTTCAAAGTTTTGAGTCACTGTCCTTCCGCAGGCAGTCGTCCTTCGTGACGGGTCACCTCCTGAAGGCTCCGCCCAGCAGCAATGGAGCAATCCAGATTTTCTATGAGCCACCCATGAAGTCAGTCGGCGTTCAGCCTGAGCTTCAACCTTCCTGGGACGCTTTGGTTCAGGATCTGCCTCAAAACTGTCGTCGGATTCCAAGCAAGAATCTCCGCTCTCGCTGTCAGACGAGCCACTCTCCGAAACCAAGTCGATAACCCCACTCGGGAGCTCATCCAAATTCGCAGGCTCTTGCTTGCAAACACCATCGCAAGCTGGGCCATCAACTTGGTCTCCAATCACACTGGCCTGAGCTCTTTCACCACCATCCTTGGAGGGTGGCACAGGAGGAAACTGGAAATATCGACTCCTTTCAGCATCTGGACAAAATGACCCTTTGCTGATCTCTTGTATCACGCCAGCAAGCCTGGACACTGGCCCCACTGCAAGGTCCCGGGAGTAGACTGCCACCGTCTCATTGGTATGCGACTGATGCCTGCCCAAAATAGCTCGGTCTGCCCAGGTCATTCCATAGCGCACTGCCCAAGATAGGCTGGTCGCCTTCAAGGAATGGGAACTCAGGTGTGGTGCATACCTGTCGACGATGTCAACATCCGCACCCACCAATCCTCGTAGCAACTTTCCTATCTCATTTGAAGTCACACTGCGGCAGCATAGGAAAGGACCTTCATGGCTAGGTGGCCTGAGTAGGGGGCCTGCCACTGAGCCATCAAACGTCAATCCAATCTGTTCGAACACTTCCAACGCCAGGGCGGCCCAGTTAGTGCCAGTCACCCCAAAGGCTGGGCACAGGATTGGCAACAAGGTGGCCTTCTTTGCCGCACTTCTTCCTGTCTTGTGGACCGTTGTGAAAAGCTCCACAAAACCGCCCTGCTCATCATGATCATGTTTGATGGAATCCAGAAAGGAAATATCTGAAGCTCTGCAACGTCCATACACTGCTGTCAGCAAAAATCCTGCAGCTGCTCTGTCGAACTTGTCTGCACCTGTATCCTCCAAGACGTGATGCAAGGCCCTCACTTGCTGTACTGTCAACGTTTGAGCTTGTTGAAGTTTTCTTTTACTCGCGAACATGATGTCACTGAAACCTCTGAGACGCTTGCTGCTCAAGATTGAGTCCTTATTTTTCCAAAGCCCTGAAACCGCAGACATCCAAATGTCGCGCACATATCTTATATCTTCTACGCATATATTTCCTTAATTTATAAAAACCATATAGTCCAAAAATTCGGCCAGCTCTTCTCAAACAGTAAAAATAACTCAAACTTAAAAGACGACTGCACAGCATGGAATCACTCGGACTTTATATTATTTGTCTCCTTTTTTCTTTACTTATAGATGGGGGATTTCACGCCGCCCGCTTTCGGGGGAGTAAAGGCACGAAACTCAGAGCTGTACAGAGCTATATAAGGGTTTCGGCGTAAAACAAGAGGATAAAGGGTGCGGTCACCAATTTGTAGGGTGGGTGGGGGGCTCAAGAAGAAAAAAAACGTAGTCCACAATAAAGTGGAACCCACCCTCCCTCCCTTTGGAGGCGCTGCTTGAAAACCAACGGCCACACGAAAACATGTATTTTCGTAGACCACTAGAAACAACAGACACAACTGATTGTGTAAACAGAGATTTCTTCAAACACGATTGTGCGTGTCATCCTTGCGTAAGGTTGGAACCTGACAAAGAAGGCAGTTGCATTCAACAGCCAGTTTATAAAACAGGTGGTTGAAACAGGGAAGGGTTTCAAAAAGAAATAAGAAAGGTTTGCATTCAAACCACAACATAACCAAGAGGACTCTATAGTCCAGAACCCAACCCAGCACAACCACAACCCAAATGCACAAACGCAAGGAGACGCGTAGAACGCACAGGAGCGCGCAAGAGGAGTCCGCTAGAAGTTGCTTTCAACTTCTTTTAAGGGCAAGGAAAAATAAGGTTACATCAGCTCGCTGAGTCGCAACTTATTTTTCCAAAGCCCTGAAACCGCAGACATCCAAATGTCGCGCACATATCTTATATCTTCTACGCATATATTTCCTTAATTTATAAAAACCATATAGTCCAAAAATTCGGCCAGCTCTTCTCAAACAGTAAAAATAACTCAAACTTAAAAGACGACTGCACAGCATGGAATCACTCGGACTTTATATTATTTGTCTCCTTTTTTCTTTACTTATAGATGGGGGATTTCACGCCGCCCGCTTTCGCCACGGCCCCCACCCATGATTCATGTGGCGCTTTCGCCAGACAAATAAATTCCATGCTGCATCTGAAGGTTTCAAGGCTTCCCCTTCAGGGATTTTCATCTCTTCTTTCAAGAGGGGGTGATTTATTTGTCTGGAAGGACAGTCTGCAAGATTTGAAGCTGAAGGAACTCGGCTGTACCAGGGCAAAATGCAGTGGGCGTCCAAGAAGGCGGCCGTAAGGGCGCATATGGCTATAACAGCCGACGCAGAGGAATATCCCTTGATAAGGGAATAATTTGCACCCTCATTGTCGATGTACACAACGAGTTGCGTAGATTTCAGACGCTGATGCCAAACAACTAAGGACATAGCAACCGCAAGGGTCTCGAACTCACATGCATGTGAACTGTCTTGGCGCTCCATGAAGAACGCGATCCCTCAGGAGCTGTAAAGAGTCAGCAAGGCTGGGTGACAGGTCAGTTTGAAAATGGCACATTGTAAGCGTGCCTTGTTATATTCTGCAAGGCGACTCTCTCCCCAGACGGCCAAAAATATACTACCCGCCGCAGAAAGCCAAAACGCCCTCAAAACAAGGGCTTGTCTCTTGTCCATCTTGCCGCTTTCTATGATGCTTTCCACAAAGGCCACTGTCTCCTGGATCCGCTTCTCGGTGTTACATACTTACAAAAAGGCCATCCGCACAATTCACCAGACTGAATTGCACGCCCAAAGCCTTGACAGGCAAAGGAAAATCACCGCTCTTGGGTCCTTCACGGTCGAACTTCCGACCCAAGATATCCAACATCAGACACATGGCCGCCGGAGTATTGGATGGTAAGGCCGGATACGTAAAAGAGACAAAGTCGTCGAAATAGCCCCAAAAAAAAAAAGGATTTTCCAAACATCTCGCCGCCACCCACTGTAAAAATCTGACACGGCGGATGAGAGCATTGACTGCAGTTCTGGACCCAAACGGGAGCGCCACCTGCCTGAAGAGCTCAGCCCTGCCACCAGCAGGGGAATATACTGACAAATAAGCATCGCACTTTGAATTGTCTGAAATCGCAAGTTGCCCGTAGGCCGATGCTAAATCAAGGCGCCCCCCCCAGAAGGACGGTTGACTTTCCTTTTTCAAGCAAACACGCATCAAGAAAACTGCGAAGGCAAATATGACATCTGGTCCGTTCACCGTGGTTTGTTCGGAGCAGGTAACAGTAGCATTTATCTGACTCTGAGAAAGATCATCAATAGGCCGTACTTTTCCCGCTTGTTCCATCGGGAAAACGACGGGACACAATAGAGCCCTCGTCAAGTGAATCCCAATCCAACGGTCCTACGAGCCAACCTCGCTCCGCTTCCAACGTCGTACGCTCCCTAAAGCTTATCACCCAACTCCGAAGAGCTACTGCTGCGCGTCATGTACCGCAATGCAACATTTGACTTCTTGGACTGAACCGCCAAATCTGTAGTGCTCAAAGTCGCAGGCAGCAACTTGGCCGGCAAGATGTGAGAGCGCGGGACTTCGCCAACCAACGAAAAACCAAACTCCAGGCAAGAAGCCAGCTCCTTGTCGTCATAGCCCTCATTCAGATGATGTGCTTCATAAGGCATAAATTCTTACTCTCCAGAAATCGTCCCCTCTCTTCCGGCATCGCAGACTTAAGTGCTGCCTCTTCCAACTGCAAAGACTTTGACAAACAGAGCCACTCTCCCAGTTTGCTGCATCTGTTGTTGATTATGTCGTGTGTGTCACACTCTGCCACACATATGCAAGCATTCTTGACTTCCTCCGGAAAATTTGACAGCAAAGCAAAAGGATGGCCCACTGATAGAGATCTGCCAGTGCTTGCAACGCTGGTGTCTGCTCCAGTGAGAATTTGAACAGACGGGACACTATTTGAACAGACGGGAACAGACGGGACACTATTGAACAGACGGGACTCACCCCCCTTTTTGAGTCTGCCGCAACAGTTTGCTTTTGCAGGGAACGTAGAAACTTGCTGATCCTTCTGAAACGTGCCCTCGAAGCCGTGCCACATGGCACTCCAAAATGAACCCAAAGATATCTGCCCGAAAAGGCCCACTGCTCAACCAGGATCTGATGATCCTCCTTCGGTAATCCAAGCAGAATATCTTCACTCGCTGTTTGGTCACTTTGTGATCAACACCGAAGTTATCTGAAAACAAATGTTTCATTGCATTGGGTCAGGTTACCTGTACCACAAAATAATTCCAAGCCATCACTTGTCGGGACTTGTTTATTGTCGACAGCTTGAAACTTGCGTTTCCCTGCCCTTTGTGAAGCTCCATCAGCGTCTGCACAACCTCATTGATGTTCGTTTGAGGATGGCTTTTGTAGCAACCAGGAATTGCACAAAGATGTTTCCTGGGACACGATGCGCCCTGCTTACAAGAGCCCAAATTGTACCAAAGCAGATTGGATCTCCTTGAGGAGTTCTGGAGTGCATCCCCTTCAGCGATTGTGGCACTGGATCGTGCCTTTTTGCTTTTGCCACCCTTTTGGGTCACCTTTCGAGAACCTTTTTGAAATTTGTTTGCACCCGGCTGACCTTTGTTGCCCGCTGGAGCGTCAGGTCGCTTCTTGTCCTTGTCAGCCTTGTCGCCACTGCTTCCACTAGCTGCATGAGATACCGGGATCGGTAACATAAAATATGTCACCGTCATGTCTGAATCCATGCGCGCAATGAAAGGGTCCAGAGGCTTGCCAGCTCCTGCAAACGACTTCAGTGATCCCTTGAACTGCTCGCCAAGCCGCATAAAGGCCTGTTTATCGGCCCTGAGAAGCTGGGCCCATGTGACCCTTTGAAATCCCGGCGCAGGAGCCTGAAAATAGAAAGCAAACATTCTCTCAACCCATTTCCGCATGACTTCGTAGGACGCCAAACCTGTCAAGTCCATTGCAAGTGTGCGCCTCTGCAAAGCTTGATACAAGGCAAAGTCTGAACTGATACTGATCTCTGCACGAACCTGTTGTTCTTTTACAACCAGCGAAGTCTTGGTGGCATCCAACTGTATCTCATTTTGCAGGTTTCAACCCCATAAGCTCCTGCCGTCTCGACAGACAACGGTTGGGGTTGATGTAGGACACCTCGTTCTTCTCGATCATACCGTTGTAAATATCATAGAGTGAATGTGCAGGTTCCAAAAGGGCCTGTAATGTCAAGCCCTGCAAGCTGCTGACGTTGTCTTTCCAATCTGGCCTCACGCTCAGGTGGAGCCACGCGCTTTGGAGCTGCGTCATCGCTTTTTGCAACCGATTTGAAATTGTGCATCATCAAGGTCTGGCTCTCGAAAAAGGAGCCTCTTGAACGCAGCCAGTTCAGCAATTGTAGCTGGAGTACCATCTCGCAATTGCATTGAGAAACCGTGTGACCTGCTCATCCGTGGCCACAACTCCCGTGCTAGTCACTGCAAAGCTGAGCTTGGCAAAAGTTGCCAATTGGTTGTTGCGCAGCGCATCAATCCAAGGCTACGTCAAACCAGCATCCTCAGCCTGCTGCCCAAAGGTCCCTTCTGAATCCAAAATGGAAGAAGCTGCCATCGCTCACCCAAAGGACGCTCTATCCGCTCAAGTTCCCAAAAATTGCATGTGACACATTGCATCTCGAAAAATTAACACAGCCAAACCTGTGAAACTGAATCGCTGGCTTCATTTTTTCCCCACCTGCCAGGTGAGGGTTGTTAGATTTTATGTCAGTTGCCTCCTCCTTCTCCTCCTTCTCCTCCTCCTTCTCCTCCTCCTCCTCCGCCTCCTCCTGCCTCGTCCTCCTCTCCTCCTCCTCCTCGTCCTCCTCGTCGTCCTCGTCGTCCTCGTCGTCCTTGCTCAACTGCGACCCGCGATCCACAGTGTTCTCTGCCGGACCTCAACCACGACCATCCACGCCCAGTGTTCCCTGCCGGACCTCAACCACGACCATCCACGCCCAATGTTCCCTGCCGGACCTCAACCACGACCATCCCGCCCAGTGTTCCCTGCCGGACCTCAACCACGACCATCCACGCCCAGTGTTCCCTGCCGGACCTCAACCGCGAGTATCCACGCCAAGTGTTCCCTGCCGGACCTCATATATAGGAAGATAAAATGTCAGATAGAGTGCCAGAAGATTTGCCAGGTAGAATGCCAGAAAATATGCCAGAAGATAGAAGATGCCAGATAGATATGCCACAAGATATGCCAGAAGATATGCCAGAAGATATGCCAGAAGAATAGAATGCCAGAAGATATGCAGATAGAATGCCAGAAGATATGTCAGAATATATGCCAGAAGATATGCCAGATAGAATGCCAGATAGAATGCCAGAAGATATGTCAGATAGAATGCCAGAAGATATGCCAGATAGAATGCCAGAAGATTTGCCAGATAGAATGCCAGAAGATATGCCAGAAGATATGCCAAATAGAATGTCAGAAGATATGTCAGATAGAATGCCAGAAGATGTGCCAGTAAGAACATGTATAAATGTCATGGTGGGGATCACACGAAGTAAAGTAATTTTTTTAAACTTACTTCTAAGACTGCTTAAGTCCTGTCCAGCTCATGCCCCGACTCAAACGTCAGGTTGCTCCTTTGAGCCGTCCATGCACAGAGCTGCACTCAACTCCGCACCAAAATCTTTAAAGCTGCTACCAGCTTCATCCCAATGACTGCTTTCAGTCATGTTTTCACTATATCTAAAATATTCCGCTTTCGGATCAAAGATGCTTTCATCAAAAATAATGTGCAGCTGCTCTCAACTGACATGTGACATAAATCCAAACGCATGTTAACGTGAACATTTATTACAACATTGAAAAGATAACTGACTGAGAACAAGGACAAGCTGGACAACGAGCAACAAACTGAGGAGGCCACAAACCGTATCCAGGAAATTTTCACACCAAAGCGCACTCGCTATCAGCGTCTGGGCCTCTTGGCTCTCTGCTGATCCAACGCAGCGATGAGCCCGCCAACACTCGAAATGACTTCACCTTTGAAGCACTTGCCACACCTTGCATTCAAGGAGGAACAGCCTTCCTCAAGCAGTTCAAAGTTGCTCGAAGTTACCAACCTGCCACATGCAGTTGACCTTGTTGACTGTGAACACCTGTGCACTACATGACTGCGCCTATTCCTCCAAACTGGACCTGGTATATCATTCTGTGCAGCTGGCATGTCTTCTCCGTCTGAACTACTGCTCGAGCTCGAGCTCGTCGAAGGTATCTCACTGGATTCTTCATCTGCAGCGTCATCTGCAGCTGCACCTTGAGTCTCCTGTTCCAAAGGCGTTGTTGGAACGCAAGATGCGTCTCCATCGTCGCAAACTTCGACAGCGGCTGGTTGCAAAGGAGGTGCACCAGCATGTTTTTCCAAAGGAACTGCAGCATTGTCGGCAATCTTCATGAGGTCAACCATGCGGCTCGTCCTGGACTCGTCTGGTCTGAAGTGATCCTGTCTGATGTTTGCTAACATGCTGCAGTAGAGTTGTAAAGGTCGGGTCAACATGTCCCGTGAATAAACCGCCATAGCTTTTGCACCCTGCAACTCATGGTGACACAGCAAGGTACGTGACGGCTCATCCAACCCGTAGGCACTGCACCATGCCAGGGTGGTGTGCTTGAAGCTATGGGAAGAAATCGCATTCTCACCACCTGTCTTCAAAAATTTGTTTGCAAAGTTTCCAATCTCCTCCGTTGTACAAGATCTGCGGCACAGGCTGCCATCATGCGCTGGTGCCCTGCAAATTGCACCAAAAGGTTCATGGTCAACATCGATGTTCAGCTCATGCATGGCTGCTAACCAGTGCTTTGACCAATCAACATCCGTCACTCCCAGCAACGGCGCAACCAGGGGCATGTGTCGTTGCTTCTTTGCTAAGCTTGTTGCAGTTTTGTGGAACTTAGTTCTAGCTTCGACAAACCCAAAAAGTTGTCCATTGAACTCTGCGCGCTCCACCCAAAACTGATCCACAAACCTCAGATCCGACCACCTGGACCTGGACAGCACCGCAAAAATTATTGCACCCAACATGTAAAGGTCTCTCACATCCAGATCTGAAGCCATGGCTTTTTCCAGTGCAGCCAATTCCTTGGCCTTGAGCGGCCTCGCAGGTTTGTAAGATGATTTGGAAGCCATGAGACGTTGCTCTCTGCCTCTCAACTGAGGATCCAAAATCAGGCCCTCTGGAATTGGTACTCCCAGCACATACTTCGAAAATCTGAGCGCCTCCAACAGCGTTGTGCCCTTTGATGCCGGCGCCCCATGCGAGCCAACTGAACCCAGATATTTCAAGCACCAAGAACGGTCCCAAGGTTCCCAATCTGCCGACTGCGTTTGTAACCATGCAAAGTAGCGCAACAGTGTCTGTGCCCTCTTAACTGCAGTTCTGGGTGATTTGATTCCCAGTGCATCTCTCAAAGCATCACTCTGAGCTCCAGTCGCACCATATGCCTGCTCTGCAAGCAAAGATAACCCAAGCGTTCCAGGAAAGCCCAAAACCTCAAAGACTTGTAACCACTTCTGAAGGGCCTTGTCCCAAAGCACCGTGTCTTCCACAAAAATATCCCTGTCTGGCAAAACCTTCACCGCAAATGAATAATATGGCAACGCAATGTCATCCCTCACCAAGCTTTGGGCCGTAGGCACATCTGCTGCAGTGCCTTGCCCTGTCTGCTCGTCGACCGTTCCAGGTGGTATCGCAAAATATTCAGCAGGTACCGGTGGCACAACTGTAGAAAAAACTGAATCATCATCACTATCGAAAATCTGCTTCATGATTCCTGTTTCCCATGGCATCTTTATGACAGCATCACCAATAGTACTCATGCGTGCCTCAAACAAAGCTTTGTTGTAATCTGCACGGGTTGCTGGCGTATCAACTGAGGATGAGGCTTTCTCAAAGGTCTAAACCCTGAAACGATCCTCCATGATCAGGTTCAGAAGCTCCAGACCCATACAGCAAACCCACATCATTCCCAAATTCAGGTGAATCATGAGCAGAAAAAATAACATCTGAATTGCAAACTGCAGCACTGGGGTTTCGCAAGCCCTCCAAGGATCCAGCATTCGATGTATTGAGCAAGGCGACAAAACTATCAGTCTCAGGCAGCTCACTCTGGCTCTGACTGTCTATATTCATCCAACCTCAACAAAAAGTCCTGGCTATCAATGTAAGTGCCGTAACATGTGCAACAGACTGTCTGAAAGTCACCTCTGGCCAAAAATACAAAACTCCGCACCTCAACGAAATGGCCCGACTGTGAGTGATCCCAATGTTACGGGTAGCCAAAATGAAGAAATGAATGCAGATGTGTCGTATCTGTTAGGATCCCAGGGCAACTGTATTACACCCCATGGCAGCTCAAGAAGAAAAAAACGTAGTCCACAATAAAGTGGAACCCACCCTCCCTCCCTTTGGAGGCGCTGCTTGAAAACCAACGGCCACACGAAAACATATATTTTCGTAGACCACTAGAAACAACAGACACAACTGATCGTGTAAACAGAGATTTCTTCAAACACGATTGTGCGTGTCATCCTTGCGTAAGGTTGGAACCTGACAAAGAAGGCAGTTGCATCCAACAGCCAGTTTATAAAACAGGTGGTTGAAACAGGGAAGGGTTTCAAAAAGAAATAAGAAAGGTTTGCATTCAAACCACAACATAACCAAGAGGACTCTATAGTCCAGAACCCAACCCAGCACAACCACAACCCAAATGCACAAACGCAAGGAGACGCGTAGAACGCACAGGAGCGCGCAAGAGGAGTCCGCTAGAAGTTGCTTTCAACTTCTTTTAAGGGCAAGGAAAAATAAGGTTACATCAGCTCGCTGAGTCGCAACATGCACTCAAACCCCATGACAGATTCAACTTGGCATACCTCAGAGCAGACAACATAGCGGCCGCTGAGGTGGCACCACTTGCAACCTTCAGTCGATGAAAATGCTTCCAAACCAGTTCTTCAGTGAAGGGCATGGTGACATCGGGTGAATCAGCAAAAGTCTCTCTCAAAAATTTGAGAATTGCATTGGCCCGGCAAATTGCAGTGTGAAAAGACCTGACACCGATAACAGCCTCCAAAATCTCCAGCGCTTCATCGAGGTGATCGTCAATGGGCCCCAAGGCAGCAATGTTACGACCCACATCGCTAGTTTGCAAACAAACCATCAACACAGACAGCCACTTGTTGCATGCGCTTGATTGTAACTTGGACTGTTGTGAACTGTAATCTGAGTCTGAAAGACAAGCAATTGCACGAGCATACACTGGATCGTCCTCTCCAAAAGGTTTGAAGGCAGCAGCAGCCAACGCCTGTGCAGTTGCATCTGGACCATCCTCCGGCACATCCAAGCGGGGAAACCATGTCATGTTGAACTGCTGCTGCAACGGCTCATCACCAAAAATTTGCTTGAACACACCCTTTTCCCAAGGCATCTGTATATCACTGGCCTGCGCCACACTAAGAAATGCATGTCCAAGAAAACTGTCGAACTGTTGTTTCGGGATGGGCTCATCCATCACATTGTTGACACCATGCACATCGCTCTGAGGTCTAGAAAAATCATGTCGACCAGTTGCAAAGAAATTTGAACTCCAACCAGCATCAAAATTGGATTCCCCAAAAAGATTTTTGTATCCGCAACTGAGCTCGCCGCAGCTTCAGAAGATGCCGTCTCGCAGATTCACCGGCCTTAAACGGCCTGAGTGTCTTCTTCCTCCACGGCATGTTCACTTGAAGCTGAGCTAGAAGTAGCTGTAATTGTGTCCAAGTCCCAGACCCCCCCTTGACCAGGGACCACTGGCGGCAACCACGGCTGGAGTGGGGGTGTAGGCACAGAATAAGTTGAAAGGCAGAGGTTCAACTGAATTTCTGTGCGGGCAAGCAGTACATCTTTCTGATCAGCCAAAAGCAAAATGCACGAAATCAAAACTCTTTGGGCTTCGGGCTGTGACAGGAATCCAAAAACTGTGGATTGGACACGTCCACAAACAGGGATTGTGAAAATGCACTGATCCTGTGTATCACACTGACAGGCCCTGGCTAACGAAATGTGCATCAAGCAAGCAAAATCCACAACGTGAAAATGATTCCAGCGCAAAAACCTGAAAACCAGAGACAGATCCGGTGGAAAACTGTATGATGCTTGCAAGGCAATCCAAGGCAGATAGACTGCGAAGCTGCTGTCACGCCCCTTGCACGGGCGCCCATGCAACGCCCGGCTAAACGAGAAGCCCTTCTAAATTAAAAAGGCAACCCTCCATCCCACCACTTGAAATGTAAAAAAGCCACATAGGAGAAAATGAATTCAGAACAAGACCGTTCAGATGACACTTGGCAACTCAGACCTGTGGGTTGTTTAAATTCACCAACCATTCACCGACTATTTTTTACGACTACCATACTCAGAGCTGCTTGAAAAAACGTCTTTTTCGCTCTCGGGCCAACCGTCGTCTAGTTTGTCAGCATGCAAATCGGCTACCAAAACAACGAAGCAGTGACTTCTATTTGTCCGTGTGGTGCGATTTACGGGTCACCACACCCCGAAGAAAATGCCAGGGCTTCGCCCGGCCTCTCCTCCGGGGCGGGTGGGAAGGTAACCAAACTAGACAGTGCTCAAAACTTGAGCCCAAATCATAGCCGGACCCAAGCTAACCCTACGTTCTAGTGAACATGCGAGTCAGCATGCAAATCGGCTACCAAAACAACGAAGCAGTGACTTCTATATGTCCGTGTGGTGCGATTTACGGGTCACCACACCCCGAAGAAAATGCCAGGGCTTCGCCCGGCCTCTCCTCCCTTGGACTAGCCACTGCCCCAGGTTTTCCACATGCAGGCTAAATTAAATCCAAAGCTTATAAGACTGCTTTGGAGATTTGCCGGTTCAGTCAGGCACTCAGCAGGATCTGCCCGGTGTAGTCTCATCAGCGGCCTGCATTCCAGCTGCGGTCGTCCCATCGCTGCCAGCGGCCATCCCAGCCTCGCCACTCATTGGTTTTATTCCAATTCTCCCACCAGCCTTCCTCTTGGCGCTCTTGCCCTCCAGGCTTCCAAGTCCCCCAGCAATCGTCATCTTCTGCCTCCCTGCGCAGGGCTGGAGCAGCCCTTCCAGTCTTGCCAGCAGGCTGTGACCGACCTCTTTTTTCCCGGCGTTCGGCTTCCTTTCTCTCAAGCCATCCAGGTTGCAAGGTTCTGGCCTTCGGGTTGGTCCAGCTTCTTGGGAGGTCCTCAAAAGTCGTGCGGGGCTCTGAAGCTAGGAAAGCTTCATGGCGTGCGGCTCGCACCCTTCCCTTTTGCATCTTTGCAGCTTCACGGTGTGAAAAGCCAGCAGCCAAATCTGCCTCAAACTTGCCTTTGTGCACCTTTGGTCTCGCGGGCAGGAGGTTGAGGCGGAGCGCCTCTAATCTGGCACAGCATTTCTTCCACGCAGCTGTGCGCATTTGGCGTTTCACATCTTCAGGAGCCTCCAAGAAGACTTGCATGTTTTTTCTTGTCTCTTCAAGGACCTTCTCATCTTCAGCTCTTTCTTCCTCAGTGCGGTCGTCGTCAAAGTCAACCTCTTCTTCAAGGAAGTAAGGAGTGTAAGGGCTTTGGGCGGATCGCCCAGGTTGTGTGTTCGATGCCTCTTGTTTGGTAGTGTCTGCATGCTTTCTTGCGGCATCTTCCCTTGCTTCTGCGGTGGTCAACCTCTTGGGTGGCGGACCTGGCGGAGGAATGGGCCCATAGCTCACTGGTGGCCTTTGTGGGTTTGACTGCAATGGTTTGGGCTGCGGAGCAAAGCACCCTAGTGCCTGTGGCTGCCCGCATTCGGCTGGTATTTTGGGCGGAGGTGGTGCAAGCCCATGGTTGAGCCATTCGGCAGCACTGGCGTGAAATTGATACCTTGAAGGGCGACCCCCAAGGTAAGTTTCGGGCACAGGCTTCGGCAAACTCTCAGTGGCTGGTTCCTTATATCCAAGGTTGGGCGGATGGGCTGAGCTAGCGGCTCGGTGGAAAACCTCAAGGAACTGGTGTACAGCACTGTCTACTGCAGCACCAAATTCTTGCTCCTCTTTGTTTTCCATGCTCGTAGATGCTGTCCCGGGCTCATCCCACATCCCGTCATCAAAACCTGTAGGAGCGTGACATGGTGAATCTGAAAAATCGCTTTCCACTTCAACATACACGAATTCTTCGTCATCATCACGCTGCTCCCAAGTTTGTGAAGAGGCTGCAGTTTCAGAAAAAACTCTTCCGGAATCTCCCGTGTGTGCTGGGCGGTCCCACCTTCAGGTGGTGGTTGCTCCCGAGCAGGTTCTGGATCTTCCTCCAAAAATTTGCGCGGGGCACGCAAATCTTCTTTTCCACCTGCCCCTGAGTAAGGTTGCGACGCTCCGTGCTGTCTCCTTGAGACATGAGGTGGTTTGCGACGTGGATCAGCTTGTGGAGGAGGACCAGCAGGCTGAGGTGGCGGCGGTGCCTTTCGCGGCTTCTTTGGCTCTGGAGGTGGCGGTGGTGCTTTGTGCACTGGAGTCGCTTTCCGTGGTTTCTGAGATGGCTTAGCTGCAGTTGGCTTGCCATCAAAGCCAGGGGAAGCTGGCCTCGCACTTGAGGACGGCCTCGGAGGTGGCTGCTGTGGCTGGCCGGTCGGAAAGCCAGTTCCAATTTGATTGTAAGCTCCAGCTGAACCCTGCGCCTTGCTGGGCGGAGCACCCCACGGCTGAGCATACATCTGGGAGCAGCTTGATGGGATGGAACATCCCTTCTCGTCCTGTTGGCTCTCCACTGTGTGTATTGGACCCGCATGATCGGGTTCAGCAAAATATCCTTGGCTGCGCAAAGCATTTTGAACTCTTCTTCTTTGGCGGCTTTCTCACTCTCTGCAACCTTATCAGGATGGAGGGCCCTTGAGCGGCGTCTCCAGGCTGCCATAATGGACCTCTGGTCAGCTCCAGGCGAAAGGCCTAGGAAATTCCAGAGATCCAGGTCTGGGTTCCGGCAGAGGAAGAGGTTTGCCGCATTGAATTCGTTCGGTGGGGGAGCCTCCTCCATGCCGCCTGCTTTGGTTCCAAACCGCACCTTGCGGTCTGGAGCCCATGAGAACGCCCGTGGGGGGGTTGAACCAAAACGACACGAGGCGGGCTCAGGTTGCGAAGGTGCTGGAGCAGCACCGACAGCTGACTGCACATACCCTGGGGCAGTATTGACCGTTTGTCTAGCTTTAGGGTCTTTTTGACTGGGCATGGTGATGGTGTTGGAATGAAGCATTCCTGAAGATATGCCTTTCTGTGCAACATGATCTTCATACAAGTAAGCATGCACTGCGTTGGAAGTCCAACCACCAAACCGTTTCAGCCTGTCCAAATCCCCTGTAGTGGCAAAAAACGCCGTTGCCCCCCCTTTCCTTAGTGAGTGGGACCCCGCAAGTTCGCTTGGAAAGCCTGCTGCCAAGGCAGCAATTTTGACAAGATTAGTAATACTCTCCCTGTCAAAACCCGTCCCATTCTCCAGTCGGAAAATTGGCGCCTCCTCCTCGGAGCTTCGCCAACGATGTGGGAAAAGGGCCTGAATGGCGGCCAGCGCTTCGACCGGGCAAAGGTCCCCCTTGGAACGGTGGTGTGATCGTGCCTGCCCCCTACCATACTGGTCGTTTTTAGATGATTTCACTTGAACAACAACTTCATCAGCATGAACCCCTCGGCAGGATTTGCCTTCGTGGTAAAACGCTACATCTGCAGGGCGAAGCGCCCTATTCAGGGGGTCTGTCCCATCAACTTGGGGAAGAAGCTCGCTTGCCCGCATCATGAAAAACCAACCTGTCAAAAGGGCCCCTTTAATGATGACCTTATCCTTGGCCGAAAACCCACCGGCATCTAAGTGCTGGATGAGCCAGCGAAGCATGCTGGGTGTGACAGGAAGTTTGCGGGTGGGGGCACCTTCCCACCGTTGCAATCCTGCGATTGCTGCCCAAAGCCGGGGTCTTCCCACTAAAGGGTCTGGAAAACCCGATGAAATGTGCGCATATCTGATGGCAGATAATCTTTGACGGATTCCCCCAACTGACCTTTTCATGACCTGATGTAAAAACACCACGAACCTGATGAGTCTTTGCTCGTCTTCTTGGCGAGCGGAGCGCTCTTCCCCGTCAAGAAACAAAGGGGCCCTAGAACCACTGTTATACAGTACCCATTGTTTCCAGCCAGAAGCATAAACCCTTCTAGTTGAATCAGCAAGTTTTGCCATTACAGCCTCTAATGCCAACTGGCCCAACGTTTCCGCACCTCCCAGGCAAGCGTCCGGGCGTTTTTGCGGCAGGAGGTGGGGGCGGGCTGAATCAACCCCTCAAGGGTCGTTAGTTCAGCTTTGGACGCTCTCTTGCCCAGAGGACCCCCAACCTTTTTGTTTTCTTTTGAGCTTGAGCCGGCGCAGTGAGTAGGGGCTTGAAAGCTAGCTTTTTCTTTCCACGAAGTGAGGAACAGTTCCTGGGAAGGGTTCCTAGGGTTCCGTCCCCATGCCTTGAGCCAAACTTCGAGCTGCTCCTGTGCCTGAATTTCGTCAGGATCCAGAACGCCTGCTCGTTCAAAGGCCTGCCCGCTGACAGCTTGCAATAAGCTCTGCGCAGCCTGCCAGCCGATTTCTCGCACTGCTGCCCTGACTAGCAATGGCTTCTGGTCATCTGACGTTGCTTCCCATGATGTTTGATCTCCTCCCTGCATTTCCCATACTTCCTCGGGGAGCAAAGGGCGCACTGCCCCAGTGCCATCCTCTAGGAGGGTTCCTCCTGGAATCTTGAGAGGGTCTCCAACAAGCCTTGGGCCGCATGCAACTCCTTTGACACTGTGCACTAAGTACCTTGCGTTCGTTTCTTTGTCCACCACGTGGCCAACCGGCCTTGGAAGCCAAGGATCTCCAGTGGTAACGATCGTGGGCTCTCGGGTGAACATGAAGCGAGGGGGCAGCAGCCAGTTGGAGAGGAACTCCCCCGACTTGAGGGAGCATGCAGCAGGGGTTCACCTCAGCCACTTTCCAGCATCTCACCTGCTCCGCCCGATTGGCCGCGGCCCCATAGAGCCATATGCTTCTCTTTCGGGCAAAGAAGCTCCCTAAGTGATCAGTTTGGACAATTGCGTTGTGCAAAGGCCCGTGACGCCACCCCAGCTCAGTCAAGATCTGCTTGCTCTTCTGGCTAAGGCTTTGTGGGGCGTCAATGATGGCACCTTTTAATTGCCTAGCTTCTGCAAATGCCCTTTTCACGGAGCTGGCTTCTGTGCCAAGTGGGTCAAAGCTGATAGACGCGGTCAACCAGTTGGCTTCCTTGACTCTGGTGGTCGACCCGCCACCTCTGGCCCAGCCCAGCTCAAAACATGCCAGATGGTCACCGAACTTGATCTGGCACAGACCTCCTGTGAAAGGCTGTACTTGAGGGTTGCTGGGGAGGCCAAGACTTGCCCAATGGTCTCTGACAACTGAGCGGCGAGGGCGGCCGTTTCCCCCTTCTCGCGAGGCAGTCTCAAGGTAGGTCTCACTGCTCCTCGCAACATTTCCTCCCAATCCCCGGTCAGGGAGAGCTGGGTCCATCCCTGGGCTTTCATGTCAGCTTTGACCTTGCTCTCATCCTCACGAGTCAGCCAATCATTCAAGGTGTTGTGGTAGGTCCGCACAAAAACTCCCTCTACACTGAAGCCATTCTCAGCCTCCATTCTCTGTAGAAGAAGCAGTAAGGCCCGCACGTATCGGTTCTTGGAGCGACGTGATTGCAGCCATCCCCGCACATTTGAGGCCGGTGACGTACAAGATCATATCCCCTTGCCACGCGGTTTGACGAGAAGCCGCAAGCACAATGAAGGTCAGCAATTCATACACAGCAATGATCTCGAGGTGACCCTCGGTTCCCATTACCATCCTTAGTGCTGGGAGATAAGCTTTGCATGATCCCAGGTGGAACACCCGGTCCTTCCAGTCTGCGGCACCTAGTCGATCCAACGTGGCATCACCGCCAACGAATCGGGCCTTCGGGGCCATGCCTGGCAAGGCCAACCTTTCTCGGATGGGGAGTAGCTTGCCAAACGCCACCCTGAAACTTGAACCCCACGGCTTCTCCATTTGAAGCCTGACCCAGTCCAAAGCATCCCAGAATTCTTCCCACATGACGTGCAGCTCCTGTGGAGTTCCCCACGGCTGAGCGTACTCGTGGTCACATGGGAGCTGTTGCAGTGGCCGGTAGAACACTGGGAGGTATGGGACGAGCTCGGGGGCTGAGGAAGCCCAGTATTGCGCCGATCCTGCGAGCTCTCGGAGAAGTTTCACCTTTACTTGTGTGCAACCCCTTTGCAGGGAGGGTTCCCTCAGCAAATACTTGGCTTTCATGCGCTTGGGCTCGGGCAGTGTGACTGTCTGAGCTTCAAAATCGAGATGAAGCCCCCATAGCAGTTGAGATGGCGCCGGAATACCTTCCTCAGCCAATTTTTCCAAGTTGATTGCTCCTGGGCCCCACACGTCCATAGCCGCCAAAGATCGCTCGATGCGGTTTCCCACCACCGGCTCAACTACGACTCCATCATCCATCAGCCATCGGCTGGTATATGGGACAACATCATTGAAATGAGGCAAGCTCGGACGGAACGTCCCGTGGTGTTTCTGAGCTGCAGTGGCCCAAATCACAAACTCGCCCGGTGCACCTATACCCAGCCAAATACCATGACAAGGCTCAGCACAAGGATCCCGAGCAGCCGGGTACAAAACTCGGGCACGTCGGTGCTTTTGAGAAAATGCCACTTGAATGCCCTGGGTACGTCCCGTTTGGCACAGCGTTGTGGAACCTGCGGGTGACGCGATCGCCACCACAAGCTTTGTCGCAGAACCGCGCGATGTCTGGGTTGCGCTGCTGCTTAGATGTGCTGGGTGTTTGTTAACTAGTTGTAACACTTTGATGATGTTAACTATAGTTAGCTACAAGGTTAAAAACTTTAGTAACAAGTTTAACATAGTTAGGATAAGCATCTATAACTATTTAGGTTGCAGCTTAACAAGGTTAAGAAAGATAAGAAATACCTTTTTTTTAAAGTATGTTGTCAATAAATTTTGAAAGTGTTTTTCCAAAAAAGAAAAATGTATATTGCATAGTTGTATTTTTTGTAGACATGCAACAGATTTTTTCATGATTATGTTGGAATATGTTTTAAAAAAATCTATGTATCAATATATAAGATAAGCAAAATGTTTTTTTTTGCCTTCTTAAATTCAAAATTCCAATGTTCCATATTGTTGTGTGAAACTGTACTTTGAAAGTCATGAAACTATATATATTGTTTTAAAAAGAATAAGATTGATTTTTTTGGGAAATGAACAAAAAGAATTGCACAGGGCTGATGGCTGGTTGATTATAACAACATTTGGATGTTTGCAGATAGTTACATTGTAAGTTGAATACGTTTGATTTTCACATGCCAAGGTCACAGCAAGTCAAAAGCTCTTTGGTTTAAGCATGAATTTACACATGCCAGGTTTCAATAACTTGCAGCCTTGAGGCTCCAACACATGCAGCCCTGAGGCTCCAACACATGCAACCCTGAGGCTCCAACATCTTGAAGACAAGAAAACTCAACACATGCAGCCTGCAAGGCTCTTATTCTGGTTACAACAAGGAATTTCCTTGAAAAATGTTGAAGCTTGCCAGCCAGTGATTCCAAATGTGTGAGTGAAAATCCAGTGCCAAAGGTCTTATTAACATACACCAAACCCATGTGGCGCCTGGCACATCCAAATTCACTTTTTTTCAATGGTAGTGTGAACTCAGGTCAGGTGAGGAGGCAACAATGTAGTCACCAATCCAGTCTCAGCTTTGTTGAAAATGACAACAGCTGCCAAAAGGTCCAAACTAACAAGATGCAGTTCTGCTTCCTTTGGAACCCATTTGGCAACTTTTTTCTTCACATTGACTTCTTTCAAAGAAAAAGCCTTCAAGATGGCACAAGTCATGCCATCGCATTCCAACAAATACTCTAAATGGCCACTTCCAAATGGAAAAGCATCATGTTGTTCTGCAGGCAGTTTATAAAGCACACAATCCCCAATCTTGCAAATATGTCCAGATTTCATTCTGGCAGCATTGCTGGCTTGGCAAAGGTGATGGCTTTGGGCAATGCCTTGAGCAATCAAATAAGCTTTCAATTTATTGGAAATGGGATGTGGCTCCAAAAAATAAGCTCCCTTTCTGTATGCAGCTTCTTGTTTCAAATGTGCCAGGTGATCACAAGTCAGTTCTTTCAAGAGTGTGTCTTCATAGCGATTTGTGTTATACAATCCAGAGCCATATCTTCTTGCCACTTTGTGCTTCCTCTCCAAAGACCAACAAGAAGGCAGGCCATCAAATTGCTGTAGGGCTTGTTCAAAATGTAGACACCAATGAAATTTGGGCCTCATGCTTCCAGCCCAACCAGCAGCCTTTGTCAAGGCTAAAGCCTTCTCTACAGCTTGCTGCAATTGTCCAGGCTTAGGCAAATGTTGAGTCGAAGCCACCAACAAATCCAAGACATGGCACCATGCCAAATAGACTTGCTTTGGGACATCACATGCTGGTAGGACACAGCAAGTTTCCATAAAGTAAGCCAACACAGGGTAAATGGACAACATTTCTGATGCAGACAGCACCATTTTTTCATTCTTTTTGTGGGCCTCCACCTTCTTGGCTTGGAACAATTTGTGAAAAGCAGCACTTCCAGGTAAATTTCCAGGCCAAATCCACAGTTGTAAATATTGGCAGAAGGTGCTCCAAATGTTTGGCATGTCTGTTGCCATAGCTTCCAGGGCCCACTGCATGATGTAGCAAAGAACACCATTGGAACATAAGGCATGCATCCAGTCATGCACATAACCAGTGGCTGGTCTTAACAAACCCAAATCTTCCAAAGGTTTGCTCATCAGAAGTGCCTGGGGTGAAAATGTGAAGCCACAGGCTTGCTGCCACTTTTTGAATGTGGCTTTGTTTTCAGTATTCTTTTTGATTTCTAACCTTTTCCATGATTGCAATATCTCCTCATCACTGCAAATATCCAAATCTTCAAAGAGAAGAAATTTGGAAGTGATTTTGTAATCTTCTTCCAAGCTGCTGTTGCCCTGGCTCACTCCAAAAACATTTTTGCAAAGCTGACACAATCTGGAGCCTGTATCTTGTCTGTTCATAAAAGTTTGCCTTTGTGATGCTCCATCCTGCAAATGAAAGCCCAAAGTCCAAAAAAGTCGTAAGCATTGATCACCTCTCTTCAAATGTATTCCAGCCAAGGGTGACCCATGTTCATGCAGGAACATTCTCTCCAACAATTTTCTGACCAATTGTGAAATACCAGCTTCAACATTGGAAACTTCATTGCTTCTGGCAGCCATCAAAGTGAACCAATTTTTTTCATCAGTCAACACATCAGTACCCAGCTCAAGCCAGCTGAAATAAAGACACCAAGTCTTTCTAGCTGTGCTACTGAGTTGGTTTCCAGGGTGCAACTCATCTGCATACAGAATGCCTTGCCATGGTCTTTGGAAACTGGATGGCCTTTGGTTGTGCTTGCCAAGCAAAAGCTGAAAGAAATATCCTCCTTCAGCAAACATTCCTTGTAGAAATGTAGGCAAGTTGAGCATAGGAATTCTTTTCCTTCCACCAGAGATGGTAATGACTTCCACATCTTCTATCAATTGTCCATAACTGGATAAGTCTTGCAAAGTCACATCCACAGCTTGCTTGATGTTCTTTCTGCTATGAAGTTCAGGACAGCCTTCCTTTTGCACCAAATTTAAAACTTGCTCCAAAGCTGAACAACTCAAGTATGGTAACTTTCGCCTAAAGGTCTCTAACCTTCTTAGCTTGGCAGCTCTGGTGTTCTCATCTTCCATCTATCCATGGCTGGACCCAAAGTGTGTTCTGATGTTGGGTTAGCAGTTGTCTAAATTTGAATGTCTCTCATATCTTCTGAAAAAAATGTTTGTTCTGGTACATGTATATACATAAGTCATCAAGCTATCATATTTTGCACCTGTGAACAAAATAAATCATGAACTGGCAGTCCTTGAACCATATGGTCTAGCTGATGCAACCACAATCAAAGTTGGTTCAACATAGTGTGGCAGGCAACCAGCCTTGTGCAGGCTCCAAGTGACAAAAGCAAATAGCCTTTTGGAGGCTCCCTATACCCAGAGCACCCTGAGCTGTCTTGACCTTTTTTTTCCCACAGTTCAGATCACAAGTCTTCCAACATGCCTTGCTTGAGCAAAAACACTGTGCAACCTTAGTGGCTACATCACTGCCATGACATGGCAGCCCTGCACAGATTTCAAACAAGCTTCTATTTGTAAATCTTTCCCCTCTTTGCTTGGTCCTTCTTCCACTTCAAGTAATCTGCTCTTCCATGGAATCTCTGGCCCTTGAAGGTTGGATTACGACATGTTTCACATCCAGCAGCACTGCCTCTGCATCGGAGGCAACCCAATATCTTTTTCTTAGAGGCTGAGCTTTTGCTGGTGGAGCTTCCTTTGTTCTCACCAGAAGCTGGTTTGGCAGCTGGCCTTTTCATAGAGGTTTGGGGAGCTGACACTTTGGCACTTGCAGGTCTCTTCAACAAGATGTCCATGGCTTCTTTCTCATAATCTTCCAACCCTTTTTTTTCTTTTGGCTTTGTCTGACAATCATCCATAGTGACATCATCCATAGTGACATCATTGCTTTCTTCATTGTTTTTTTCTTGGTTCACATTCTCTTGGTCCAAAGGCTTGCCATTCTTTCCAGGCTCATTGGTCAATGCCAATGCCCTTTTTGGAGGTGAGGATGCCTGGCCCATCTGTTGCTTCTCTTTCATGATGTCCAATGCACTCACACTGGATGGCAATGCTTTCTTTGGACTGGCCTGCTGGTTGAAGAAGGTCAGCTTCATGCCTTGGGCAGAAGAAGCTGAAGGCTCTGCCAAGGGCTTGTGTACCAAATCTCTCAAAGCCTGCATGAAGTCAGCAGGGAATCCATGAGCTGAAGAAGATTGCTTCCCTTGCAATCTTGTCCTGGAATTCTTGCTCAAATTCGAGTTTGTGCTTCTGACACATACCTGACTGGCAATTTCTGGGAGTTGAGGCAAAGTTTTGAGACTTGGCTTTTCTTCACCATAGACTTTCCCTAACCAATCTTGTCCCAGGTCTGTGGGCAGCTCTGGGTAAACCTTCAGAGGTGCAACTTTGGATTGAATTTTGCTGGCTTGAAACAAGCTGGTGAATTGCGTAGCCAGCATGTAGGTGTAATCACCATCTGGCATCTGCATCCCATGCCACAACATAGATTGCACTAGCAAGGCCACACAATACCTTTTGGTATCTTCTTTGATGGAAGTCAATCCCAACAACCTCAGCCTTTGTACAATCAAGTGTGGAGCTTTGGTAATCTCTCCAGTCATAAGTTGCTGGATCTCAGCTTCTGTCAGGTAGGCAGGAACATTCACCAAGCTTTGAGGGCTTTTCACTATCTTGCTTCCCTTGGATCCTTCTCCTCCTTCAGCAGCTCTTTCCATGATTTTGTCTTGAAGCCATTGCTTCTTGGTATCTTCCAAAGAACTCTTTGTGATAGCCTCCAGCATGCTGACATAATCAGATGCCAACAAATTGGTGCTGCAGTCAATCTTCTTCAGCAAAGCTACCAACAAACTCTCTTGTAGTGCAGGTGCACTCTTGAAAGCCAGCAACTTCTCAACATCTTGAAGCTCCTTGATAAAGTCTTTGGATGTCCAAGCCATGGCAGAAGTCTAGCAATGGAAGCAATATTGTATTTGTTGTGATTGTTGGTAAATTTGATTTGGTTTTCATGCCTAGATTGATTTTTGCAATAGACATTGTGGAGCAGCCATCTCGGGATATCTGTTTGCAACCAAAACATATCTGCAGCAGCAACAGTGAGGAAATCAAGTAGCCAATAATGGCTCACTGCAAGAACATGCCATCATAGGAGCACAACTGACCAAAATCCAAGCTCTATGCAGAATTATGTTTCAATCCAGCATTTGTATGCTCTCAAACTGTTAAGTTGCCAAGCATGCAGCCAATGGCTCATCTACAACTATAATATGTGTATATATGAAATAGGATTGTTTAGTACTCTGGTAATCAGAATAGAATAAAGAAGAAGAACAAAACATATATTTAATTTATAGATTTGGTACATGCAGTTCCAAGAAAATGTGATAATTGTTATGTGCACATACAATGACTTACAATCAAGATAGTATATCTATATATGTACAAAAAATATATGTATATATTTTAGTACAAAATGAATTATATTTGAATATTTAATAGTGTCTTATATTATATCAAAGTTTTGTTTTACTTGTAACTTTATATATATATATATGTAATATTTAACTTAGTTTACTGAATTAGTAATTGAATTACTAAATATTAAATTCAACAAATTGACTTGATGTTTATAGTATTTGAAAATGAACTTAGTGAACTGAATTGGTTTTTAATGTATTAAGATCAATTCAGCATATTGAATTGGTTTGCAAAATATAGCAAAACCAATTCAGTGTACTGAATTGGTTTGCAAAATATAACAAAACCAATTCAGTGTACTGAATTGGTTTGCAAAATATAACAAAACCAATTCAGTGTACTGAATTGGTTTGCAAAATATAACAAAACCAATTCAGTATACTGAATTGGTTTGCAAAATATAGCATAACAAATCCAGTGTACTGAATTGAAGTTGTTTATACACAATATCTAAGTCAACAAACTAAAATGATTAATTTTAAATCCATGCTGCATATATTGCAGTCGAGAATCTCTTCTACATCTGCTCCAAACAGAAAGAACAACTTGTCCACTGGCTCAGTGATGGGGAAGCACTGGAAGAAACAATTCCACTTAGCCATGTGGAATGGAGTGTTCAGCTCCTGCTTGGTCTCTGGGCTCATCTGTTTAAAGGTATCCATGGCTGAGTGGGCGGAAGAATTCGTGCTGGAATCTTGTACATGTGATGAAGCATGTCATTGATGCCAACTCTTGTTCATTTACTCGCATCACATTCATTAGTACTCTATCATTCTTGAACCAAGAACTGAAAATATAAAACAAAATGAATGCTAATGTCATCCATGCAAAGTCATGTCAACAAACAACCAAACAATTCAAGTTCAAGCAGCCATTAATGGCTCCATGACAAACCCAAACCATGTGTTTCCATGATCAATCAGCCTCCAGGGCTCCATGCACTGACAGGTAGGCAGCTTCCTATCATATATTAGTTTGCAAACCTTGCATTATGATTTATATTTTTTTATTCATTGATTTGCTATAGTTACAAAGAACCAACATCAATCACTTCTGGTCTTGGCAGGACACATCCACCCAGCACTTTTTCTCAGGATTCTTGGCAACATGCTGTGACATATTTGCAAAAAAGACCTCTGGTGGAATGTTCATCACCAGGATGATTGTCTCAAATCATTTAGTCTGAGCACCAAGGGAACATGCTGTCAAAACCACGGGTCCTCAGAGTATAGATATGGTTGTCAACCAAGGTCCTCATCTGTGGATCCTGCAAGTACCTGAACTGACATCCCCATTGGGTCAAGACAAATTCTATTCACCATTTTTTCTCATTTATTTGTCAAGAAAAAAACTAAAATCATCACCAAGTTGCAAAGCCACCAGCTGCTCTGCCTTCTGCCAATCCTGCTGGATGTAAGCCTCAGGGATACAGCTTGAAGGTTTGCAAAATACATTACACACAAGCACAACATGAACAACACATGCAGCCCACAGGGCTCAACATGCACCATGAATGCAGCTGGGCAACTGCCAGCAAAGGAACCATGTAGTTCTTCCATCCAGTGGGGACTTTGGCTCCAGACTGACCTGCAATCCACTGGGCAGAGGGTGAAGACTTTCCCTTGCCCTGCTCACCTTCCTCAGCAGGCTTACCTTTGCCATAAGGCCCAAGATCTGGCACTCTTGGAGGAGGAGGTGGCAATAGTGGCATGCCCTTACCTTCAGCACAAACAGAAGATGGTGCAGGCTCCAGCAAGTCCTGGCCATGCTTCTTCTCAAGGTGTTGTTGCAGTTCCAACTGCAGTTGATCAGCCTGCATCTTCAACTTTTCATTCTCCTGCTTCAAGTTTGTGTTCTCCACCTTGAGCTCCTGGTTCTGTCGCAGCACAGCTTCATACCTTTGCAGGGGTGAGTAAGTCATCTGGGGGACAAAGACACTAGCTCCAGTCAGGATCCAATTGGCTGCTGTCTGGCTCTGGTGCGGTATGAAGATGTCACCAGAAGGAGACATGTTGACATCTGCAATCCTTGCCAAGCACCTCAGATTGCTCCAGCTGCCACCATCCTCCACATAGTGATCGCTCACATACCAGCAGGCTTGCTTGGGCCCATGCTTGGTGTACCACATCCAAAGGTCCTGGTCCACCTTCTTCAAGGGATAGGTCCCATTGACCATGAAGTCTGCCAACTTCCAGGTCCCAGTGAGCACTTTCGAGATGCTCCTTGGTTTGTGCAGAAGTGAGACTGCTGAGGATACTACCTATCATTATTGTCAACCCAACCTACTTACAATCAAGCAGCTTACAACAAGATCATGAAATCAAACAGCCCTGAGGCTCCATGCCACCAAACATGAATTGCAAGCATAAACCATGGACAACCTAATGAGCAGCCTTACAAGGCTCAAGCCTATCCATGCAATTAAACTGCCAACTGTTCCATATGTTCCTATGCACCATGAGGAAACATAACCTTCAGCTATACAATACAAATTTTAGCATATATTGAACTTCATATTCCACACAGCCACAGACAATTAGCATCTTTTTTGACCCAGCCATTGCCCAAGACATTCTAGTCAGAGATAGGCTTGACAAACTTACCACTCTTGTTGTAAGATCTCTTTGCACCTTCTGCACATGTGGAGCAGTCAGCTTCCAAATATTCCAAACATTTCTGCACATTGGAAGCTTCTAGAAGGATAGCCACATCAGCATGTTTGCTGGAAGGCCACATGGCAGTCAAACTTCCAAAGTCATCTGGCAAAGTCACCACAACAGATGCCTCTGATAATTTCCCACATTCTTTCTTCTGCTTCTTCTTTGGTCTCTGCTCTTCACTTCCAAACAATGACTCAGCACCTTCTCCTTGGCCTTCAGCCATGGTCTCCTTCTCCAAGCTTTCGGCATGTACCAAGGACACCAAATTCATGAGCCTTGGTCCTGCTGACAAGGACAAATTCTTTTTCTTGCAATCAGGACACACCAGCTTGGTTATGCTGTGGTGAGAAGGTCGAAGCTTCAGAAAGGTCTGGTTGTCAGCATTGGTCAGCAGCAAATCTTCAGGGATCACCACATTGATGCCTTTCCATTGGATGGCTGTCAGCTGCTTGATTTCCAAGGCCATGGGCAAGGAGAGGAACAGCTAAAACCTTTGGGGCAAATTTGAGAAGCCACATTGTTTCCAAGTGCAACATGCAATGACAACCATGGCAATGTACAAAGGACAATACACAAAAGCAACATCAAACAGCCTTCCAAGGCTCTCACACACACAGAGATTCCAATTCATTTGTGCTGATGTTGTTTTCTCATCTTCCTCTGTCCTTGCAATTGGTGAAACTGTGAAACATCATCTCTTGGCTTTTTTGCCACTGCTACTTTTGGCAGCTGCTCCAGCAGTGGCACCTGACTCTCCTTCCTTCTTTTTTCTTTT
This sequence comes from Cladocopium goreaui, assembly GCA_947184155.2. NCBI lineage: Eukaryota > Dinophyceae > Suessiales > Symbiodiniaceae > Cladocopium > Cladocopium goreaui. Next base: position 55,908 of record CAMXCT020001019.1, read on the forward strand.
CTTGGCCAACATCTCTGACTCACACAACAGCAAATCTCCTGGCTCCAAATCTTTGGTATTCACATAGCAAGGCAGCTCCAAGCTGCCACATTGTTTCTTTTCCAATTGCATGTTGACCAACTCCTCATCCATGGTGGGCTTCACATACCAAAATGGTACAAGTACAGTTTTGTCATCCACCTTGTCAAATTCAGAGATCATCTTGGGGGCATTCACTCCAAATTTTCCCACCATGACTTTCACCTTGTCTTTGTCCTGGTCCTTGACATGGAACAAGGATCCATAAGGTTTGAGAACCAAAGATCCAGCAGCAAAATGCTGCAGGGCACAGACTCCCACTGGATTTGCCACAAAGCCAATTGCTTTGGCATTTACAGGGCCAGTCATGAAAGCCTTGTGCAATTGCATCTGGGTTGAATGCAATTGGATGCTTTCTTGGATACCAGTGTGCTTGTACACCAGCTGCTTTTCCGCAATGTCATCAGCCAATAGAATTTGCATAGTCTTCTTGCTTTTTCTCCAATCTTTCAATTGATCTCCCAAAGGCACCACCAAGGTATCAGCAGCCCCAACCAGTGGTACATGTTCAAACCTCAGTGGACCAAGGGCTTGCGCAAGTTGTGGAAAAGTAAGCACCACCCCCAAAAAGCAAACTTTCACCCCAAAAATATCCAAGGAACTTAGCTCCAGCAAGGGTCACTTCCATGAGCTGATAAATGGTGCTGCCCACCTTGGGATTCTGGTAATTGCTCCCAATCTCCAGATGTTGGTTCTGCAGCAATGCCACTGCAACAGGATCAGGCTGCAACAAGTCTTGGAAAGCTTCCTGGCTTCCTGCTGCACCAGGACTTGGTGCATCACCACTGTCTTGACTGGAGATGTCAGGAGGGCAAAGCATTTCAGAAGCAAATTGGTCTCTGATGTCTTCCAAAGATTTCCAGGTCTTGCTCTCCCTGCCCATTTTTTGTTTCTGGCAAATGAAAAGCACCACTCTGATACAAAGACGACCAAAAACATGCAGCCTCTTCAGCTCTTCCAAGTGTTTGGCCTTTTCCACTAAAGACCAACTGTTTGCTAGCAATTTCTCTGCATCTTGGAGCTCAGCTTTGCATTTTGTTTTCAAGCGATCAAAATCACTCTTCACCAACAGCTTGCTGATCTTGTCCACAATCTTGCTGGATGTCAACTGAGCAGCAAGCACAGCCACCCTGAAGCATGGCAATAAATTGCCACTGACCTTGAAGTCATAGTGAGTCAACAGCTTCATGAACTCTTCACCCAGCAAAGCGCTTTCTCCAAATTGTTTGCTAAAAGCAACCAGAAAGGTTGCCAGGGGCATCTGCTCTCCCCCAGTGTACAATTTAGCAAAGTGTGCTATTTCATCCAAATAGTCTTTGCATTGAGGCTCACCCATGGCAGTCTGGGCCACAGCAGCTTCCAATGTCTTTCCCAACTGGATATATTTACTGATGGTGGCCAAGCATTCCAACTCAGTGGCAGCCACTTGTGCACTGTTGCTGCTGTTCAATGCAGCAGAGTACAGCAAGGGCAGTGTAGGGAAATTTTCTTCCAAGCATTCAGACAAGATCAACCATTTCCAGCCATTCTCCAAAATGCCTTTCAAAGATTCATTCGAAACTCCACACATGGCTTTTGCCTTCAAAAAACTGGTGCTGTGTGAAGCTCCAACTGTCAAGTACAGTTCATCTCCTTGGACAGGTGCCAGAACCTGAGGAAATTGCTCCACCAGCACCCTGTTGGCTTCAATTTGCTCTTGCCTTTTGGCCATCTTGCTAGACAGGCCAAAAGCCACTGAAGAACTTTCCAAGAGATCCTGTCTGAACCCCTGGCTCATCAATTTTTCACCCTTTGCTAAAACATCATGCCCATTGAGCATTGCTCCACCGCGGTTACTAGGATGCACCAGGAGTTTGCCAGGAGGGACAACTTGGTGGGATGCAAGGCCATGCTTCAACCAAAGCTGGTTCAGCAGCACCATCTTCAAGTTCACTGGCTCATTGGAACCAATGATAGCAGCAGCTTCAGCTTTCACTGGATCACTCAAAGCCATGGCGTGTGGCTGTGAAACTCAAAGCAAAATTGTGGCTGTATAGATGTGGTGCTGTGATGTCTTTCCTGTGCTGCTTACATCTAGACATGTCAAATTGACACCAAGTTATGTTTCCTTCCTGTGGACAAAAAACACATGTAAAGCAAGTATCAAACAAGCTCCAACCATGGACCATGCAGGAAAACAGACTCACACAATGTCCATGTGCAAGAAACATGCAGCCATGAAGGCTCAACCATGGCAAACCAACAAAGTGCAAGAAACATGCAGCCATGAAGGCCCAACCATGGCAAACCAACAAAGTGCAAGAAACATGCAGCCATGAAGGCTCAACCATGGCAAACCAACAGACATGCAGCCATCATGGCTCAACTTATTGCAAGCATACAGCAATCCAGACCCAACCTATGCAAACAGCCATCAAGCCTTCAGGCTCAACCTATACAAATTGTCAAGCATTATACTTAGTATTTGAAAAAAACCTTTAGCAAGTTTAGCTACTTTAGCAAAAACTTTAACAACTTTAGCTAAAGCTTTAATTTTCCCTTAATTTTCCTTAGAAACTTTAACATGTTTAAATAATTTACCTAATCCTTTCACACATTTAACAAATTTATAAGAAGTTAAGATATGGTTACATATGACTTAGATGTGATTTACAATACGTTAACAAACATCACTAACTACTTAACAAACACCCAGCACATCTAAGTGGTGGGTGATCATATTTTGATCCCGAAGCATTCCGCCCTCTCATGTCATTGATGGGCCTCCCTTCCTTCGAAATAGTCCGGTCTGGGTTTTGCTTTGGTACCCTGCCCAATGGGCTCTCTGTCACCCCGCTGCGGACTAAGACTTCTTCAATGGCCTCATTTTCTGCAGCATCAGGAGTTTCGTTCGAGCACAAAAGCACGGCCCCATAGGATGCATCCTTCCATGCCTTTTCCAGCATTTCTTGCTCGTAGCCTCGGACCGAGCCGTGATTTTTGGCGCGCTCTCGGACTGGAGCAGTCCTTGCCCGACTCGGGACTCCCTGCACGACACACTGCTGGAGATACGCAGCATGGTTTTGCGAAAGGCCTCTCAGCTTCCCATCTTTTGCATGTGCCAGGTGTTCCCCTGTTCGCTGCACTCTAGCAAGGTTGACCATACGGGCAGCCTCCGGCACGGACCTCATAGCAAGCAGCATGCGCAGCTCTCTTCACAACTTCTTCAGAGTATGGCTCTTGGCACACATCCAAATAGGTCTGGGCCAATTGCTCAGGATCCGTGGCAGCTCCAGCTCTTACCGTGTGGCTACCGTCGCTGGGTCCAAACCGGGTATTTGGCTCTTGTCCCCCAAACCGGATATTTAACTCTCTTCCAGCCTTCGGCTCCTGCTTGCAAATGGGATCAAAGTCTGAACTTGAATTTGAACCGCCCCCCCCCGTTGAACCGTCCCCCCCCGCATCACAGGTTGCGCAGGCAGGGGCGGCGGGTGGGAGATCGGCCCAAACGTGCGCCAAGGCACGCAAGGAGTGACGTTCAGCAATGTAGGTTTGCCAATCCCAGTCTTCGTAGGCTGCTTTGACCACGAGGCCCCACGCAGCACACACACTGCTGGAGCATAGCGGCGAGCCGCGGAGTGCAAAGACGTTGGGCAGGGAGCTAGCTGCGAGGAGCCCGCTCGAGCCAACATCAACAGTGCCCAGGGGTATAGCTCCTGGGAAACTAACCACCAGGACCGGTGCGGAGACGCGCCTGTGGTGAAAGGGATGATGCGGGCTCCCGTTTGGCTGCGAAGCTGTTGCATGCAAGGCAAATCCCAAAGCGTCGGGTACCGACCAGTCGGAGAATCACCTTCAATGCAAAACAGGCGACCATTGGCTTCCAGAACATGGCAGAGGTCGGCAAGGAATGCAACACCGGCATTGTCTTCCACTTCCAATGGACGGGAACCGTCCCCTTCCACCTTCTCCCACGTGCGGGTCCCGCTGGACACTGTGCTCCGCGACTTGCATGGCACAAGGGATGCCTTGGTAGGTGAGGCCCTGTGTCCACCCACCTCCGCCCATGGAAACTTCTTGCCCGAGTGGTCCATAAGCAAAGGACAGCCGGTGTTGGAGGGAAGGGGCAGGCAGTGCAGGATGAGTGTGGAAGCAATCTCCCAAGGAGGCAGGTGGCTTTGGTGTTGATTGACCAACACGATAGGGGCGTTTCTGTTGCTGCGCGCACCTGGTGCAGGTGCAGAATATCTTCGACCTGACCACGGTCGAGAGATTCTTGCCAAGGTTCTGTCGCCAACTCACGTGTGATCTTGCTTCGCTCCCGGAGCTTGGACAGGAAGGCATGAGGGTCGCGGGGCTGGAGTAGCCGCATATGGCTTCGGTGAATGGTGACAATCACCAACCGCTCGGAGTCCTCACCACTTCCATGGAGGAGGTCTGCTTCCAGTCGCCCAAAATAGGAAAGCCGAACTACCACCAAAGTTGTGCCCCGCAGGCTGTCTCCAGCGAGCGACAGCAATGTCCTGTAATCCTTTTCGTGGTGTGGGTAAACACAATCGTGGACGTTCTGCCTCAGGAAATGCTCAGTCTCTGTTATCCAAGCGGGTGGATCACCCAGGTGTGCATGTGCAGACGCTGCCTCTTCCCACAAAGTGTGCCGTAGTTGAGCTGCAGACTTTCTGGCTTTTTCCTCGCTGACTGTCGGGTCAAAAGCTTTTGCCAGACCAATACCCACATGCAAGGGAAGGCATTGCCGCTCTTCAAACTCCTGACCGTCCCCAGTGGGAACGCCAGTCTCCACTACTGAGAGTTTGTCCTGGTAGTCAACGTAAGGAATTGGAGGAATTCCGAGCTCTGCATCCAGACGGAGCTCACCGACGCCAACGCCTTCACTCCAAGAGGGCGGTGTGAATTCTGCATCTGCACGATGCCCGGCCTTTGGCTCGTACTTCAACGCTTCCAAATGGCGACATGCTTCCTCTGCTAGCGCCGGATGACCATGCTCCGCAGCTGTTTCAAGGCAGGCAATCAAATCCAGTCTCTCACCAACATCTTCGGCCGCAAGAATCCTGGCAACCACATGAGATTGCAAGTAATCTGATGGATCGTGGAGTTGGGCAAAAAGCCCGTTTGCGAGCAACTTCTGCCAACGCTGCATCCGGTCCAACTCCTGTGTAGACAGCTCGCTATCTGGAGGGGAGCCCTCCTCTTCACACTCCTGCGGCGGCAGTTCAAGCCACGAAAGATCAGGGCCTTTTACTGCCTCTTGCAGGTCATCTTCCATACGCGTCAAAGGAACTTGGTAGTCGGCAGGAACTGCCCATTGCGTATCGCCGGCCTTGTCCTCTTCGCCTGGCTCAGAGCCGGATTGCCGGCTTGCCTTTGTTTTTCCCTTGGGCTTGGCTTGCGCTTTGGCCTTGGGCTGTTGCATTTTTTCCAATTTTTCGGCTGCTGCTTGGGCTCGAAGTTGTGCAATCCGGCCGTCAACCTCCTTCGGGTCAATCTTGGGACCGCCCTTCAAGCCTCCCCGTCGGATGACTTGCATTGCTACACTGTAATCCAATTTGGCCAGACCTGGCAAAGGCTCATGGGCGTGCTGGCACTTAGCCCCTTTGGGGCACCCCATATGCGTGGCTGCATCCCAACAGATGGGTTTGCTTGTTTTCGGGTCCTTAGGGGCATGCTCAATGGAACGAGAAGCTTCAGCTGGAGTCAATCTCTTTCCCGCAGGGTATGCGCCCTTTCCGACCAGGGCCGCTCCACCTGCTTCCTCTTCCTTCAAGTTGAGCTTCGGAGCCTTGCCCGATTTGTCAGCGTTCTCGTCGGGAAGGTCTGACATGCCTGCAGTCTTCTTTTGCTTCAGATTGTGGTCGTGAAGCTGCTTGTGGAGCAACCTGGACATCTGCCTTTGTTGGCGAGGGACAACCACCGACTGGTAGTAGCCTTCTGGGTCTGACAAATCCCAGATTCTTGGGAATTGGAAGTTAGCAGTGCCATCCTTTCCCGGGGCCAGGGCATAAAGCTTTAGGTCTTCCAGTCTTGGGTTTTCCGTGCCTAAAGCAGCGCAAAGCTTTCTCCTACTTTCTCGGAGCTCTTCGCACCAAGCAGCCACCAACTCTTCAAACAATTCGATGCAATAACTGGCTGGGAAGGCGTGCTCGTCCTCCTCATGGGCTTCCTTCAAGGCCTGGAGGCAAGCTACTCGTTCTTGCACATGTTCAACACCATAGCACGCACCAAAAACTCGGATCGAGTTCTCTGCATAGCGGAGCCACGTGTTGAAAACCCCTGGCGGTCTGTTGCGTGGTTCGAGTTTGTTATCAGAGGAGGGGGTCCAGCTATCGAGTTGCTCGGATCGAGCAGTTATGCAATCGCTGGCATGCAATGTGTAGCTTTCTTTTCCTCCCCACCAGAGCCCGGCAATGGCCAACAGCACCCTGTTCGTCATGAGCACTGGCCACTTGATCAAGTGCAACATGTGGCGGGCATGTTGGGCCACGCGTTTTCCTGCGTGGAATAATTCTTTCCCATAGACTCCAGGAGCAAGTAACTTCAATGGTGAGCGTACCGCATCCTCTTGCCAAGTAGACGTCCATCTTTTCTGCTTCTCGGATCGAGGAGAGGCTGCCCTTTGTGAGATTCTTATCATCATCTTGAGCTTTTCTCAAGCCATCGATGGCATGAATGATGCGGTCAGCGCTCTGTGATTGGCTCCCGTCGCCAAGTGCCTCCGCATAGGTGGCTCCTACCCTGCCTTCGGTCAAGGGGTTGTTGTGGGCTGGCTTGATGAGGCCTCGCCCACCTCCGTTGTTTTTTGGGAACAACGATGTTCCAGTCTCTCTCCCTGGCATGATTTTCAGCAAGGGGTTGGCTGGTCTGGTTGTCGCCGGTTGGACCAGGAGGGAATTGGCAGGCCTGTTTTCAGCGCACCCTTCGGTGAGGACCTCACCTGACCCAGTTGACTTTTCGACCGAAATTTGCCCCATCAGCAGGTCTGCCGAGGGATCTCCCAAACCAGGTGGGGACAGCACTTGGGGTCGCTTTGCTGCTGGTGGCTTGAAGTCCTTAGTGAGCTGGTCAGGCTCCACTCCAAACGCCGATGCAATTGTTTGCAATGTCTCTTCATCCAGATCTTTGGCGTCATGCTGAAGGACGGCGAGCTTGGCATCTTCAAGCGCTGCTTGACATTCATCCTCCTGTACATCCGGAAAAGCAGGCACAGGTGGCCAATCTCTGCTGGTGGCATTTTTCTTTTCAGGGCGAGGCGGCGTCATAAAGTCCAGCTCTCCAACGCTTTTCATGGGTTCCTGGAGATACGCCTCCGAATGCGGGAGGATCTCCCGCACAGGCCGACTCGCCCATTGCGCCTCTTCCCTTTTTGTCCAGATCGGATCGCCGCTTGTGATCTCCCCCTCCCAGGTGCTGAGGACAGCTGCTTGATCTTCCGTGATCCGGCTGGCCAACACCGATATGCCTCTCCCAGCTTCATCATCGTGGGAATGGCGGAGAAAATTTTGCACCCAGTTTTTGCTAATCTTGCCCGCCCCGTTGTCAGCTGGAGGTGGGAGAACGGACTCACCTACAACAGTGGCTTTGGTTTTCAGGCCCGGCAGGTGGATGTCGACCCTTTCTTGATTTCGGCCAGCTTGAGAGAAACCTTCCACGCTCCCCAGGAAGAGGAAGGCTACCATAAGGATCAAATAACATAAAATTTTATATATATATATATAAATTAAATAATACATAAAAATTATGTATTTACATAATTTTTGCATATATGCAATTTTTATTTTTATTTTAAAATATATATAATTTTATTAAAATACATAATTTTTATTTTATATATATATATAAATTAAATATATATAAAATAAAAATTATATATATAATTTTTATTTTTATATAAAATTAGTTTTATTTTGATTTTTGTGAATTTTAGCATAACACATCAAATTTATTTTCAAAACTTTTTGCGAATATGTATTCAAAATCTTTAAAAAAGTATTGATCATTTCGCGGCATGCAACCTTTTTTCATCTTGGATTTGTGTGCAGGATGAGGACCTGCATTGCTGCAGCTGTATCTATTTGTCTGCAAACTCACTCTTGAATGGCAATGTTCAGCGATGCTCCAGGTGCAAAGCAAGACGGTATTTGGTTATGGCCTTGTGCACAGCTGTGATCGGTTTGGCCGACTGAACGCACTTGATCATTAATTGTTTGATCTTGCCCATGAGATCCTCTTGCTGCATGCAGGAGGTCAAAGCAGGATTTATTTCGTTAGCTCGCTGTGCCAAGTGGAACAAATCATGGAATTTCTTGGTGATGCAAAAATAATCTCCAAGTAGACCCCATGCAGTTTTCACCGCTTTGTAGAGAGCAATGAACTCTGTAGCCACCGACTGAAGCCGCCGAGCCACCTCAAATTGTCCAACCGTGCATATACACACGCATATAAACAGAACAAAATGAACGAACGCTGAGTATCTGAAAAGAAAAACATATGTATATATATATATATAAGTCGGGGCGCCTGATCGTCAAGCCGCGGAACGTCGGGATGATCAATGATCACTTGATCATATTCGCATGATCTTTCCAGCAGCATTTTGATCAAAACGTCGTTTTTGTCGCTATAATTAGTTTTAGCGGCCCAAAGGTTGCAAATCGGTTGGGTGAGCGCACGTACCTCCACGGCTCTGCCTCTGAGATTAGGCCACTTCTTCTCTGTACCAGCGAACTTGAGCTTTGTCAAGTTGTGAATAAATGTTCTCATTGAAGTAGGAGCATACCTATATATAGTCATGCACAGAGCCATATATGTGAGCATGCATATGACTATTAAGTGCAATCGTGCACACAAAATACATAAAAATATAAATTATTGCAGACAGAGCACGATGACAGCTCTTCACATAGTTGTTGCAAATTGTCATATTTGTGCTCCAACAAAATTGTCAGGACACCGCCCAACAAATATTGGTCAGTGCCTAACCACTTTGTATGCATGATGTCCGGGTTCAAATGCAACCCTGTGAGGCCTGGCACTTGCCATAAGCTGATGGTTCTAGGAATTCTAATGAAGCGTGCTTTCCATTCTTGCGGTGACATGATGTTTGGATGTTTCTGTCTATCGATGTCGAATAAGTTTTCCCTTGAAGACATACAATTTCACGGAAGGCCTGCTTTTCGTAGAGAAGAGATTCAACCTCGCTTTTGACTGCTGGAAGCCATTGTTGCCAGTGATCTGAAACTTCCTTTGACGACACAATTCGTGTCTGCAAGATTTCCTCCTCCTCATTTGGCATAGGCGCCATCTTTCGGATTTTGGCCAAGATTTCAAGCTCTCAGGGTCGTCATCGGCCATGTGACACATCTCCTTCTCTATCAGGCGGAGCATGCAAACTCTCCGCTTTTTCTCCTCTCTTTCTTCTGTATCCTCTCCATCCTTCTCTTGAAGCTTTCTTATCGCTGATTTCCCCCTCCATTCTTCTTCGGACAACCAAGGCATCCACAGACTCTCGCTCCAGAGCAACCCAACCCTTCTTCAGCTAAAGGGAGATGTGCTGCTTTCATGATGAGCTTTGTGATTCGTGGTGCTTCGTCCTTTGGAAGGATCCAATGTCCATGTTCGGACAGAGATACTTGACAGTTTCTGTGGAAACTTCAAAGGTTCCCCTTCTCCACTTTCGCTTTCTGACCATGACCTGGGAGAGAACAGGAGGCCAATCAGGGCTCTTCGCAAGTCTGGCAGCTCGCGGTTCAGCTCGTTGACGTGTCGCGTTGCCCATGGCCACCAAGTTGGAGCTGCTTGTGCTTGAAGCAGGATCCTTCTGATTTGTTCTTTTAATGGACTTCACCGCTGTCTCGGCTCGTCCATTGGCTCTTGGATCACCTCCTGGGGTCCTCGTCAAAAGAATTCCTCTTTCTCTGCGCCATCTTTTGAAGTTCTCTTGGAACTCAAATTCGTGGCCTTGGTCACTGAATGTGGCCGATGTGATACCCGTCAGCTCGCAGACGCAACATCATGTCCATCACCACACGGGTGACTTCAGTGGCTTTCTTTGAGAACAGAGGAGCTGCAAGGCGAAAAACTCGCGTCTCGAACTCCTCTTTCTTTTCTGCCTCACCTTCTTTCTCCTCAGGTCTTGGCTCGCCTTCTTCCTTTGGAACTTCTTCCCCATCTGGGGCCCTTTGACACTCCTCTTCTTCTGGAACTTCGTCATCAAAGATTCCCTGAGGTTCTTCTGGTGGTTGATCAGGCTGATCTTCACTTGGAATCACTTCTTCGTCTTTTCTCGCTTCAAAGTTTGGTGCTTCACCTTCTGGCTCTGGCACTTCCTCCTCTCGCAGTGTGGAGTCTTTTGGCACAGTCCAAGTGAGAGCGCCGACCAAGATGTATGCAACCTTGTAGCCACCTGCATCGTAGGCTCTGGTGAATGGTCCTGTAGTGTCAATTGACAGGACTGCTCCAAGTGGGTGCTTCACCTTTCTGTGAGGCGGCTGTTGCTGTAGAGATTGTTGACACACCAGGCAATTTCGCCTAAAGGGAATGTGTCCATGTCCTAGATGCTCTTCCCATGACGACGAGATTCTTGGCTGCCGGTTGACAATCTGGGTCAAAAGCGCTTCGGCCACCATGTTCATCACACCTGGTGCCCACCTTGACAATTCAGATGAGGATTTGATCGCAGTAGAGGATGTCTTCTTCATTCGATGTTCTTCTGGGTTCAGCTCCAATTTTCCTGCCGTATATAGTTGGTTTTGTGGCTGCACCGCCATGATGTCCTTGACAGAAGGTGGCCTCGGAGAACCCAAGCTCCTCCATCAACTTCAGCCATTCGGTGGTGTCCCAGAAAGAGACACACTGTGGCATGTAGTGCTTTGGTGACGCAGGCTGCTCCAGAAGAAAACCAACTGGCCTTTGAACTTGTCGAGCTTGTCGTAGATATGTTGCAATCATCCACAAAAAGATGAATCTCCACATGAGGATATCGTCCTCTTCAACCTGGGCTTTTTCGGCTGGGTTTAAATCAGCTAGTCCATGTTCTTCTCCTTCCTACGCCGAAACTGGTCGCGGAGCGTTCTCCCTTGGGTAGCGTCGGAGAACGCGATCTGGTTCTGCAGTTTGGACCAGCGATGAATGCACCAACTCTATCTTGTAGGACTGCTCGAAGAAGCCACGCATAGACACCACTGTCCAGCAACATGTTGTGACCTCCTCTCTTCAAGTCGATCTCCAAGAGGTGAGTCTCGTTGCCACCTTGCTGCTTCCAGGCTCTTGACAAGGTGAACCCTTCAGATTCTCCCGCATGGATGTGCACAAGAAAGCCGTCTCTTTGCAAACGCTTTCGTTGGCACCGATTGACAGGCAAGTCCTTCCATTCTCAGATGTCAGTGACCAGTCGGCTTTTGATTCGTTGTGGAAGGCTTCGTAGAACTGGATGACTCTACACCAAGTCTTCCATCCACTTCTTCTCCTTCTGAAAGCTTACGCTCTTCATCCTCCTTTGAACTCCTGCTGTCTCCATCACTTCTATCAGATCCAAAGCCAAAGTCCTTGGAAGTTGTGGGATCCATCTCGGTTTTGAACTGAAAGTGGACCATGTTGCGGATGGATGACGTTTAGGGTTCCATCAGCCAATTTGACCTGGGATCATCCCAAGTCTTGGACTAGTTGCCCCATAGGCAAGATTGGCTTGACATCATGCCGATCTGTGACCATGATGCCACCTGGACCTGGAATCACCTGCAGTGATGTAGCTTCGCCATTTGCTAAAGTCACAGAAACTCTTTTGTAGGTCGCGTCACATTCACCAGGCCTGCCTTCTGTTAAGGACGTAGAGGATGTGTGGCACCTGAGTCGACCAAGCCTTGATGTTGGCCATGTGAGATCTGGTTGATCTTGAACACCTTGAACTTCAGCTGATTCAGCTGCTGTTGAAGTCGATCCATCGCCTCGTCCTTGGTCTCGGTGGCACCTGCAGCAGTGCTTGAAGATGTAGATGAAGTGGACGATGTCAATGACGTGAGCATGGTGTTCAGCAATTCCTTCATGGATGCAGTCTCACTTTACATCTCCTCTTCTTTTCCGTTCGTAGAGCTCGTAGGTGAAGAAGTCTCCTCCCCCTGGGCCTTCTGAATCTTTGGCTTCTGTGGCGATTGATCATTTCTGTCCTTTGGACGTGGACAGGCTGGTGACATGTGGTCTGGACATTCACAATTCCGGCACCTTCTTTTATCGTCTTTTCGGTCATGAGACCAGCTGCATGTTTTGCTTCTTCTGCATCCTTGATCTGTCAGAAAAAACTTGCACTTCCCCTTCTCCTCCTTCGACTCCCGCTTTGTTGGTGATCTGCCTTCTGTCTCAAGCTTCTTCAGTTTGGACACCTTCGCCTTCTCGGGCTCGGTTCGTTTCTTTGAAGCATTGGGGGTTTCCTGATGCACCACCTGCTCAAACTCTGCAACCAAGTGGAGCGCAAAGGAAGTCACCGAAGTCGAAGTTGGAGTGGAGTCGACCATCGACCTTGCCAAGCTGATCCTGAAACTAAGGTCTCTGTTGGCTTCCAAGGGCTTGCGGACGATCCTGTTGAGGCCCTTCAAGAGCAAAAACGGGTCAGGTTCTGAGATCTGAAGATCTCCTCTTCGTCTCCTCCATCGAGACCATCTGTGAAGGCTTTGCACGGCCTCCACAAGGTTGGCTGACTCCGGAGGAAGCTCAAGTGACTTCAGGATCAACTCTTTCTCCGCAAGACCACCTGGTTGGTAGGTGACAAGGAGCTGGCATACGATGGACATTGCGCTCAATCTTTTCGCTGAGATAAGTTCTTCTCGTTGGCCTTCTGGTACTGTCATCAACAGCAGCGTTGAAGCTCGACGTTCGAGCCTTGCCCATCACTCCACTCTGCAAGGGCTGGAAGTGCTGGGGCTTGTCAGACGGATTCAGTCCCTGTTTCTTCATCTCGATGCTCCAGCATTTGACGTTGAATGGCCTGCATGCCCTCCATGAGCTTTAGCATGACTTTCACCGTCTTGGGCTCTTCATCCATTCCTGTCTTTGGGGGCCTATCAGCTTCCTTTTGATCTGCGGTCTTTGATCTTTGGCGGCTGTAGGCTTTGGGGGTCTCTCAGCATCCTGGGGGGGTCTCAGCCTCCTTGGTGCTTTGGTGGATGTGCTGGCTTGCGTTTGGTGGTCTATCAGACTCCTGCAAGGTCTCAGCCTCCCTTATGTGGTGGGGATGCAACTGACTTCCCTTTGGTGGTCTATCAGCCTCCTGCGGGTCTCAGCCTCCTTTAAATGGTCCCTATTTGGTGTGGAAAATTTCGGGTCCTCTTCAGATTGGGACGACTGCGCCTTCTCAAGACGTTCAATCTTTTCTTTCAATCTTCTATTCTCTTCCATCATTTCTTCTATCCCCTTTTGCAATTCTCTTGAACCCCTACCGCTGGTGTGTACGTGTAATTACACATATTGCGAACCCACCCCAACAGTTTCTTGCATCCTACCTTCATCTTGTTCAAGAAAAAGTGGTATTGAAAGGGGGGGTGGACTGGCTGGCTGGTGGAATCCCATGTGACCACCTGGATACAGCCAAGGAGCTTGATTGAAAAGATCTTGAAAAGTGGTTGCTGCGGCGGAGAGGCACCAGATTGAGTTCCAGGCGTCAGCATAGGCATGGGAACTTGTTGCCTTTGGCCAGAAACATCTGGTGCTCGTTGAAGATCAGTTGGCCCTCCATTATCAGCCTTCTGGGAGTCTGCCGCAATCACTTTAGTCGCAGCCGGAACAAATGCTTCTTGTCGTACAGCTACAACTCCTTGGGGTTCACTTCGTGCCTCAAGAGTCTGCGCTGGTGACTTGCTGGCGTGGCAGGAGATTTTTCCTGTCCTGGAACGGCTGGCACAAGGGATTTCGGGGAACTTCTAGGCTAAGCAAGAAATCCACGCGACGTGGCCAGAACGGTGAGATGCATGGAAACGAGAAAACCAGAAAACCAGAAAACCGAGAAAACCAGAAAACCGAGAAAACGAGAAAACCGAGAAAACGAGAAAACCGAGAAAACCGAGAAAACGAAAAAACCGAGAAAGCCAACAGTAGTGCTAGTCTCCTCGGCGTTTTCCTGTTCTCGCGGTTTCGCGTTTTCACGGTTTTCGCGTTTTCGCGGTTTTCGCGTTTTCGCGGCTTTCAATGCTCTCGCAGTTTTCGTGTTTTTTGCGTGTTTCGCGGTTTTCGTAGTTTTCGTTTTTCACGGTTTTCGCAGTTTTCGCAGTTTTGGCGGTTTTCGCGATTTTCGCGTTTTCGCGGTTTTCGCGATTCTCGCAGTTTTCGCAGTTTTCGCGATTTTCGTGTTTCGCGGTTTTCGCAGTTTTCGCAGTTTTTGTTTTTTGGCTGCTTGCGCCGTTCTTGTTGTTTTCGTATTTCTGCCTTTCATTTTTCCATGCCATATTATTTTCAAACAGAAATCTAAATAGAGAAGTGCCGGTTTCCTTGTCATAACAGTAGCCTTTGCAGACTTGCAAGCACACACACACACTTACATTACATGTCTCTTACCTTTAAACTTACAATCAACTATATATTTATATATATACACAATTATACACACATAATATGCGTACTACACTTGCATGTTCACGTGCTTGCATTTTTGTGCACACACCAACCCCTCCATCTGCTCATGCATCAACACATAGATACATAGATACAAAATGATACACGGATACAAAAGTGCATACATAGGCAGAAAGATAGATACAAGAACATATCACGAAAGGACCTGAGTTCTCCGTGCTTCAGCACAAGCATAGGGGGTATTGGGGGGCCAGCCCGGGCTAAACGTGGAATTCTCGCCGTTATGTATTGGATATCAATTATAAGGGGGGGGGGCCCCCCCTCTAAAATGGTCATGGGTTCAATTCCCACGGGTGACGCGGTCACGGGCCCCCACATTAGAGGCACACTCTCCATAAGGGAGATGTCCCTGTAGTCCAGCATAATTGGTTTGCTTCAGCCTCAATAACAGTTGCTGCAAGGGGTCTTAAAAAGGGGTTTTAAATAAACCCCTTTTCGTGCATCATTTCACGCTGCACAAGACACCGTATCATGCAGTCATGCTCTGGATAAAATCATCTTAGACTGCGCAAAAACGTTTTTGGTGTATCATCCTGGGGGCGCAGCATTTTGACACCACTCCTCTCCCACTACACTACCTTTCGTCCGCCTCCGCCTGCTCTCAAGTTTCGAACACGTCACAGGACACTCCCATGCAATACAACACAAAGCAGACAGTACAATACAACACAATACAAGACAGACAACACGCTACGCCACGTTACTTTACAACACAACACATACGGACAAACACGCAGTACATTATGTTAACTTCGTTTCCTGCCCTTACCTTAGATTACGTGCATTGCATTGCATCAAACTACATTCTACTACATTACATTGCACTACAGTACATTTCACTGCATTACAATCCATTGCGTTTCACTACGCTGCATTGCAATGATGTCATTCCAAGGGTACTAACAGGAACGCACACATATAGGTACATACATAGAAATATGGATGTATACATAAATACACTGATTCTAGCATAGACGCATATGCACACATGTATGGCAAACATCCTTACACACACACACGCCAAAGATACCGAGATTCATAGACGCATAAATGCACAACATGCTACGATGTTACGCTGCATTTCATATACGTAGATCATGTGAGAATCGTACATGCATCGGTGCATGCATGTTTTCGTTGTGTTCACCGTCCGATTCATGGCAAGGCATTGCATAATGTTCACACACAGAGACATTCATAGATACATAGAGACATACATAGATACATAGAGACATATATATATATAGATAGATAGATATACATAGAGACATACATAGAGACATACACAGAGACATACATAGAGACATACATAGAGACATACATAGTTACATAGAGACATACATAGCTGTACACATACAAAGATGCATACAAAGATGCATCCCATTTCGTTGTGCGGCATTACATTTTGTGTTACGTGACGCCACACGACACCGCAATGCTAGATTTCACATTATACACGCTCATCCATGCATCCAAACACACTCACATATACGTTGCATTACATGCATAAATGTGTATGCATGTAAAATGATGTACATTATATATATATATATGTATAATATATATAGATATGTATGTATAATATAAATATATGTAAAATAGATATATGTATAATATATAATATATATGTGTATAGTATATATATATATACCTTCAGCTTCCATATCCCAAGAAAAAGTAGGATGTCAAAAATAACCTGTAAATTGGGACGAAATGCAGGTTTTAACATATTTGGGGAATAAGTGTAAACCCTGAATGGATCAAAGATGTTAGGATGTCTTAAGAACATGTTTAAACCATTGGGTACCATCCTTCCCCAGCACGCTGCTCATGCCTGTGGCTTTTTCAAGCTCATCACCCCCTTCGAGCTGGAGATCGTTTCGCAAGCTGGACTCCCAGTCTGGACTCTGGGCACCGTGAATGTGAAATAATGTGAATATAGTGGTAATTGATCAATGGTGGCGATATTTTTTATAGTTGTGAACAATATGATACAAAAAGAATCATCAGTCCCCAATAAAAAGTCCAGCATCCCTGTATGCTGCATGTGCTGCAATAAGACTGCGCTGTATGGTACGTTGTATGGGTAACCTAGGGCTAACTCTTCGGCTCACCCTACTAGGTCTCCCTATGTAGTCCTCCTCGGGTTGCGTACTCCACGCAAGTGGGTTAGGAACAAAGTCCATTTTCCTAGCGTCCTCACCCAGATGCCAAGCAATGTGATGGAGCCGATGCAGATTTGGCTGCATCAAAAAAAGTCTTCTTGTCATATCATAAGACTGCTTGGCCCCATGGCCATAGAGCCTCAAAAAGGATAACCCATGGGAGGAAATCTCTATCGCAGCTGCAGACGGAATCCAAAGCTCATAGCTGTACAAACCCCGCAAAAATGTTTCTATGGAAACAGCACATTTGTACACAGTTGTCAGAAGCACATCTGCGCGAACTGCCCGGGTATTGGCTTCACATTCAGAAATGAACCACTTGTTCAACACACGAGCAGTATGCCCCTTTGACCAAACACCCGAAGGATAGGTTGTGGTTGTGGTCCAGCTCATGGTCTCCTTGCTAAGCTTCCGTAGGTGAGGTTTCAAGCACTTTTCATCGCACCATGTAAGAAAGCGTTCAGTCACCGCTTCCAATCTCTTTTCAACTCCCCCTACAAAAAGTGCACTGGTAGCAAGAACGATAACGGCTGTACCAAGGAACACCTTTGCACAGCCAAGATGCCAGGTATGGAAAAGATCCCATGCAAAAAGTTCGGCAGGGTCCTCTTGGACATGAGGTAGAAGCAAAAGTGAAGGTTCACTGGTGAAAGGGGATTCTGTGTTCATGGACGCCAGCCACGGTGGTACCTGACTCTGAAAATCTTCCCAGAGGACTCCAGGCCGATCGGCCAGACACCTGTGACATATTCCCTTCGGGTCTGTCTTTGTGGGCTTGGCATGCTTTGCAGCATTGAAGAAAGATCGGGCTAGGTGTCCAGATCGTTGAATAAAAGGCCAGTCCCCCATCACATTCAGCGTGCAGAAAAAATACCTTTGCCCATCTAGAGGACTTACTATCCCATGGTCAAACAAATTTCGCAGATCCGTGGCGATAGCGTTCAAAAAATTTTCATAAATGTCCGACTGGAACTCTTCATTCTCTCTTTCAGATCCTCCCCCATCATCCCCGTCCATGGAGTAAAATGCCTTTGGCAGGACTCCCAACAGGAAACGGGTAATCCAAGTAGTCTTCTTGTAGTTCAACTTGTGGAGTTCAGCCTTTCTACTCGTGGAACTAGTGCGTGTCCCATACCCCAAAATGCTGTGTGCAGCAAGTATCAACACTGCAGCTTTTCTCAAACTTCGACCCTCATCTCCATGAAGTAGAAGTGCACAGCACCTACTAAAGTCAAAGCCAGGTCGTCGATAAATTTCATGGCCTGGCCTCACTTGTCGAAATCTTTCCCAGAAAAGGGACCAAGACTGTTGACACTTTGGCATGTCAGGGCTTTCCAGTCCAGCAAGGTGGTGCCACAGGTTCCGGGACAAAAGGAAGTAGGCCCAAGAGGACATTTTGAGGTATTGAAATGTTTCCCATCCAGCTTTAAAGCTTGACATCGGAATAGGCAAAGTCAACTTGAACTTGGAAGTGAGTTTATGCACATCCCTTTCAGCATTCTTCTCCTTGATATCCGCTAAGCGCCCCAAGCTGGACCTTGCTACCTCTGGGACCTCCTGTTGAACTGCCTTTGCGGTTCGGACAGCCATAGCGCATGGCACCTCATGGTCACAGAATCAAACAAAAAATTCTAGATGGATCAATAGGATCAGGGTTTCTCCCGAGAGTTGAAATGCAACTTCAGTAGTAAATGGTGTGCTGGTGACAGTTTTATGATGTTATATATTTATATGCATTTTGAACACATGATATAGAAGCTCAGCAGTTTACTTGAGAATTTGCAGAGACACACGCACATATCAGAATTTGAGTTTCATGTTTCGGATGCTGTCGGCTAAGTCGTGAACTCCATGGCCAATCTCTTTGACGAAGCTTCGCAAGCCTGGTCCGGGACCTGGCAGCAGCAACGATGAGAACCCACACATTACCCAGTCAGCTTATAGAACTCAGGCTAGAGGGTAATAAACCGAAGCTGGTGCAAAGGACTGATTTTTCTCTTGGAAGCACAGCTCCCCCACTGGTGCTCCAAATTGTGCACTCTAGATTGACGTCTAAGTTGTCACCATTATGGCGAACGATGAAATGCCACTGCATCTCCATCACTGTTTTGCTTGCACCCTGGTGTTACTTGACATTGGGCCATGTTGAAATTTAACTGAGGTGACTGGCAACATGTGCAGCCTGGATCAGTGTGGAGCTTGGCTCGACTAGGCGCGGTGAAAACCACCTCAACTGCCTGATCACTTCACCAGGGGTTCCATAGATTGAGACAATAGGGCCTAACATAAGTGACCTCTAAAACAATAATAAGACATCAATGAAGCATGAAACATTCTGTTGAAAAGACTTGGGCTGACCCCGCAGTAGAAGCTTGCAAAGGCAGTATCTTACATCACAAGCAAACTGCTCTACTTTTTGGTTTTGGTTTTACGAACCCTTCTACGCTCAGTTTCGGGGGCATTATTCTCATGTTGCTCTCTCTTCTTCTTCTTCGTGATCCGGCCAGGCTCTTCATTTTTTTCGGTGTCCTTTTTGTCAAAGAACTGCTTGGATTTCCTGATTGGTCGAATCATGGTTTCAAGATGTCTTAAGGATTTTTAGGATGCCTGAAGGAAACTGCACGCATGCCACCTGTCCCGATTGTGTGTAGCAGCATCTGAGGTGCTTGCTTCACTTTCTGCTCTGCAGCTGTGGCGCGGCTCGACCTCAAGTTGTCAAAGACTGGGATAACGGGACAGGTTGGGAATGATATTTCTGTTTTATAAGGTACTCTTAGGACAATATAAATGTAATGGGGTGTCACATAGTCAACTTCAGCCACAAAGATATCTATGACACTGCCTGCAAGTCCGACCTCTGAGTTTCAAACACGAATGTGGCATCGTTCATCTTTTTGTGGGCAACCTTCCACCACCTCATAACAAAATGACATGGCTTGGAATGGAGCTAGAACTAGGATGAAATCGCATGAGCATCATATGGGATAGATGTTGTGGTGTGAGTCTGAGACATAGGCTCAGGGCCAAATTTCGCATTCTCACCTTTGGCCATCTCTTCATTCAAGATGTCATACTCCCGGTCCAACTTCGCAATGTGGTCCTGGACGGTCTTCATTGACCTGGGCAATGCAGCTCCGTTGACGCTGTCTAGGATGAGGGTTCCACCATTACCAGATTGGTTTCCAAAATCTCATTCGTTTTCAGTGTTAGATTATTCAACAATAATGCATAATAAATCATAATAAGGTTTTGACTCCGAGGTAGATTCCGGTGTGTAGTGGTCCTTCATCTCCCTACGAAGAGTTTTCAACTTCGTGCTCAAACGAAGGAGAGAGTCGAGGTAGCGCTTCAAATGCAGCTTGTTCTGGAGGCAAGCGACATGGGAGGGAGAACAGGTTGATTGATTGTTGGTTTGGTGAATGGAATGATCGATAATGATAGATACATCAAAAATGACTGGCAAACCCCAGTCCTGTTCTGCGTTCTGTTGGTCAGGACTCACATCAGCATTGGGAGCACCAGGTTTGCTACCATCAGACATGGGTGCATCACCGGTGGGCATGGCGGCTTTGATGCGGTCAAAGCATCCATCTTCAAATTTCACGGCTTCATCAGCCTGAAGATAAAAAATCCAAAAACACTTCAAGTCCAATGAATTGAAAACAGTTGACAACTACTTTGGACACCAATAAAGCTTCAGAAAGACAAGCCTTGGTGGTTGATTTGTGCATTTGAGCCATCTCATGTTCTTCTTCATAACTTCCAGTCTCACGAATTGTCACCCAGTACTCCACGGCGTTGTCGTACAGGTTCTTCCTGCGGCCAAAGCAGGCGGAAGATATGGGTTTTGTATTCAATCTTAGAAGTGGGATTCAACACCAAACAAGAACCATAATTGATGGATTTCATTTATGATTGTACCCAGGGTGCCTCACGCAAGTGGCAGATCGGCTCGGGTCAAGGCAGTAGTTCTTGGCGGCAGTGATGCGGTTCCTAGGCAATAGGCCAATAGGCAAGTATTTACCAGTTGGTTGGTTTGATGACTTGAACCCACAAAGATTGTCTCAAGTTTTGATCAGCTAAGAATCGAAGACCATTTGAGATCTTGTTTCATTTCAGCCTCTGAATACCAGCCCTGATCCTTCTTGATACTCACCTTCTTTCGTGAAGTAATGATTCTCTGCATCTCATCCACAAACTTCGCCTGGAAGGACAAAGAATTTGAGGTGTTAGGTATATTGTTCTTGGCTAGATTCACATGATAAAAAAGAATCAGTTTGCAGAAAATGGGAGTTCAAACTACATCCAGACTTTGAACCCAGTGCCTTATCCCAGTTGACTTCCTGTAATGTTGCTGCCATTTGCTCCTTCTCACGGGTACCCTTATTCCACTCCGCGGCCACCCACTGCGGTACTGCCAGGTCAGTGCGCTTGCTTTTCGGCGTCACCATCCTGCGGATCCTGGCTTTCGCAGCGTTCCTCAAAAGTTCCTGGGCCACAAGTTTGTGGTGTCTTGGGATGTGATGGGATGTGTGGTTTCACTTGCATATCAATCACGGGCCAATGATTGGAATGCATTCCAAGTATTTTTTTTCTACCCAAACTGTGAACCCAAAAGTATATAGCATGTCCATTCGCATGAATATCAATCAAAGAGTCCCGACGGGTCAGAACACGCTTCTTCTTAGATACCTTGCCATCAGATGATCCACGAGCAGGAGCATCCTCCTGAGATTCATGATTCTCCTCCTCCTCCTTGTCACTGGTAGGTTCCTGCTTGACTTCTGGTCCAAATGCTAAGGCAAGTTGTACTGAAAGGTCGTTGACCGATACCTTAGATACACGATCACCAGCAAGTAACAATCATGGTACAATACCCATAGTAATTGTGATTTGGGATCGGTGTTTTCATTTATCCATAGTCCATAGTGCCTAACAAGTACCTCATTGTCACCATCTCCACCATCCTCTGGGCTATCACCACTGACATCCATGTACTCATCCTTCAAGGCAAGCTCATCCGGTTGACCAGCCTTCAAGCGGCATTTCTGGGCCAGTTTATGGACTACATAAAATGATTTGTAGGTTTTCAGCACGCAAAATGTAAGGTTTATGATTGAAATGCATGTTGAAAGATTCCCAAAATCAAAGACTAGTCAAAGATGCAAGCAAAGAAGAAGGTACTCAGATTTCGTAATCTGTCAGTTCACCCAACCCTGGAAACCACCTCTGTACTGTCAGCATCCGAACTGGCCGTGGCTGTGCTCGAAGGTGCTTCAGTTGGAGCATCTTCACTGTCAGGCACCTGCAGCCAGGGGTGGTGGGCCATGGGTGTGCAGCCAGGAGTTCTGACACAGTGAAACAAACATAAACAAACGACAGGGAACATCTGGGCTCATGCAAACAGTAATTAACTTATAAATGAAGGGGCCTCTGGAACGGTATCGCCCACAGGGGTCTCAACATTGTCAACGTCACCGGATTCCAGCTGATCCACTTCTAGCTGAAGATCCTGGCAAGATTTTTGACTACTGGTCTCGGCTTATTTGATTTTTTGATCATTGTTGGAGAAACAAGATATGGTCCTTGATTTTCTGAAGTAGTTCTGCTTCCGCATCAGCCGTGGCATCGTTCATAACATGATCATACCCATCCCCCAGGGTTCCACATGACCACCTTTTGGACGACATCTGGTGTCTGGAACAATCCAGCTATAGTCCCTATGAAACTTCAGCAGCCTTTCTATAAATGGGCAGCGAGGGGCATTTGTTCAACTAGCTATGTGCAAGTAACAGCTTTGTCAGCTGCATGTCTGACAAGTATGGCCAGCAGTCCAAACAAGCACTTATCTCAAAATCAACCAGCGGGACAGGGCTTGCATTTTGAAACCCCAAAGCCAAGCTGACTACTCGGAGCCGTAGGTCACACCACAGCAAATGATTTTTTTGGGAATTGCTCGAGAAAAGCGACATATTGTCAGCTTCGAGCCATTTCGAGCCGCATGAAATCCTGCTATGAATATCCCACTTTTTGATTACGCGGTTTTACGGGATGTTTATGGAAATTCATGGGATGTTTACGGGTTGATTACGGGTTGCCAAAAACCAGGTTTTGCTATATTTACGGGATTTTTACGGAGTTTTGTCGATAAGAATATGGGATGTGTCGATAAGAATATGGGTTTGGATGGGAAGAATTTGGGATATCCTTCATTTGGAGCATAGAAAAGTCATCAGAAACAGTTCAAATCTGAAAAGTAACCATTTAGTTTCTTGAGGAAATATATAGGTTCGAATATGTTCGACACTCGAAAACGTAGGATTCGTCGATCATTGGTCAATTTACTGATGTTTCCAGATAAACTCCTCAAAGCAGGAAATCTACACCCCTGTAGTTTCAGGGTTTGGGAATTATGGCTTTCCAATGGTCTGGGAGATTTAGTCCTCTCCCATACCTCAAACATTTGACCACCTCCATCAGATTGGCCGTTGAAAACAGGCCCTGGTCAAGCAGAGCGGCATGGACAGTTTCAACACCTGGAGGCACTGGCGAAGGGTAGGAATGATGAATCCGGGAAGCAACCAAGTCTTCACGAAGACGGACGATAGCATCCCCAAACTTGGCTGGGTAATTCCTTAGATAGAGGCAACCCTCCAACATAGTGAATTGAATGGGGACAAATCATCCTTCAGCATTCTCCATACGAAGTGAAATACATTAGTCCAAGGTTCTCAGTGAAACGTAAGGCCTTTGTCCCATGATAGCGACGAACACCCTTTTTGTCTGTGTAGTGACGGACTGTTTGGTATTCTGGCTTCATGCGTTTCCACCCAACATCTAGGCGCATGATCGCCCTGCCATTTGACCATGCCCACTGGCGTTTTGGAGACCCCGCCCCATACATACACATCCACCATCCAACTTTTCTCACCTCAGCTGACAAGTAGGTATTAAGTTTAATAGTGCATCTGAATGTTTTACATAACACCAAATTCAGACTGGTACAGTTGCAATAAAAAAAAGTATTTAATCTCAAAACATGTGGCTGCTGCAGCCCCATAGAATTCCTGGAGACAACTGAGAAAGTGGAGCCACGTAGGGTAGAATTCAAGTACAGAGGAGCCTGGCTGCTCCAAGCACCATGTCCCGTGACAAGCCGTCACAAGCGCACATAGGCAAATGGTCCTCAAGGGAATGCAGAGGCCGGGTTCTGAGTATCATGAGTGGGACAGTGGGTCAACTCCAAGCCACCTGATCTGTTTTAGAAAGAATTTGAAATGTCATTTCGCGTGATATGAGTTATCTATAATAAACTAGTTTGTGGCATCATCTTCCAACCCTTTCCTTTCCAGCATGGAATTGCCTTGCATCACAGCTCGCTTGCTAGTATCTCCGATGCTTGTGCATATTGACCTCAAACTCGTTCCTGAATTTATACTTACCCATGTGCAGCACTTGATGCCGAACCATGCGATGAAATCCCAGGGTTTGCCTTTCAGCACAAACACCACGGCCAACCTGGCAGAAGGAGAGGGCACGGATGGGCACCGTGGAAATTGGGAGAAGGGCCAGAGTGAAATTGTCACATTGCATCTGCAAAATAAAAGCTTCAGCTATCTTCAGCATATCTTGTATATGATTTGATTTTAATCATTTTTCATCCAAGGAACGCAAAACCACTTGGAGTCAAAAGGTCATAGAAATTTCTGGGTCTCTTGAGTTGGCTCTTGGGATCCCAGTACATCAAGTCAAAACGGGCCGAAGTATAACCAGCAGATCTCATAGCATAGGTGCATGCTGCTTTGCCAGCATAGTATTCCAGCCATTGGAATTCCTGCGGGCCGCTGGGGTATGGTTTACACTGGTGCTATTGCATGTTTTATTCAGCAGTGTTTACATAGGCAGCTCTAAAGGGTTGGGTCTACCTGAATCTACCCTGCCTCATCCAAGTTGAATAGGCCCTCGGTGTAGTAAACCAGGACCACCACCCATAGAAATTCCTTAGAACCACAAGGCGCCTCTATGATGCCATTATGTGCCAGTAATGAAGTGGTCAAGCCATTATCCAGCTGAAATGGTTACAACATAGTGCAGTTGGGGTTCTCTGCGCACACCAAGCTTTTGCAGGGCCCATAGCGTGCAATCCAAATGTGTATTCATGAGTATCCAGGTGTGCACGTACCAAGTTTCTATCTGGATTGAGCCAACTTCAACAAGTATTGAAGGCATAGGCAATCATCGAACAGTTGCGGATGCATGTCATTTTTTAAGTTGAAATTGCTTGTCAGCCGGAAAGCGTGGCAGGCTGACGGCTGCTCTTTGAAATGCGCCTCTTCACGCGGCGAGCCCTGGAAACATGAGGACGACCTGGGCGATGGGCAATGCTGGGTAAGGATGTGAGCAATTCTAATCATATTGAAGGAGAATAAGAAGGGTGTAAAATAAGGGAGAGCACAAAATAAAAGGTGCGATCGAGAGTGCAAGGGTCACATATGGCACATCATTTCATTTTTGCACAATTGCGGCCCGGCTGTCAAGCTTATGGCCTGATCGCCTAGTGGTGCTACAGACGCAGGGAGATCAAGCATACTAGATGCTTTTCCCCAAGTATCCCCCACAGCCAGGTGTCAAGACTCCGAAAGATACATAGCATGAATAATCATGAATATGAAAAGAACTAGATAGCATGAGTTTTTTTGTCCTGGTGTTTGGTTTGCATGGCACACTGGCTGTATTCACTTGAGGTTTCAAAGCGAGGTTCAACGCTGAACTCCAACTGATACCATCCTAATGAAGCACTTTGTCCATCCTAGAAAGAAAGTGAACCTAGATTCACCACGAGTTCCCGTGATTGAAAGCAAAACGGGGTCAATCCACATCATTCTGATCTTGATCCATCCTCAAGAGAGCTTCACGACCATACTCTCTGATCTCATCCATCATGGGATCAACATCTTCCGGGTTCAAGTTCGGCAGACGGCTGGTCATCATCGTAGCCTCAAAGCTTAGGGAGGATTCCAGATGTAAATTTTGGGATATGGGGGGAACAACCTATTTTCAAAACACAAAATAAAAACATTGCTCAGTTTTCTTATGTTTGTTGAGAAACAAGCTCAATTGTCGCAGCAACTGCCACGGCACACTTCAGTCGGGGTTCACCGGGGCACCCACGATTGAAACTGAAGGTTCCCACATCACGATAGCTGCGGCCAGTCTGCCACCGAAGTCCACAGGAAAACCTGGTCCAGTAGACATTGAGGCACCCCTTTCCCAAGTCAGGGGTGGCTGTGCGCACGTTCTCCTTGTAATCCTCCAAGTCAAGTCCCATGTCAATCTTCTTTGTGAATGCAATCATTCGGTCGATGACGGGCGAGTTCAGTGCATTTCGGGGCGTGGCTGCACGCTTGGGGGCTGCTGCACGCTTGGTGGCTGCTGTGCGCTTGGGGGCTGCTGCAGACTTGGGAGATGGCAAGCTCTTTGCTTTGGGTGCTGGCATGGTCTTGGGTGCTCGGGGACGCTTTGCTGCAGGCTTTGGCACTGGGGTGGCAGCAACATCATGGGGCTCAGAATTGGTCTTTCGCTTCTTGGTCTTGGAAATCGCAGGCTCAGGGGGTGTGTCAGGAGACTTGGACACCTTCGCCTTTGCTTTGCTCTTTGCTGCTGTTGGCTTTCTGGGGCGCTTGGGGGCTTTCTGGGAAGGGAGGGATTCATCCATATCATCACCATACCATCCCCACTCATCACCCCATTCTTCCCACTCATCCCACTCATCCCATGCTTCCCATGCTTCCCATGCATCTTCCTCGGGTTCATCCTCTACATCATGTTTTTTGCCACTGCTGTTCTTCCCAGACTTGGTTT
This sequence comes from Cladocopium goreaui, assembly GCA_947184155.2. NCBI lineage: Eukaryota > Dinophyceae > Suessiales > Symbiodiniaceae > Cladocopium > Cladocopium goreaui. The sequence goes on from CAMXCT020001019.1 coordinate 82,622, forward strand.
TGGAAGGCTTAGCCTTAGCCTTAGACTTGGGTGACTTCCCCTTCCCACGGCCACGGCCACATCCCTTGCCACGATTGCTGGGCGGGGGTCGCTTGATCGCAAGCTGGTCTCGGCGGGTCACAACCTGAGCAGGGGCAAGTGAGATGAACCGCAAGCAAGTAGGAACAGGTCACTCTAGGCTCTGGTAAGTTTTATATGAGAAAAATCCTGTAAAATATATAGATCATTAATTATTAATTAGAACATGTATATATCCCATGAGCCCATGACTTCTTTGCAACGCAGGACCTCGGGAAGATCAGAAGCGCCTGTAGCCTCATCTTGAACAGGCATGGCAAGGGGAAGGGTTTCCTGACTGGCACCACTCAAGAAGCTAGATGGTTTTTTTCTGCGAAAACGACGGAGCGGTTGATTTGTTTCCGGATCAACAACTTGATCATGAGCGGGAACACCATCAGGGGTTTCATCAGGAGTAGAGCTCTTGGATTTTTCCCCGGAGCAACTTGATGTCGGGGCCCGTGTTGACTCACTGGACGACCCTGGGCTTCCCTCTGGGATCTTCTGACTTTGCAAAGGCTTTCCATCCATGACAACAGAAGGTAGGTTCTGATACTGTTGCCTTTTTTTGGTCACATCGTGGCTTGAAACAGGTCGTTTTGGAGTAGGATCAGGTGTAGGCATGTCCATGATATCGTCCATGGGCTGCGTGTCAACATTGTCAACCGCAGAGGCTGATGAAGACTTTGGTTTGACATGTCCTGCAACCACAAAAATTCGAATAAAATTATATATGTTATTTCTATTTATTTCTATGATGTGTATAATTGAAACCAAATTAAGGTGGAACACCATATATATTTTGCTGCAACTCTAGCCCGCGTCCTGGTTCAGCCACCTTCTCAAAGACAGGGTCCAAATTCTGCGGCACTGGCGCTGCAGGCTTGGCATAGGATTTCTTCGCTCGTAGCCTTGAAAGAGGCACTTGGTTGGAGCAGGCATGGGTTCACACTGTGACTTCAAGGGTTGGAAACGGAAATGAAAGGATACGTATCTATGTTGATACACAATATTTATGGACACAAGTCTTTGAAAGAATGCATCAACCCCCTAAATAACATTCACATGGGGATCTAAAAGCTTGAGGCCAGTAGCTCGGCCAGCTGAACTTGCAACTGCGCCAACTCCTCATTGAGGGTCTTGCGGTACAGAGCTTTTTGAGCATTACCTAAGCGGGCGATAGATCAGGAGTGGGAATGTTTGGGCAACAATTTGGCTATCAGTTTGGAAAACATTTACTCGAGAGATCATACCTGGCAAGCTCACCAAGTAGATACATGTTGCATTCATCTCATTCACCCCAAAAAAAGCACATGTTCCATGATTTGTAAGTGCCATCATCCATTTTGTGGTCGGGGTGCGTGTCTCAGCATCTACAGAGCCAGAGGTCCCATCAGCACCCGCGCTTGCTGCAGGCTTGGAAGGCTCTGCCACTGGAGCTGCTGCGGAAGGAGCCACTGGGGGAGCAGGTGGCCGGGCAATCCCAGATGATTGTGAAGGAATGCTGGCAGTAGGCTCTGTGGATTCATGGGTGCCTTCATCACCTTCCTCTTCAGAACTTTCATCTTCTGCAGTCTCCTGTTTGTGGCTGCAATGGATTGGCATAAGAATTTGGAAGGCTATTTTGATGAACTTTGACCTTAAAGATTTTGATTTCCAAAGATATTGAACTGAGGTTGCAATGTGCAGCCAAGATTGCTAACATATCAAATTTCATTGGCCAATTTCTGGGATCCCCGAGACCCCCCAATTCTGAGCCTCGTCTTCAAATTGTTCAACTTCAGCTTTCTGACGGCGTCGGGTCTCATTGACTTCTGCCTGGAAGACTCGGCTGTTTGTGTAAGGGCTAACCCCAAAACAATGAAGAAACATGCCATGTGATTGGGAAGGGATTCAGATTAGCCATAATTCAATGAGCTTCGTCGATGTCCTTGCTGGATTGTTAGAATCCTTGCCTCAAGCTCGGGCTTCAAAATGAGCACCATTTCTTGAAAGAAGTCCCAGTCCTTGGGAGACAACGTAGTCAAAGGGGAAATTTCAGGAAACTTCCAAAGATTCTTAAAATCCCAAAAACATTCCCCAAAAGTAAAACACTAACAAAATTATTTGTTCAAATACCATTGTCGGGAATCCTTTGAAAAGTCACCACGGTTTGCTTTGCGTTTTACAAACCTCATCATGGTTCTCAATTCCCAACCATCGTCGTCAATCTCCGATTCTGATGGGGTCCGGTTGGCCTTAAGGTAGAGGGACTCAATCTCATGTCTAAGACTTCCGATGTCAGGCAGCTTGAGCTTGGAAGTAAAAAACCTGTGCAGCAAAGGTGTTAAGACATCCTGGTTGGCCTTACACTCCTGGATCGATGAGTCGGTACCAGACTTCTGCACTGTCAGAAGCGGCTTTCCATCTCGAAGCCTGTTCCTTATGGTCTCAATTTCGTCCCAAGCCTTTGCAAGCTCAGTTGTATCAAAGGAATCACCCATGGTGACCAACACTGGCACTGACACTTGTCAGATTTTCGAAAATGGATCGGTCCCCTTGAGCCAAATCCGTTGAAGATAGAACCATCCTGGTTGATATACCCTACATCATGCTACTAGTTGTCTCTCAGCCCTGCTTCCAGGAGGTCTGAGTTCCCGGCGTGGCATACGCGAATGGCTGAAGCAGGTGAAAACGTCTCTGGTGCGACTTGAGCGGAAGGGAGCGGAAGAAACGAGGGAAAACATATGAAAACATGTTGAAATAGAGGAAAAGTAGGATATCCCACTTTTGTCATCCAAATGCAGGAAATTTCTTGATCTTTGCAAATACCCAGGTTCTTGATTCAGATCCTGCTTTTTTCCAGGTTTCTGAAGTACAAGGTATGTATAATATATATGTATATATTATATATATATATGTGATATATATGTATATATATATATGTATAAATATGTATAATATATATATATATTATAATTATATATATATTTATGTATACTATGTATATTTATGTAATGTATATATATATATAAAGATGTGTTATATATATATATATGTTGGTTGAAATTACAAGGCATTACATCACAAGCATCATATTACAACGCGCTGCGCCAGCTACATAAATAGATACAAAGATCGATGCAAAGAGAGGCACATGCATGCATACATACGTTCGAAACATGCATGCACACGTGCCTGCAGGCATAAAGGCAGTCCGTTAAGTTTCATTATGTTGCCACTTTTCCTTTTTGCTTGCATTGCAATGCACCATCTCGATACATACATACTAACAAACAAAGATGCCAGCATAGATGAGAACATAAATGCAGATTACAGAAATATGCATAAATATGTCCGTCGAATTTTGATTAAAACACGGATGCATAACAAGAACACTAAATACAGGTAGATTGGATGACAGAAAATTAAAGGTTGGGAAGGATTAGACAAGCGATAGAGGAAATAAAGATAAATAGATTGATGGATAGATGGATGGATGGATGGATAGATAGATAGATAGATAGAATTAGGTAGATAGATAGAATTAGATAGATAGATAGATAGATAGAATTAGGTAGATAGATAGAATTAGATAGATAGATAGATAGATAGCTAGATAGATAGATAGATAGACAGATAGATAGATAGATAGATAGATAGGGAGATAGAGAGATAGAGAGATAGAGAGGTAGAGAGGTACGTAGGTAGGTAGGCAGATAGATAAGGCGAAGATAGGTGCTATACAGATGGACGGGTAGATAGATAGACGGCTTGGTAGATTGATCGATAGATAAACAGAGAGATGACGAGAAAGAGAGAGAGAGAGAGAGAGTGGGATAGATGCATGGATACACAACACATAGATGTAGATTCATAGATACATAGTAGACACACAGATACATAGATACATGAATACATAGATACGTAGCTTAGATACATAGCTTAGATACATAGCTGAGATACATAGTTTAGATGCATAGCTGAGATACATTGCTTAGATACATAGCTTAGGTACATAGCTTACATAGATAGATAGATAGATAGATAGATAGATGGATATGATAGATCGGATAGATTAGATAAAACAGATGGACTAGATAGATAGATTAGAATAGATAGATAGATAGATTAGATAGATTAGATAGATTGGATGGACGGACGGACGGATGGATGGATGGATGGATACGTAGGTAGGTAGCTAGCTAGGTAGGTAGGTAGGGCTAGAATGAAATATAGATCTATGGATACCGTAAAAAAGCATTCACATCGCATGAACCTGCATTCCACTACTCTGCACTTGAAGTCCCAGCGCAACACAGATCAACACCGCTATTGCAGCGCAATATAATTATTTTTATTTTGCATTGACTTGCCGCTAGATCCGGAGATGATCATAGCTGTCCAACTTTCGCGCTCTTGTACTTCCGTGCGCGTTTTCGCGTTTTCGCGTTTTCGCGCTTTCGCGTTTTCGCGTTTTGTTGCCCGTTTTCGCGTTTTGTTGCCCGTTTTCGCGTTTTGTTGCCCGTTTTCGCGTTTTCGCGTTTTCGCGCGGAAATGCCGCGCACCACCGGGGCCGAGACACACACATTTCCTGCACAGCTTCTAGGCCCTTCCTCTCTTCCCAAGCTCTCTTCCTTCACGGGTGAATTCTGGAACCATGGTTTCTGGACCCTTTGGGTCTTCAAGTTGCTTTTCAGAACCAGTTGCGATTTCGGCTTCAACTCGCTGCTGGGCTCGGCGCATTTCATCGATGCCCTGGTCCAGTTCAGCCTGAGTTGCCCTTCTTCTCGGAAACATAGTGGCCAGAGCTGCGTTGGGCTCATAATCTAGTGGATTTAACCGCCAGCCCCGCCACCAACGGAATACCCTCGCCTCCAGATCAGCAGCTCAAAGGGTTTTTGGCTCCATCGCAGAAGTCTTCGAAGGTTCTTGAAAGGCCAAAAGGTAGCTGCGGATGGCAGCATATGAATTGAAGTTGCGACTGGCACAAATGGAAAAAGTCTGGTGAGTCTGGTGTCCAGCACTTTTGATCTCCATGTTGCCACTTCCTAATCGGGGCCCTTCAAATCAATCAAAGGTGGCTTCTGAATGGGTTTTAGATATTCCCCAGCACACCCTCAACTTTACATATTGGCCCGTCCCTTTGCTAAACATGCTTGTGGTAAAACGAAACCGATTTTGGTCCCAAAACATAGCGGAAGACACCGAAGCCGCCAAATTTCGGGTTCCAACTCTGGGGCCTTGCAAACATGCATTGCATTGCACGAACTTTTGCTTCTTTGGGGCTCTTTTTGGTGATTCTGCAAAGCGTCTCTGGCCCTGCTTTCCCCATTCGGGGCCCCACACACACACACACAGTTCACACACACATACACATATTTGTCGATGGATACACATATAAATATATAAATACATATATATGTATGTATGTATGTATGTATGTATGTATGTATGTATGTATGTATATACACATATACATATACGTACACATACATATACAATCAAACTATACGCTGTAAGTATTTTTTGTGTAAATTTATATTGATTAATAATTTGCTTAAGTGTTGTTATGAGTTTTTTTCTACATTTCGTTGCCTGTCTTGAGCCATGGCTGAACATGTTTTCGGGTGTGACAGCTGCTTTGGAAGAGTGGGTGCTGTGGTTAGAATGTGGATATGGCTCAATGTAGGGGAACAAGTGGCCCCAAAAACGGCAATCTTGAAGGTTCCATTATTTGAGCCATACCAATGAAATGCTGGACCCAAGGCCCCGCGATATTCTGGCACCAAAAGCAACTCATAGCCACTTTTGCAATCTTTTCCGGGGGTCTGCCATGGTTTACCGCATTTATTTGTTTGAAAAACATCTCGAACCCAAGAGCAACACACACACACAGGTGAGTCATGTGGCTGAACATTTAGCTGTCTTCAGATTGCGTGTCTCTCCCGCGTAGGCAGTTTGATTCAAGCCGATCTATCACGGGAATTGACTACAATCGAGACCCATCAATGAACCTTGTACGTGAGTGTAAATGGAGGGTTCTTTGACATGTGAGGCTGCGCCAACTGTTGTCCGGACCCGACAACTTCTACAAATTCCACAACTTCTATAAGCTCCACGACTTCGACCACAGGAACGAGCCCGTCCACGACAGGGACGTCAAGTTTCAGCTCGACCGCGACGACAAAGAGTCCCTACAGTGGCGTTGCCAAGAAAATTTCGATGGTGTTTGTGAATTGGATATGATTCAAAATGTAAGAAAAAAACAAGTTTGGATTAAATTACAGATGACACTGACTCGATTTTGAGGACCTACTGGTGACCCATTTTGAAGATTTGTGAAGGACTGTTTGGGTAACTTGAGTGAACTAGGGAACCTCAGCCAGTGGCCAGGCTAGTTTTTTTTTGACATCCAACGGGGCGACCCAGCCCCAATTCGCAAGTTACGACACGAATGTTTGATGTTGTAAAGACGCGTGGCAGGATAGTCCACTTCCTGCAAACGCTTCTTTCATTAGGGGAAATGAGCTCATGCAAGAGAAAGGAATAGTGGTGCACCCTGCAGTTCCAAACTTGTTTTTTGCATAGTAATATGGCAATATGCTGTAGACATCAGCAATGCAGATTCTCTGCAATATAGCTGAATAAAATATGTTTCCCAATTTGTAGAGGCTTGGGGGCCACAGGTCCTAAATCCTCCACATCAACTTGGGGTTGATGTGGACTGTGTTTTTTCATGTTTTTTTCCGTGTTTGTGCTACGTTTTAGGCACCACCGGTGGAAAACTTGAAGCGCCATGAAGAACGACGCTTTGTTTTCAAATCATATTGACATTGAACAGATTTCTGCAGCGTCCTGCTTTGAAATGGATGTTTTTAGCGATAAGTTGATTGGATGACGTCCTCATCTGATTAAATAAGTCCACTGACATCCCAGCTGTTTCAGTGGGCCCTCCGCTGAGCCGAAGGTCACTATGGTCGCCACCGCCGATTCCGCAGGATTCGGCGGGCTCGCCAGCATGGCTCGCGCTGACGACCCAAGATCCAAACGACAGAGCCATGGATCAAAGGTTCAGACCCTCCACGGGACCAGAAATGTGGTTAAGCGTCGAGTTTTAGACATATTATATTAATTTATATTATATATTACTAGTTCCGGACGATCGTTGTGTGGATGACAATCATTTTGATATCTATCCATGCATCGGGTGTGGTAATGATCTGATTTAGTTTGCACGCTTGACAAGCTGGAAACTCCTCCAAGAAGAGCGTGCAGGGTCGGTTGTTGGTGAGTTGTTGGTGAGCTCAACGCACAGTTTGAATATGTTTGAATTATCTTTCACTAGATCTTCTTCCTGGTTGGAATGTATCCAAGTGTGTCTACTTCAGGGTTTTCTTTATGTTTTGAGTGTTTGGTCAGTCGTGCTCCGGCTCAGGAAGGCTAATCTTTTCGCTCCGTCAGATGTAAATGTTTCAGCGGAGGGCCAAAAAGACGCCTTCAAAGGTTTCCAAATTAGGTTCAGGATGTGGAGAGAGTTCTAGATGACCCCCAAAACTGATTGGCCCTTCAAGTTTTATTCTTTGTGTTTAAGTCCGAATTTGGGATGGTTCCGAAAATTATATCACACATCTTTGTGTCCGGATTGAATTTCACCCACAAGAGGATTGAAAACTGGCTTCTGGTGTTGGCTATCACCCATAAGTCCCGAGTCCCGAGTTGTGGTGTCCAAGTATCTTTGTAGTAGGGCCCAGTTGGAAAATGTATTTTCTCCATTGATGGCAATCAACAATTGGGGTATGCCGTATGCCCCATTCTCAGACAAACCCAGATGTGACATGCCACAAAAGATGTCTTGAAATCACACCCCCATCACTGCTGTGGTAGATTGTGGAGATGATAAGAAGGTAGGTGGGGTCCAGATGAAAGTCTCATGGCCACTTTTCTTCACAGCTGAAAAGAAAGTGTAGTAACACATTGAACAGACGGAGTGTACGGCACAATGACAAGCAAGATTCCATCAAAATCAAAGTCTTCAAGCATCCGAACTTTCAATCTTGATTGAATTTGATTGAGATGCAACAACAGATGTTGAAACACGACAGGCCCACAAAAACACATGCATACCTTGCGATAAAGTTCCGATTCCACACTTCAATTTCCAGCCCATTCCGGACAGGGACTGTCTTACCGCTCTACCCGATGGCCTCTTCAACGGCTTCAGGAAACTTCGAACGCTGCAGCTGCAGAGCAATCAGCTGGTGAGACTTCCGCCAAAGCTGTTTCAGACTCTCGGCGAAGTTTAGTGGGCGTTCACAGAACTTTAGAGTGTGTGATGCAAGGTGACAGCCTCGTCTTCAGTGTCATTAATCATTTCAGTAACCGACAAAATTATTGTATTGTATGTAATGCTAGTTTAGTCTTGCTTCGCCGCCTTTCTGTTGCACAAATCCTTCACCGATAGCCCGATAGGGGACGACCCTATACATCCCTATACCGATACCCCATTTGTGATACCTCCCGGAGCACTGAAATCCTCACAACCGATAGAGGAGGACCCTAATTTGTGCATGGCATTAGATTTAACACATATTTTTGTCCGCTACTCATTTTGTTTCGTTTTTAACGCCAGAACGTGTGACAATTTTCACACTTTCATATAGCCTATGACAAAACAATGGGTCGTTTGCAAAAAGCTCTGAAGATCTGACGCAGTAATCTGTGTCTGTGGGAGTTCCCAAGGTCCGCCAGGGGTTGCACAGTTCCTACAAGCGTTTCTCAAACAACATGATTTGCCGTGCTGTTGGTGAGATTGAGTTAGTTATTTCCTCAAAGACCTGCAATTTTGCAAGCTATTCATACCGCAATATCCTCAATAGTTCAAGTCCTTTTTGCAAGTGACTGCTGAGGGAAAATGTCAACCGGCCTTCTAATTTGCGTGATGGTTGGCAACGTTGCCATGTGGAAACCGAAACTGTTTGAGTTTGCTGAACTGCATATACCCCTGCCCCAGCTAGCACCTGAGGAATTTGAGCTCCTTGGAGTTGCTGAACTTGAGTCGAAATGCACTCGAAGAACTGCCTCCCAGTCTTTTTGGTGGACTGAACTTGTCAGTGATCGACTTGAGTCACAACAAGCTGAGCACGCTCAATGCTACGCAGTTCGACCTGGAGAACCTCACCACCTTGGACTTGCGCGGAAACCGGTTGACTGACGCCACGCGGGAGGACCTGGCACGCCTCAAGGTGGAGCTCCATGTGGATTGAGGGTGCTGTGCTCCTGGAAATTGATGGAAATTGCCTTCGGAACTTGGGTCTGACTCTGATGATCTCAAGTTTTCTCCTCCGAGGCGGTGTTGAAGCTGCTACTAATTCACCGGTTTTCTCGCTACAAGACGCGGAGCAAAGGCTCGTGGCAAAAGTTGTGCGTCAGCTGTGAAGGTAGACACTCTCTGCGCATGCTGCACGCGCTGCACGCAGCATACTATGATTGGTAGAGATGTTGCTTTGCAGGTTTTGTGGAGGAAAGATGCAATGTTGCAACAATTGACAGACCTTTGTGTTGGCCGAAACCTTGAGGCTCCAGTTTCAGTTGCGCCAGGAAACAGAATGTTTACCATGGATTCCCATGGCATTTGCACCATGCTTTTCCGCCATGACTTTGGAACCCCTGATCTTATGATTGGCATTTGACGCCCACCCAAACATGAGAAGAGATCTGAACCATGGGCAACAGGTGGCCAGGCTGAACAGTGAACAAGTTTTGATCCTACACAGCTGAAGAAACACTTCCACTGCCATGGCCCGTATTCAAGTCCCAAAGAAGGGCACCTTCACGTGCGACAGCAGCACGGCAGAGTTGGCAGTGGAGTACTTGCGGCAAGTGTCACTTGGCTGTCACAGGCGGATCCAATGTGCCGTGGACACGATTGGACTTTGATTGGTTTTCGCGTTAGGTTTCTTGTTAACTGTTATAAAATTTATAATCTTTCCATATCTTTCAATGAAATGAAACATTGCAACTGTGGGGTCGTCCTCCAAGCATCCATTCCTGCAAGCGCTTGAGGTTGGATGAGCCTTGGCACGGCAATGTGCTGCTGTCCTGTGGTCCACACAAGTTGGAACCCAAACAGCGGCTGCAGGAATTCAATGCCGATTTTGTGCCTTGGTACGGGGTGTTGGTTTGTTTTTGTGGATGCTCCTGGTAACTTGATCAATATGCAGACAGACGGTTTGTGCTGCAGTTGTTGCGAAATCTGCACGTACCCTGGAAGAACGCAGGTCCGGAGGGTTGAAGGAGTTTTCAAAACCAGAGAGGCAGACTGTCCTCCATGCTCTCAGGTGTTCGCGAACTATTCGTGGCTCAGTTCCGGACCTCCAATTAATATCGCAGCAACAGAACTGCGAGGAATCACTATCGAACAGTTGTCTTCTTTGCAGCTTGGACTACACCGGCACACAGCATGGCAGATAACACGGCAATTCTATTTTTTTTGTTTTCACGTTCGCTTGTGAGCAAAGGGTCTGAAAAAGCATGAACACAACACATCACATCACATCACATCACATAAACGCAGACCTAAACTGGGCACCGAGGCTGGTCTTTGTAGAAGACGTTGCCTCCAGCTGGTGCGAAGCACACCACTTGGGATACGGGCAGCCTTTGTCTTTTGAGGCCAGGTGTTGGCATTTTAATTTCGGTCGTGTCGGTGGCGCTGCAAGGAAGCGACTTAAAACGATTAAAGCGTAAACAACAGCTGATAGTTCCAATTCTGTTTCGTTGGAATTCCTCATTCCGAAGGCCTGCTGCATTTCCGATTCTAGTTGCTAGATTTCAGTTGCGAATCTCCGATCCGCGAGGCCTTCAATTTGTACCATGCGAATTTCTGGGTCATTGGACCTGCTACAGCCGGTCACGGAAGAGGTGGCTGCAGCTACGTCGAGCTGGTGGCCACCTCGGCTCAGATGCAACGACCCTTGTGGCAACTCGGCTCCCGGAACATGGTGGAAAAACACGGAGTTCTTGGGAAAGGATACGACATGATTTGAGCCAAGCACGCTTCGCAATTGGAGATGTAGCCAACCATGATGGAGTGAGATTAGTGGCAATACCTGGGCATGGATTCAAAAGTCAGCACATTAAAATGATCAAACACATAAAACGAACAAATGCTTCGAGTGGTTTATTTGAAAGGGGTGTTCCTGGGTTCCCATGGCTGCAAGCTCTTCAAATGTAGTGGGTGAATGTTGTTGTTGAGGTTTGTCTCCCACGCTTGGCTGGAGCCGGTGTGCAAGTTCGTGGCGTGCCTCAAGTGTCACGCTTCTTTGCATCAGCTGCCCGATCAAACGGCTTACTGGGTGTGCGCCTACGCCAACAACCAGCATCAGCTGGAGAATGAGATTTGCAACAACCCCCGGAAGACGTCCTTCTATCGCGCCATCCAGTTGTGCGCTGGGGTCTTGCTAGTCTTGGATGAGAACGCCACACCCTTCACTCGGACCTTTGCCTGAAAGTTGGGAGCATGGGTTGGCGAGGTTTGGCAGGCAAGAGTAGACCCTTAAGATAGTTTTTGATTATGCAAAACATTGAACATCCTTTTCCTAAAGGAACGCCTCTCCTCAAAAGACGCGCAATTTACCCTTGCCCATTCATCCTGAGCTTTATAAGGATTTGGTGTTGCTTTGAAGAGTCCATTGCAGTGGAAGAACGCAACAAGGGGACGCTTGGCGTTGACTTTGACTTGCGGCTTGCTGCACATTGCATCGCTGATCATTGTTTATTTTCAGACTTTGACCAATTCTCACCTCTCTTGCCTTTTGCTTCTTCATCACTCTTTCTTTCTGCTTCTGTCAGTGTTATCCATGTTCCCATCCTTGTTCCGATTGAGCCGATGCTCTGAGCCTTTCAGGAACCCTTTGCTGCTGGATGTGGCGGCCACAGAGAACGGACGTGCCCATGTCATCACCGACGGCCTGGCGGGCGCCGAGCAGGAGATGATGCCGTTGCTTGGGTTCTTGGCGAAGAGTCGACGAGAGGCGGAATTCCCCACCGAAATTCTGATGTGACTTGGCCACTGAACGGTTGGGCCGGTTGGGTTGCTGAGCGATTGTTTTGGGGCAATGCAGTTGCAATCAGAATTTGGTGAATTTTGGATGATTGTGTGAGGCAACAGGGTACAGATTCAGATAAGAGAGTAGAAGTGACAAGCGTTGATGATGCGCGTAGTCGGGGTGGGGCAATTGCGATCGGCAATCTGTCCTGAGAATGGAAGCGGCTACTGCCATGCCCTGCCACTTTGTTGTTCCATGTTGCCACATATTAGGCACGTTTTGCACATGTGGTGTATGTCACTCACTCTACTTTCACTCGCCAGCAGTGACCTGGCAGTGTCGAGCCAAGGAAGGGCTTGGATGTCAACATTGCCAGCGCTATGGCAAGTGAACCCTCAGATAGGACCAAAATTCTAAACAGCATACGACTACCTCGAGCAGGGACTGTTTTTCTTGAACAAGAAGCCCGAGACGCTCATGAAAGCAACTTGATTGATCTTTGGAGTTCTTTTCCTTCTGATTTCCTCTCATCCCGTGCTGAGTCAACCCATTCTCCATGTTGTGTCCCCAGTGGCCAGCTCTGACTGTTTCCTTTGAAGTCTTGAGCCAAAGGGATCATGTGCCCAAAATGCCTTCAGTTTCGCTCAGTTTTTCCAAACTTTCGCGCTGAGGTTATGATGCAGTGGGCCGTGCGCTAGCTGGGCACTTCGCCCTAGCCAATTGGCTCCTTGGAATCAGATTGAATGCGCAATGGCGGAAATTTTCACCCCAGCCACTCAGCCACTCAGCCACTCAGCCACTCTGAGTGACTGAGTGGCTGAGTGGCTGGTCCAGCCACTCTGGCAGGGTGGCTGAGTGGCTGCGTCAGTCACTCTGGCAGAGTGGCTGAGTGGATGAGTGACTGACGCACAGAGTGGCTGAGTGGCAGAGTGGCTGAGTGGCTGAGTGGCCAGGATGAGCGACACTTCCTTCCACTAGTGATGGATTAGCTGTAACTTAAGCCCCGTAAAGTTTTTCACTACACACATGGCATCTGAATTTATATTCTTTGCTGGCGCCGTTTCGCGATGATGTTAGTTATTTGTATGCAATATAGTGTTCCAACGCGCTATGGACCAAACTACATTCGAATTCTACCATTTTCTTGTCAATAGTTTTGACCAATACAAAGAAACGTTAAACACAAAATCATCATAAGTGATCTTTCGGTCAATGTGATGCCGACAATGCTTTACACAAGCAATTCATTTGTTGAGAACGCCACTACTTTTACTTTTATCCTTTTGTCCGTCATTGCACGCTGGGAGTGTTCCTGTGTGTAAGGGGGAAAGCAGGCTACCAAAGTATGATTACAGCGGTTATGATAGTCTTGTTTGATGAAATCTATATGTCAAGTCCATATATTTTGAATAAGATAAGGGTTTTCTGCAATGAAAACCTTAATTTCATTGTAATAGGTTCAGGTGATGTCAAACAACTTCCAAGCATAGAGCCCTTCACCAACAACCAAAATGGAGAGGAGTATGTTGACAATTGCATTGACATAATTTTCAATTACAATATCTTTTTGCAGATATGCAAAAGAGTAGGAGGTAAAGATACAGAAGAGTTAAATGAAATCTATGATGATTTTTGGGAAACATATTTGGATTGGAAGTTGTGGATTGAAACACCTTTTTCATATACACAGATGACAAGTAAGAATAACATAGCATACACTGTATACACTAACATAAGGTGCCAAACAGTAGCAAATGAGGTAAGGAAGAGATTAAACAAAAAAGATAAATATGAACTTGGGGATATTTTAATATGCAGGGTTTACAAAAAGGACGAAGAGGGTAAATTGAATGTAAACATAAGATGGGAGGTTGTAGAAGTGGAGGGTAGAAATGTAACCATTCAAGACATCAAAAGCAAGGGACAAGAACCTTTGATGAAGATACTATAGACAAACATTTTAGGTATGCTTACTGTGCAAATTGCCACAGCAGACAAGGAACAACAATAAGGGACAACATAGCAATTCACGAATGGAACAAAAACTATTTGGTGAGCAAAGAATGGCTATGGTGTGCTGTAACCAGAGCAACCGATTTCAATGATGTATTTGTTCAAAAATGATAAAGCCGACGACGAGATGTTTAAGAATATGGTAGTTAACTATTTTAAAAACAAGGTTGAAGGTTACAAAGGACAAGACAGAAAAGGAGGAAGAGAAATAGTTGATGAATACATTGATGAACATTGGTGTTTGAAGATGTTCAAGGGTTGTTGTGCAAACTGTGGAGTTAAATTTAATCTTGATACCAGAGGTGGCAAATTGTCAAGTAACTTTACAGCACAGAGAGTTGATAATGGACTGTGCCATTCTATTGACAACTGCGAGGCTTATTGTTGCTACTGCAATTCTTCTTCACATTAGATGGTTATTTTGAAAGTTTTGTTTTTCAAAATAATAATTTTAATATATCTTAATAATATTAATATGATTGGAAGAAAGCAACAACGGAGAAGGAGAGAACCTCACACTTTTTGAACGGTGAATGTACAGTAGAGTCCATTGATGAAAAATTGAATCAAACATATTATACATTAGAAGGATACAACAGACCACTATTAAGGCATGAATTGCTGAACATATAAATTACTATTTATACGAAATCTACTTAAAGGAATATTGTCTATATATCTATATATATATATATTAGTGAAATGTCATTCAGTGATACAAGTAGTGAAAGTGAAATCAATCAAGAAGAATACATCAAACAAACTTAAGCTGTAAATGTAGTGAATGTGCAACAATAAAATCAATTATCAAAAATATGTTTACCGATGGTATTGGTAATAATATTTGTGAATATGTAGCCTGTAAAAGTTGCTCAAATATAATGAGTCATTTTGATTCAATTGAATTTGATATTAACCCTTGTGACGATGATGATATTGATGAACATATTCAAATATACATATTATACCAATAAATTTCCAGATGATAAAATGAATTTAGTATTAAATGAAAAAGAAATGAGACATTATCAAGATTATGGACAAGGATTGAAACACATGTTTTAACAATTCATATTCTACTGTTGCATTATGCGCCTTAGACATGAAGATTAATGATGTTGATGGTATGGATGATAATTTTAACCATGAAACGGCTATAGATTGTGTAAGAAAAATGTCGTTGTATATCAAAGACAACGAACAGTTTATTGGACATACTGTTATTGACGAGAATACGTTTGACAAATTGTATGAAAGAATACAACAAGGGATCTATATTTGAACCCCATAAATTTTCATATCAAATAGTATGATGATTTGTTTTTAATGATATAAGGAAATACACTTGAAAGGATGATACCTTATAATAGTATGGATAGTAGAAGTGCACAAAGTGTAAGAAAAAAACATGGTGACGAGTTCAATGGAATGAATAGAATGTGTATTGAATGCTTGGACAAACAAAAGGAGAGAGTAAAAAGTCTATAATCAAAAGGACGTATTCTGCAACGTTTGCCAACGGAATGTGAAACAATGCAGCCTGTCCAAACGTCTTAAAACCGACAGGCATATCAACAAGGAAAAACTCAAAAAGGAAGAAGAGAAAAAAAAGGAGGCATACCTAAAAGATGATGAAACCAGAATTGCAAAATTGAAACAAATCTGTAAAACCATTACACCAAAAAAAATAAACAACTCTAACCCCGTATTTTTTCATATATCATAATATAAGAAAAATATGATACGGTTACAGATGGATGATTTAGATTTATGATAATATTTTATGATATTATACTATGATAAAACATTATGATGAAATTTTATGATGAAATTTCATGATGAAATTTTGTGATATGAATTTATGTGATGATGGATGATGATGAAATGATGTGGGATGTTGATGATGTATGAAATGATGTGGTTTTATCTTGCGTTGATACTGTGATGAAATGATATGACATGCTATGAAAATGAACTGTGGTAAATGATGAAATGATGGAGGTGGATGGACATGAACTTAGGTGTGTTTGTGTCTAGCTATGTATATATATATGTAATTTATTTAATTCATAACATACATATATTTAAAAAAATCAGAACTACAATCAAATGTCTCATTCCTTTCGCCATGATGATCCGCAGAGACCCACAGAGCGAACCCCTTCAACACGAGTGACTAATGACTTCTTTCTCACAACCCTTTAACACAGATGTTTGCATAAAAATCCATTCAATCCATAGAAATATATGCCCCAGTGCCTACAAGGATAAGGAAGGAACCCTAAATTAGCATAAAACCTCACTTGAAAAGCTACCCAGACCTAAAAAAAATTAGGTTTGGGTAAAAATGCTTACACTCCACTGGCTAAACTACACTAACTATTCATCCACTGAGACATTCTGCCAGAGTGGCTTGGTGCAGCCACTCAGCCGCTCTGCCACTCAGCCACTCTGCCGCTTTGGTGAGAGTGGCTGGACCAGTGGCTGAGTGGCTGCTTCGATTTCGCGAGCCGTGTTGCACATCCACTCGAATTTTGAGAGAATTGATTTACCGTACACTTCGAATCAGACGTCTTTTTGTGGAGAGTACGATTTTGCCGTTCTGCCTCTCAAACGGCTTGGATCTTCGCCAAATGCCGCAGCTGAGGTTTTCTTCCATAGCGAAAGGTCTGGACACCTCGAGGTGGGCTAAACCCAGCCGAAGCAGGGTTCGGGTACAGAGCAAGGTTCATCAGTCAAGAATTGCAATCTATGGCTGACATTATTTCTGAAGGTTTTTCACACAGGGTGCAATCTGCGGATCATTCATTTTTTTAAACCATGGATTGAAGTTGGACTGTGGCCACTGGGTGTGGCAGTTGCTCGTTGATTTGGACACTGCAGATACCGGGAACACGTTTGGGACTCTCTGACCTGCAATTTTGACGCTCCAGCGGCCTATAGGCTCTTAACAGCTCTGCAAAACGACGAGAAGCGACGTGTGGTGCAGCTCTCCTTGACGGGATGTTGCAACTTGACCACAAAAGAGTGCTGCAGACATCCAACGATGTCCACCAGAAAAAGAATTGCTGGGCAAAAAATGAGGTCTAGAGTCTAAAGGGAGCAAGCTGGGTATGGATAGAATGGGATTCGGAGTGCAACCTCCTAAGCCTGCTTCCCGGGATGGAAGGCACACACTCTAGCCCACTAAAGGTTTACGTCCTGAGAAGCTAAGATGTCATTTATTGGGTATGAATTGTAATTGAGGGTTCAGAACCAATGCAAGGGCTTCTTTTTTCGCAGGTGTCCAGTATACCAGTGATGTCCTCCCAGCCGGTGAAACATTCTCCAACAGGTGCATAGCAGGTGGGTCGATCTGAGCCGTTTTGCGCCGAGGCAAGTTTGATGACGCACAGCTCAGCACTTTTCTGGAACACTTGCCGCCTCAACTGCAGGTCCTGCGTGCCCTGGCTCGGATGTCGGATGTTGCCCCAAGATTTGAAGTTCCGGTCCAAGCATGTTTAAACTTAAACCATTTCAAGCTTTAAGCCGATTAAATACGTTTAGAGCCATGAACCCCAAAACGTTTCAATGTTTACATATGTTATGGGGCTGTTTGAACATGTCCCGAATGAGTGATGGAGGAAATAAGAACGGGTCAGCGAAAAAGAAGCACCAGGGTGATGTCACTATCATCAGATTTCTCAGTGCTTGATTCTGCAAGTGCGCATGATCTCATGCAGTTGGGCCCACAATCTCTTGGAATTCGTTTATACAAACATGAACATGTTTCAGCATGTTTTTAAAGCTTGTTTAAACGAACTTGCTAGGGCCCCCGACTACCCCGGATTAGTTTAGGCATTTTTGGGTTTAGACATGGTTTAAACAGTAAACACAGTGTTTAAACCGTTTAAACCAACCCCAGGCCCAACCGTGGAAGAGATTGGTTGAAAGATACTGCAAGCCTTCCAGCCAACTGCACCCCTCGAGGGAAACCGGGGATCAACTGAGACCCCCCAAGATCCGTTGGAAAGATGGGGGACCATATGCCGCAGCATCCCATTCTGAGGCTTGGACCTGGGCTTCACAGCCGTGGAATGCGTGCAGTTGGACGCGCCATTGTCGGAACTGCAGGAGCTCTCCCTGCGCATCATCAAGACGCCTCTGCGCCAGGTGCGGGTTGGGAGGTGAGTCAAAAATTCGAATCTTTGAAACCATGTGGGATCCCACACTACGGCTATAAACATCCACCTTCGCAGAATTTCGGGTTTGAGGCTGGTGTTCCCCTGCCTTTTTACTGCTTCGTGTCCAAACAGACATATCGTTCAACCTCAGGTGAAGCTGCAACGGAGTATGATGCCGAAGCTGCGAGTCTCGGCAAAGCTGCTGAGTTTTGGGTCGCAGCGTTTGGACTTGGCAAAATTCACCCAACAGTAGATGCCTGTAAGCGGTTTGCCATGGATACCCGGGTCAGGCCAGTCATTCTGAAACATCCAAATGCCCCTATGTCACTTTGGAGTTCATCGACATGGCGGTTCACAGCATGCTCAGAAGCGAAGAAATCTCGAAAGATTGCTCCAGAACTACAGCATGATTGGTGAGAGGGAGATCCAGTAACGGCTTTGATGTTTGTGAAATGGAGCCTCACTTTTGTAGAAAGATGTGCATCGGAGTCTTCACTTTTCTGGCTTTTGCGGGTCTGTCCTGAGTTGGCTGAGGATCCATGCAACTTTGGTTGTCCAGTTTGCCCGAGCTGGAGGAGTCTGGATGATCGTTGATTTGTTTGCCAAGGATGCATCTAAAGGATAAGGGATCATAAAGGTGTCACAGGGTATATCGTCATTGTTCTTAATTGATTATTCTGTAATATTCTGTCAATATACGGATATCAGTGGGATTGCCTGGGCATTGATATTGATCTTAAGGCCTTTGTCATGAGTTTGCGGTTTATACCATGTTTCTTTTCGAGTTCGCCAAGTAACAATTTTATCGAGAAAGGCTTGCGAAAGTCAGATCTCCTTAAAACAATGACAGAACAATCACACAACCATTCAATATGCAACCTACCAGGATAGTTCTCATGAGAGTTCCGAGAAAGGAACGGGCAAAATTCATGATCTGGCAGGTCCTGACTGAGTCCTGTCTTCACAAGGGACATGGTTCTTGCCGCGAAAGGTTCACGAAAGTACTAGATATGATGTTTCGCGAAGAAGGCATTTCCAGATGAAAGAAAAGATCAACAAACGTACGATTTTGACTGTAAAAAAGTGCCACCTAGACCCAGCCAAACCCAGACCCTGAGCAACCTTGTCCCACTCAACCGTCTTTGACAACTGGTGTTCTCTCGAAAATTGCAACCCCAACATCCAATGGTTCAAAATCTTAAGCCTCGTTTTCAGCACCCAAATCTGCCACAACATATCATAACTTGGGGCATCCTCCAATTTAAGATTATCATGACTGGCTTCCGGTGGCTGAACCAGGAGCTGCAACTGCTCTTGAGACGCAACTGTGACGGGCTGAGAGAACTGGTTCTGCATGTGCACAGATGTCCCAAGTTGGCAAAGGCTGCCAAGCACCTTGGCCAGTTGTGCCCGCCGTGTTCGTTTCCACACCAACGTGTCAATGCAAACACTGCCCATTAACATCCATTAACATGCATTGACATTCATGAACAATCATTAACATCCATGATACATTCCTGAACTTCCAGGAACATCCATCAACATCTTTAAAACACTTTAAGTATCGACCTTTTTTACCAACATCGATCAACCCATGGGGATTTGGGACACCTGGCTTTGGCGCGGGGGATCCAATTTTATGGCAGGTTTGATTAGGGAAATTCTTATAAACCAGTATTAGCAGTAGCATGTATGAACCATGGTTCGAACCAAATTGAAGTACGTGGTTCGAACCTATCTCTATGTATAGCATATGTTTATCTGTAGGAAATTCCCTTGCAAATATATCCATGCACAGTTGAATAGTAGGTACCTTTATATGTTTATTAGACTATGCCATTATAAGTCAACTTGAAGAGTTTCTTCTCTTCCAAAAGCTCCAAGCCCAGGCAAAGCATCTACAACTCTGTCCACGGGTGGCCCTGGCGCCACACGGACAAATGGATCAGCATCGAAGAGGCTGAATCTGCCTGGTTTCAGATGTTCGGAGGCAAAAATCTTCCGGAGGATGCCATCCCCAGAGCAAGAGCAAGGTTTGATGCTGCGAAGTTTCAGGAGATGAGTCCAGATCTGCCCTTCCCTTGCAGCGAAACAAACTGCAGCACCTTCCACCCCAATCGACATGGCTTTTGCCACAAGCATCGCTTCCATCGTTTTGGAAGGAAACTATCCGCTGCAGTAGTGAGAACCTTGGGCTGGTCGGAGTTGGTCCTCCTTCTCACCATTCAAGCAGCGGCAGAGATCCAAAGCAGATTTTTGCTTTTGGTGATTTTAGTGTCGTTGCTTCCAGTGACCTGCATTTTTCTCGAGGAAAGCACTGGCATGTCAGCTGCCTCTATTTGCGTCACATTCCTGGTCGTTTCCGTTGGCACTTGTTTGTACACCGCCAAGCGCTTGGATGGTATGCAACAGAGCGTCTTCAACGTGGCGCTTGCCACTGAAGCCAGCTACTTTCAAGTGCTGCAGCCTTCATCAGAAACCAGCAACAACCTGGTACAGGTGTCAACCATATTGAGGAGCCATACAGACGGCTCATCTCAAGAGCTACAGACCCAGCAAGACTTGAGAAGGAACTATGAGCTAGCGAAAAGTCACATGAGTATTTTTCAGAGTGCTGTTTGTGAACCACTTGCAAGCACAGGGCTAGAAGTTGTTGCGAAGATGAAATCCCTTACAGAGCTGGACGAAAGGGAAGGAGGAGCGGATATTTTGTTTTGCGAAGTCTGGTGTGACAGTCTGCAGGAAGTCCAAGATGCGTGGGACATGCTGAAAGACTTGGATGGTGTGGAAATCGTCTCAGCTCGCGATTTTTTCGCAGTTGCATCTTACAAAAAAAACTGTCAAGTTGTGGTGTCTCTCCAGGGTTACTTGACCACAGTTGTTTTGCTGGAGAAATCTCTGAGTTCTTGGGAGGCTCAGAAAGGCCTCTCTGACGCAGCAGATTCCCTAGGTCTTTTAGACAAGACCAAGGCATCAGCTTGGGAAGTTTCTCGACTCCAACGTGATTCCGAGGTCCCCAGATGCGTGTTTGTGGCCACTGCTTTCCTGCGACTAGTTGCACTTTCCTCGTGTTAAATCATTGGCGGAAAAATTGGCGGCAAGAACACCTCCTCCAGCGGGGACCCATTTTTTGGTCTGTACGACACTCTGCACCATTGTACCGATCTTTACGAGGATGGTTATGGCTATGGGTCTGAGTGTGGAATGAGTCTGGATCTGAGGATGCTCGCCATGACCTTGCCCTTCTTGATATGTTTTCTGATCCTGCTGTGGGAGATGAAGTGCTGTTGCTGCTGTCTTTGCTGCCGGAAGCATCGAAGGAGCTTCAAAATTCGTCCACGGCCAACCCAACTCTGGTATCGAACATATTTGGGTGTGCAGGGATCCCACTATGCCTTTAAAGTTGCAGCCCTACAGTTCTTGACAGTGGTGATGCAAGGGCTGGCCAAAGCCAGTCTATTCCGGACCATCCAGGATACCCATGGCTCTGAATCCTTGCGGGCCAGCACCACTGTTCACTGCTTCATCGTGCTTCTTTTGTGTAACATCCTCTTTCCAGCCATGATTCTTGTGATACCGAACTATGTCTTTAGCCGTGTCGGTGCAGCTTTGCTCGATGCAGTTCTGGATGTCGGCTACATGGTGACCTCGATCTGGCTATACTATAGCTTTGCCACAACAGAGTCTTTGACCGACATTTTTTTGAGCAGTTTCTTAAACTACATGTCAATTTACATCTGCATCGCACATGTGTTGTGCGTGTGTCGATCTTTGGAGACTGCAGATTGGATCGCGCTTTTCCAAGTCCCGCGGGCTCCCCCCACCGGCAAAGCCTGGAAGAGAATGAGCCTCTCCTCTGCATATGCTCTTACTTTGTTGGCTTTTGTTGGCATTCTGGTCGGGGGCATCGTACTTGGTGCCTTCTCAGACTCGAGTCATGCTGGACTTTGTCCACCCTGCGAGTGTTCAACTGTTGCACCAACATCGCTTCTGCTCGATCGCTGCATGATTCCCACGGGCTATGTTGCCCAGGCTGCTGGCAGGTTGGAGTTCAACTTGACGAATCGCAACATCACAGAAGTTCTGCCAGATGCATTCATTGCAAGGGGTGCACACCAAGAAGTAGGATCTATTTCGCTGCGTGGAAACCATTTGACAGAGCTGCCAGAGGGACTTTTTCGTGATCTTCTGAAACAGAAGTACTCGTACATTGACACCATAGACCTGGCTGACAATAGAATTGCGACTCTTCCCCAAACTTTGTTTCAAGCCGGTTCCTCCGGAGGATTGTTTGTGATACGCGAGTTGCATTTGGAAGGAAATTGTTTGACGACACTTCCACCTGGAGTCTTTCATGGTCTCGGAGTTGATTACTTTGGCATCCTGGACATGTCGCAGAACAAGTTGCAGACGTTACATGCACAGACCTTTTATAGTCTCCAATTTGGTCAGAGCGGCATCCTGGACATGTCGCAGAACCAGTTGCAGGAGTTGCGTGCAGGAACCTTTCATGGTCTCACATTTGGTGGGAACGGCATCCTGGACATATCGCACAACAAGTTGCAAGTGTTGCATGCAGACGCCTTTCATGGTCTCACCTTTGAAAAGTACGGCATCCTGGACATGTCGCAGAACAAGTTGCAGGTGTTGCATGCAGACACCTTTCATGGTCTCACCTCTTATTCTCACAGCAAGTTGGACATGTCTCAGAACAAGTTGCAGACATTGCCTCCCAATGTCTTTGACGGTCTTGAGCTCGACCGACTTGGTTACGGGGGCATCCTGGACATGTCACAGAACAAGTTGCAGGCGTTGCATGCAGAAACCTTTCATGGTCTCGTATTTGGTGAGAGAGGCATCCTGGACATGTCGCAGAACAAGTTGCAGGTGTTGCCTCCGAAGGTCTTTTATGGTCTCTCGTATCTTCGCAGCCTGGACCTGGCGGAGAACGAGCTGTCGACGCTTTCGGACGATGTCTTTCACGGTCTCTCGTCTCTTCGCAGCCTGAGGCTGGAAGGCAACCGGCTCCGGAGCCTTGGCGGCAGAACCTTCTACTGGTTGTACAGCTTGAGAGAGCTGAACCTGGAGCAGAACCAGCTGACAGATCTGGATGAAGATTCATTTGATGGATATGTCGCCTATGAGTATATCGACAATGGTTACTATGGGTATCAGTCCCTGAAGCGGAACCTGTTGGAGCTGAACCTGGGTGGCAACCGCCTCACCGCTCTACCCGATGGCCTCTTCAACGGCTTCAGGAAACTTCGAACGCTGCAGCTGCAGAGCAATCAGCTGGAGAGACTTCCGCCAAAGCTGTTTCAGACTCTCGGCAAAGTTCATTGGGCGTTCACAGAACTTTAGAGTATGTGATGCAAGGTGACAGCCTCATCTTCAGTATCATTAATCATTTGAGTAACCGACAAAATTATTGTACTGTATGTAATGCTAGTTTAGTCTTGCTTCGCCGCATTTCTGTTGCACAAATCCTTCACCGATAGCCCGATAGGGGACGACCCTATACATCCCTATACCGACACCCCATTTGTGATACCTCCCGGAGCACTGAAATCCTCACAACCGATAGAGGAGAATCGTGCTGTTGGTGAGATTGAGTTAGTTATTTCCTCAAAGACCTGCAATTTTGCAAGCTATTCATACCGCAATATCCTCAATAGTTCAAGTCCTTTTTGCAAGTGACTGCTGAGAGAAAATGTCAACCGGCCTTCTAATTTGCGTGATGGTTGGCAACGTTGCCATGTGGAAACCGAAACTGTTTGAGTTTGCTGAACTGCATTTATCCCTGCCCCGGCTAGCACCTGAGGAATTTGACCTCCTTGGAGTTGCTGAACTTGAGTCGAAATGCGCTCGAAGAACTGCCTCCCCGTCTTTTCCACGGGCTCAAATTGTCAGTGATCGACTTGAGTCACAACAAGCTGAGCACGCTGAATGCTACGCAGTTCGACCTGGAGAGCCTCACTACTTTGGACTTACGTGGAAACCGCCTGACAGACGCCACGCGGGAGGACCTGGCACGCCTCAAGGTGGAGCTCCATGTGGATTGAGGGTGCTGTCCTGGAAATTGTTGCCTTCGCAACTTGGGTCTGACTCTGATGATCTCAAGTTTTCTCCTCTCCAAGGCGGTGTTGAAGCTGCTACTAATTCACCGGTTTTCTCGCTACAAGACTCGGAGCAAAGACTCGTGGCAAAAGTTGCGCGTCAGCTGTGAAGGTAGACACTCTCTGCGCATGCTGCACACAGCATACTATGATTGGTAGAGATGTTGCTTTGCAGGTTTTGTGGAGGAAAGATGCAAAGTTGCAACAATTGACAGACCTTTGTGTTGGCCGAAACCTTGAGGCTCCAGTTTCGCGTCAGGAAACAGAATTGTTACCATGGATTCTCATGGCATTTGCACCATGTTTTTCCGTAATGACTTTGGAACCCCTGATCTTATGATTGGCATTTGACGCCCACCCAACATGAAAAGAGATCTGAACCATGGGCAACAGGTGGCCAGGCTGAACGGTGGACAAGTTTTGATCCTACACAGCTGCAGAAACACTTCCACTGCCATGGCCCGTATTCAAGTCCCAAAGAAGGGCACCTTCACGTGCGACAGCAGCACGGCAGAGTTGGCAGTGGAGTACTTGCGGCAAGTGTCATTTGGCTGTCACAGGTGGATCCAATGTGCCGTGGACACGATTGGACTTTGACTGGTTGAAACTGCTGGAATTCGACGAGTGCTTTTTGTCCTGTAAGCTTTGTTCGCAATGCTCACTTGTGCTATCGTGAATTTGGATCCCAACAACCTTTGCGCTGTAAGGGCCAAAGGTCACAAGAATTGATGAGGACTCTTGATGCTCAACCCAGCTCTTAAGTGTGCTGGCAAGGTAAAGATGTAGTTCTCCTTGAACTTGCGGATGACTACTCCTTTTTGGAGGACTCGCTCGGATCCTTACCTTTTCTGTTTGCAAGAGCCCTGCAGCTCAAAGCAAAGCTTGACCTCGCTCCTTTTTCGGAAAAACAATAGGTCCGGGGCATCTTTGGTGAAAATTGCAACAAAACAACAGCCAAGTCGCCAGCAGCAGTTCGACACAGCCACTGAAAATAGGCCAGCGTGAAGTTTCTTCATGTTCTTAGCTCTAGCACCATTGAAATAAGACAGAGTTTTACGTGAGCTGCGTGCCAGCGGACCATGGCATCAACGTTGTTTTGGACCAGTTTTGCAACTGCAAAATCTGTGATGGCCAAGGCTAGCTCTGGCTTGAAATCTACCACAAGCAGCGAGCCTCTGGAATCAGGAATCAGGCCTCCAAGAAACAGTGCCAGCTCTCGTCATCACCAACTTCTTGCCTTGTGCACGCCCGATGAGAGGTGAGACACTGTGACAATCAGGTGACAATGGGGTGGCAATCAGGCGACAGGTGTTCGCCAGACATGAGAGAAGCATTCAGTCGAGCCCAGGCGGATGTTCTGCAGAGGGGGCTACCTGCTACCAGAGTCCATTGGCATAGCAGGTTGCCCTTCCTTACCTGGCCGCTCCAGCAGTCTTCGGCAGCATGTTTTGCTGCTTTTTCCAACTTTTGTGGAGGACGCAGTCGTCATACATTTCATTTTTGGAAAATTCACTGCACACTGCTGTGTCACGCGGCGCAGGGTAAACTTAGTAAGTAGCACAACAGCAAGCCATAAGTTAAGTGCCCAAGAAGTGGCGTCCAGACGCAAGAAAATATTTGGTCCAGGATTCCTATGATATCATTGGTATCCCGAAGCCATGTCATTGGCATCGAAAAAGACACTTGTCCGATTGCTTTTTCGGAGGATTTTCTCAGCAAAGGCTCTGTGCAAACTTCCGGACTTGGCCTTGTCCTGAGTTGCGCTTCGAGGTACTCCTACCAGCGGTTTAAAGTCGGGTCCGATAGCCTGACGCCTGACCTAGCCGGTCTGGTATATGTTTTTTTGGATTTTTGGGTGATGTTCAAGGAGGCACCTGCCATATCTCGCCAGGCGCTGTGACGAGCTTGCAGCGTCCACGTCTTTCTTGAGCTGCCGGTTGACGCTGTCACCCTCGTCAACCTCATTGTGTCAACTTCATCTTGGAATGCAGCAGATGTTGAGGGAAGAGGTTCTTCCCCGACACTTGTTTTTGTTAGGGATCATTCATTGTTGAATTTCCAATTTAGTATAATTGCCAGTTCCAATCACACCCGCGGAAATCGGTTTGTCTCTCTGGAAAATGCATTTTGCTTCAGAACTTGGCTTCTCGGATGGACTTGAGGGAAGAGTTCTTTCGGGGCTCGCATCCTGCAACTGCATTCTGCAACGCCGCGAAGGTCAATTGAGGTTGGCTGCGAAGGTTCCTTGGTAGTTCAGGTTGGCTGCTGTGCATCCGTTGGTTCAGTTGGTTCCTCTGTCGTGCGCGCTGCTGGAAACCATTGGTCCAGGAGCTGGGGATCGATTTGTCAAATCGAAGTTACCGCCCGAAAGGGCCGAAAGGGCTTCAAACTATTGACCCCAGCATGGTTCGCAATTTTTAAGAGATATCCACATCTGAAGGGAAAAGTTCTCTGAGAGAGCTCGTTTTCCATTTTGCATGGGAAGCAAACTATTGCTGTCTATGAAGAAATTCTTGGTCCTGCAGTCCATTTCATGTGAGCGAGTTCCCTCGGCCTCGCGGTAAGGCCAAAGTGATGGAAGGCCGCAAAGAGGTGTAGGATGAACAGGACCTGTTTTGCCACTTTGATGTGTTTTTATGTGTTTTTCATGTGCATTCTATCGCCTATCAGCAACGTGTTGTGAGGCCTTCGGTTTCTGCCGCTTCTTCCCATTGCGAACATTGAGGTAAGAGATTCTACCCGAGCACTTCCTTTGGTGACTTGAAGGTGACTTGAAGGTGACTTGAAGGTGACTTGCTTGTTTGTAAATCTTTGTATTCAAATCTCGATTCCCGCTTCCCTTTTCACAGGAATGCTAGCGCTCTCCCAGGGTCGTCGTGTGACGTGTGAAACGTGTGCTTTGTGCAGTCCCACCTGAAAGCTTCCATAAATGTCAAAAATGGCATAGCCCGGGCTCCAACTTATTGCAGTTAGCTCATTTGGCTTCTCATTTGTGCGGAGAGGTGTCCATCTTGGTCGGCTATGGCACCACATGGCACCCAAGAATGTTGCATGGCAAAAGATGTTGGTAGAGGTTTTTGAACGACTTCTGGTGCCCCATTTGCAACATCTGCAAGTCTGACGTTCGCGCGGCCGTTTCTGATCAGCTACCCGCTACGCCTCCCAACATCATACACCCACCAAAAAGCACCTCATACGTGCTTCACTTGGAAGTTGCCTTGAAAGCCAGAGATGAGATGACATGCGACTTGCAAGTGCCTTTGTTGACTTGGTTGCCCTGGTTGTTATTGGCCTGAAGCTGCCCTGATGTTGGCACTCCATCGGGTCTTCTTTGGGGATGCGCAAGATTTGCGAGTTGTGCTCCGAACATGGTCCTGTCCAGCCAAGGACCCAGAAGTGGGACCTTTGCCAATGACTGTTTCCGTCACATTCTGGGTGAGTTTTTTTTCCAACAATTGGAGCCAAATCAAAGAGTGAAATATCAGGATGAATTTAATCAAGTTTGTGTGTGTATATATATATTATTAATAGATATACATGTATATATATATATATGTTATGTATATATTAGTTATATATATATATATATGTATATGTTCTCTATATTCTATACATGCATGTTAACTTAGTGGGTATACAACCATACTGCCAAAGATGACCAACCCAACTGTTGGAGTTGGAGGCTTGAATTCTTTATCAACAATCGCCCCATTGAGCTGATCGACAAGATATCCAACCAAGAATCATCTCTCATGGGCACAATTGAATACTATTGACAGTGCAAGTCGAGCATGCAAGTTCTATCAAGTTGTTGTGATTGTTTGTGGATGTTTGTGGTGTGTTGCAGAACTGTGGCCCAAGCCTGACTTCCTCCGCTCTGATCCGCTCTGCTTTTTGCCTCATGGATCCCGCAGACAGTGATGCTGCACGGCTGACGACAGCTGAGACAAGTCTCAACATCCCCGTGGACTCTGAGTGGAGCTTGTCCAGCTCAAGCAGCTCACATGAAGCAGCTCAAGAAGCTCAAGCAGCTCAACAGGATATGCAAGAACTGCACGCAGTGGAGGAGCACGATCATGCCGTCCTTGCTGGTGACGGTGTACAGGTTTTTCGCGGCCAGTGGGACGACGAGGGTGTGTACTTCTATCAGGCTTACAACGATGAGATTGCGGAGTGGGCAGTTCAACACCAGCAGTTTGGTGGCCCTCAATTCAACCCTACACGCATGACTTGGATTAAGCCCTCCTTTGCTTGGGTCCTTTATCGTTCTGGTTACGCACGAAAGCACAACCAGACAAGGATTCTCAGGGTGAAGCTGTCGCACATTTCTGCTGCAGAACTCCTAAACCACTGCCAGTGTCGAACAGGAGGAGGGGGCTCCAAAGGCCGTGTGCAGTGGGACCCCGAGCGAGATCTCATGTCAGGGGACGGCAGGGCTCCACGAGAGATGCTGCGCCGCCGTGCGATCCAGATAGGTTTGAAGGGTTCACTCTCAGAGTTCTATGTCAAGAGCGTCATCGCCATTGAGGATGTCACTGAGCTTGCGCACCGTGTTCAAGCAGCACACACTGCAGCCGATTCAAAGATGGCGATGTCACAGCTCCTGCCAGAGCTGCCAGTTGAAAGACCGTATATGCCATGCTGCGCAGCACCCGTCCTCACTAGGCTACGGATGCTGCCTGGAGGTGGTCCTCTCCATGAGCGCCGGAGCAAGAAGCATAAAAAGCAGCGATCTTGACATATCTTGACCAGCCACTTGTAGATCCAGCTGGCAGTATTTGAACGTCTCAGCTTGGAATCGTGGTTCATTCCTTTAGCTTCTAGCAATGGTTCTCGGGGCTCTCAAGGCCTAGCTACGCATTTGTACAGATGCTCAATGTACAGACCAGGTCGCAATGCAGTTGCCATATGCGAAGCACAAAACGCAGGGTGTTTGCTCGATGATCCCGGAAGCATGACCTGGGAACCTGGAGAAGTGTGACCAGGAGAATCCTCAAGAGTTGACTGATAGACTATGACATACCATGACTCATCCTGTCCTACGTGAAGGTTTCAAAAATAAACTGCAACTGCTCAGGTAGCATTGTTATGCATTATTGTGGTGGATATGATGTGATATGACTTTCCATTCAAAAGTTTGAGTGAGTTCCGTTGCGGCGCTGTATTTCGGGGCAAGATCAAGATCCAATCCATGATTTTTCAGCTGCAACTTCTGTATCACTGGATCGTCTAGTACAGCACCCAGTTGCAGATCCCTTTGTGGCTTATTAAAGTTTATTACTTATGTATATTGGTTTAGGTGCTTCTCCTCCACGTAGACTTCTTCAGTTCTTTTGGATGGCTTACATCATGAGCATCAGGCGTAAAGCATGACATGACCTTCCCAGCGGTAGCCATTTTGCCACTTCTTTTCCTTCTTCTTCTCCATTCCCTCTACTTCCCCTCTACTTTCCCTCTACTTCCCTTCTACTTCCCCTCTACTTCCCCTCTACTCGTCTCTTCTATACCTTGCTCCTCGTCTCAACGTCTTCCTACCCTATTCTTCTCTTCTCAACTTTTCCTCTATTCCCCTACTGTCTCTACTATACCTGCTCGTCTCTACATTTGCTCTACTTCTCCCCCAATTCACCATGCCCTCTATGGCCTTCTTTATTCTTCTCTGCTCGGCACGTCTCCACTCTTTTCTATTTGTCTTTTCTGCAAGAGACCTTATCTCATGTCATCTCATATCAATAAGATTGCTTATACTCTTATACAACGAAAATTTGCCCTATATTCTCTCTGGCCCCATGATCTCTTTGATCTGATCCGATCATCTCTGTCCACATTTCATCCCAAAATCTTGTCGGATGTGGCGAAGAAACATATTCACCGTGTCTCCACCTTGCAGCGTGCAATTGCAAAACACAATCGAACTACGCACACTGGCATCACGAATTGCCACTCCAAAACCGACGGTCAACAACCGAGACAAAACAGCAACGCATCAGCAGTACTTGGCTCTGAATACAGATCAACAGAGATTGGTGTCATTCAAATGGGGTGCTAATGGACCCTAGAAATTGTTCATTTATTGTGTGGTTCATGAGTTTATCATGTTGGGTTCGTTTGGTTCTTAAGTTGTTCGATATTTGTGACCAACATTTGAGCATTCAGAACCTCGGGCAACAATTCAACAGCAGAAATTGAAAGAGATTTGCAACCAGCGCCATGGTGTTTTCAAGGGGAAGTGACATCTATGTTGAAATCTATATGATTCCTGACCTCCTTTTGCCAACAATTTTGTTGCGGAAGTTTGGTTGGGAAAGAGCTGCAAAGGCAGAAATAGGATGATTGCCTGACATCACATGGGGACATGCTCGGGGAGTTTCTGGAACCACCTGATTTAGTGGTGACGAAGATGAGCCAAGAAGGTCCTTGTCGCGTGTGGAGAGAAGATTTTCGAAAGGTGAGCGTTTTTGTCAGCGTTCTATGTCCAAAGAACAACTAACTCAGAAGTGGAGCGAATCCAACTGTTTAATGAAAACAAAAAGTGCCATGGGTCTCAGATGGAGCGGGGGCAATGTGATTTCTGCCCAGTGCTCCGAATGTCAAAGTGGTGAATTTTAAACAAGCGTGTGGAAATTGTTGAAGGACATCCGATTCTCTGATGCTAGCCAAAGGGCTCGTCATTTGATTCGCGACATGCAAGCATGGAGGTGTGTCATTCCCATTTTCCCTACCTTCAAGACAATGCGACTTGGATTTTTTTGAAGTTTTATATTAGGAGAAAGTTTGTGGATATATATCATCCATAATCTAAACGCAAAAGCAAGTGGGCGCAGCAGGTTCCTTTTGTCCCCAAAATCGAACAGCAACAAAGCATTATGTAACATTGGAAGCGTTCCAGGGTACTCGCCTTTGTTTGATTTGCGGTCGCAATGAGCAACAGCTTGCCAGTTGCTTGCACATTACAACACTTTGCAAAGCAACAAGTTTTGAATTTCCTTGAGCCTACCCGCAGAGCAAACTGTCCGAACCCAAAAAACCATAGACTCCTTGGCTGATATCATCTTGCCTGCTATGTTTGCTGTGACCTCTGGGTCCTGTGGGTCCTGTGGGTCCTGGAGATGTCACGTTTTACTTCGGAAACCTGACAGCAGTGACAGCAGGAAGCTTGTTGCGCACAGAGGTCAGGTGGACCAAGTGCATGTGAAGCCGCCAGGCAATGGAGGAGGCAACAGGTTCCTCCATTGCTTTCTGAGCTGATGGATTTCTAGATCCAGGCGTGGTGTTTCGAGCAGAAACGCTATCGGCTTCTGTTTTTGGGTTAATGTTTGGCATGTGAGAAATAGAAAAGCAAACTTAAAGATGGATACGGTTGACCCGGGACGGTTGATCTATCGATTC
The DNA here is from genome assembly GCA_947184155.2 of Cladocopium goreaui. NCBI lineage: Eukaryota > Dinophyceae > Suessiales > Symbiodiniaceae > Cladocopium > Cladocopium goreaui. The sequence goes on from CAMXCT020001019.1 coordinate 114,389, forward strand.
ATCTATGAGACCAGAATTTCATGGCAACCAGGTCACTGCCACGGTGATATGTTGCTGTGGCAGTCGCCTGACCGAAACATCCCCGCAGAAGGCTCCGAAACTTTCCGCCAAAGCACCATCCACGGGTGCAGCGCATCCATCCACTGTCGAGTCGAAGCTCGAGTCGAAGCGGTTTCTAATGGCGGAGACCGAGACCGAACATTTTTTCACGAAAGCTTAGCAGCTTGCTAGCTGGGGTTTACTCTTGCTTCAGGGAGGGGCAGCTCTGAGTCCAACACAATGATTTTTCGCACAAACCATTCCTTCCCCCCCTTCTAAGCTCCTGGAGCATTTTGAAGCGGTGTTAGTAGATGGTCACCTCAAATCCTACCAGGTCTCCCATTTTGTTGGTAGCCCCAGTTTACAAAGGACGGGCACCTCTAAGTCCATCCCCTTCTCTTTCCTTCGTAGCTTTCGCCCGGCCTCAAGTGTACACCCAATAAGATACAATAAGAAATAATGAGATACAAGAATGTAAACAGTAAACAGGTGACATTTCTCAGACAAAGAGCCAGGACACGGGCGTGTTTTCTTCGTTGCTCGATCCGCAACAGTTCGCAGCCTTCAACCTTCAGCTTTGACCAGAGCTTTCAATCCTGGTTGACTTTGCGAGGTCACAGTAGTTGACCGTTTGGAAACACAAAGGCCACAATGTGCGGTTTGTCCATACCATAATGAGCAACTGCCAAACAGAGTTGCGCCTCACAAGCGTGTTTGGCCACCCACAGCTGCAGTTTCTAAGCGTATCGGGGCAAGAATCGCAAGATGACACCCAGATAGCAAGTGCAAATAGTTGCAGCGAATAGCTGCACCTGTGAAAGTTCCTTCTTGGATCATCTAGATCATATAGACCTTCTAGAAGGCAGAGAGTGGCCACGGGGTGTGGGTTTCAAATCGGCGGAAGATGCTTCCCGAAGGAGTTGTTCCTGAAAAGCATTTGCTTGCTGAGCACCTCAGGTCGAGTCTGGTTGTCTCGGCTGTCTCAGTCGTCTCAGTTGTCTCTACAATCCGCTTTGGTTGTTCGCACAAGTCTTGGATTGTGCATCTTCTGTATTCTCAGTTTCTGCCATTTCTATGCATAGAAATTTGGGAGTTTACTGTTGCCTTATAAGGGTTCCCAGAAAGCCACCCTTCAGCTGATTTGTCGTGCTTCGATGTTTATTTCGGCTCTTTGGCTCTTCAGCAACCAAATCAAAAAGGCGGTGCCATGTCGTCACAATGTCTAAGCTGCTGCTGCGACAGCAACCTCCTTGTGAGCGTTCGTGGCGAACAGCTCAAACACCATGGTCTTCCGGGGGGATCATGTAGCGCCACATGCCCACCGAGTAACAAGTTTTTCAAAGGTTCTTTCTGTGTAAAAATGTTCTTGCCAATTCGACATTTGATAGTGGTTCCAGCGGCAATTGGTTTTGCTTTTCCCAGTGGAACGGAGCGGACAGCTTTTGGGTTGGACACATTTCCCTCAGTTTTCCGTGCCGAGCTGTACTGGTTGTACTCTTGCAGCGCAGATCTTGAGGGCAGTTGGTCAGACGAGTCAGACGATCTCTTGCTCGGACGTCTTTTGGATCAGTCGGCATCGCTGGTTCCACTTGAGAATTCGTTTTTTGCCCGTTGAAACTTGAAGAATTTCCGTCGGGATCTTGGTTTACCATTGCATCTTGCAGCTAATCAGGTGGCAGGACCTTTTGATACCTTCCAACTGAAGGCTCGTGTGCCTGTCAGGTGGGGGTCAACCTGCCAGTGTAGGTTCTGCTATCAAACTTCAACTGAGAGAAGAGGCGCCGCAGCACTTGTCTTGCTGACAATAAAAATTGTGTACTTTCTGTATTCTTCGTGTTTTCATGTTGAGGTCAGCTCCGATGTTGAAACGAATTCGGCGAGCTCCTATTGAGACTCCTTTGGGGTACATGTCCTTTAGTACCAACTGCAGCTAAGCCTCGTTCGATGGCGTCGAGATGATTTCGGGGTCAGTAGAGAATCTGCTGGATGTTGATCAAATTTGGTCAATAGATGTTGCCTTGTTTCTGCCTACAGATGCAGACCGTATTGGGGTTTGTAGTGAATCTGTTTGATGCTGTCCAGCCAAGATTTTTGATCAAGCATTTCTGGCAAGGTCTACTTGCAGGTGTCTTTTTGGTAAGCACTCTCAGACACGCATGACTTGGATTAAGCCCTCCTTTGCTTGGGTCCTTTATCGTTCTGGTTACGCACGAAAGCACAACCAGACAAGGATTCTCAGGGTGAAGCTGTCGCACATTTCTGCTGCAGAACTCCTAAACCACTGCCAGTGTCGAACAGGAGGAGGGGGCTCCAAAGGCCGTGTGCAGTGGGACCCCGAGCGAGATCTCATGTCAGGGGACGGCAGGGCTCCACGAGAGATGCTGCGCCGCCGTGCGATCCAGATAGGTTTGAAGGGTTCACTCTCAGAGTTCTATGTCAAGAGCGTCATCGCCATTGAGGATGTCACTGAGCTTGCGCACCGTGTTCAAGCAGCACACACTGCAGCCGATTCAAAGATGGCGATGTCACAGCTCCTGCCAGAGCTGCCAGTTGAAAGACCGTATATGCCATGCTGCGCAGCACCCGTCCTCACTAGGCTACGGATGCTGCCTGGAGGTGGTCCTCTCCATGAGCGCCGGAGCAAGAAGCATAAAAAGCAGCGATCTTGACATATCTTGACCAGCCACTTGTAGATCCAGCTGGCAGTATTTGAACGTCTCAGCTTGGAATCGTGGTTCATTCCTTTAGCTTCTAGCAATGGTTCTCGGGGCTCTCAAGGCCTAGCTACGCATTTGTACAGATGCTCAATGTACAGACCAGGTCGCAATGCAGTTGCCATATGCGAAGCACAAAACGCAGGGTGTTTGCTCGATGATCCCGGAAGCATGACCTGGGAACCTGGAGAAGTGTGACCAGGAGAATCCTCAAGAGTTGACTGATAGACTATGACATACCATGACTCATCCTGTCCTACGTGAAGGTTTCAAAAATAAACTGCAACTGCTCAGGTAGCATTGTTATGCATTATTGTGGTGGATATGATGTGATATGACTTTCCATTCAAAAGTTTGAGTGAGTTCCGTTGCGGCGCTGTATTTCGGGGCAAGATCAAGATCCAATCCATGATTTTTCAGCTGCAACTTCTGTATCACTGGATCGTCTAGTACAGCACCCAGTTGCAGATCCCTTTGTGGCTTATTAAAGTTTATTACTTATGTATATTGGTTTAGGTGCTTCTCCTCCACGTAGACTTCTTCAGTTCTTTTGGATGGCTTACATCATGAGCATCAGGCGTAAAGCATGACATGACCTTCCCAGCGGTAGCCATTTTGCCACTTCTTTTCCTTCTTCTTCTCCATTCCCTCTACTTCCCCTCTACTTTCCCTCTACTTCCCTTCTACTTCCCCTCTACTTCCCCTCTACTCGTCTCTTCTATACCTTGCTCCTCGTCTCAACGTCTTCCTACCCTATTCTTCTCTTCTCAACTTTTCCTCTATTCCCCTACTGTCTCTACTATACCTGCTCGTCTCTACATTTGCTCTACTTCTCCCCCAATTCACCATGCCCTCTATGGCCTTCTTTATTCTTCTCTGCTCGGCACGTCTCCACTCTTTTCTATTTGTCTTTTCTGCAAGAGACCTTATCTCATGTCATCTCATATCAATAAGATTGCTTATACTCTTATACAACGAAAATTTGCCCTATATTCTCTCTGGCCCCATGATCTCTTTGATCTGATCCGATCATCTCTGTCCACATTTCATCCCAAAATCTTGTCGGATGTGGCGAAGAAACATATTCACCGTGTCTCCACCTTGCAGCGTGCAATTGCAAAACACAATCGAACTACGCACACTGGCATCACGAATTGCCACTCCAAAACCGACGGTCAACAACCGAGACAAAACAGCAACGCATCAGCAGTACTTGGCTCTGAATACAGATCAACAGAGATTGGTGTCATTCAAATGGGGTGCTAATGGACCCTAGAAATTGTTCATTTATTGTGTGGTTCATGAGTTTATCATGTTGGGTTCGTTTGGTTCTTAAGTTGTTCGATATTTGTGACCAACATTTGAGCATTCAGAACCTCGGGCAACAATTCAACAGCAGAAATTGAAAGAGATTTGCAACCAGCGCCATGGTGTTTTCAAGGGGAAGTGACATCTATGTTGAAATCTATATGATTCCTGACCTCCTTTTGCCAACAATTTTGTTGCGGAAGTTTGGTTGGGAAAGAGCTGCAAAGGCAGAAATAGGATGATTGCCTGACATCACATGGGGACATGCTCGGGGAGTTTCTGGAACCACCTGATTTAGTGGTGACGAAGATGAGCCAAGAAGGTCCTTGTCGCGTGTGGAGAGAAGATTTTCGAAAGGTGAGCGTTTTTGTCAGCGTTCTATGTCCAAAGAACAACTAACTCAGAAGTGGAGCGAATCCAACTGTTTAATGAAAACAAAAAGTGCCATGGGTCTCAGATGGAGCGGGGGCAATGTGATTTCTGCCCAGTGCTCCGAATGTCAAAGTGGTGAATTTTAAACAAGCGTGTGGAAATTGTTGAAGGACATCCGATTCTCTGATGCTAGCCAAAGGGCTCGTCATTTGATTCGCGACATGCAAGCATGGAGGTGTGTCATTCCCATTTTCCCTACCTTCAAGACAATGCGACTTGGATTTTTTTGAAGTTTTATATTAGGAGAAAGTTTGTGGATATATATCATCCATAATCTAAACGCAAAAGCAAGTGGGCGCAGCAGGTTCCTTTTGTCCCCAAAATCGAACAGCAACAAAGCATTATGTAACATTGGAAGCGTTCCAGGGTACTCGCCTTTGTTTGATTTGCGGTCGCAATGAGCAACAGCTTGCCAGTTGCTTGCACATTACAACACTTTGCAAAGCAACAAGTTTTGAATTTCCTTGAGCCTACCCGCAGAGCAAACTGTCCGAACCCAAAAAACCATAGACTCCTTGGCTGATATCATCTTGCCTGCTATGTTTGCTGTGACCTCTGGGTCCTGTGGGTCCTGTGGGTCCTGGAGATGTCACGTTTTACTTCGGAAACCTGACAGCAGTGACAGCAGGAAGCTTGTTGCGCACAGAGGTCAGGTGGACCAAGTGCATGTGAAGCCGCCAGGCAATGGAGGAGGCAACAGGTTCCTCCATTGCTTTCTGAGCTGATGGATTTCTAGATCCAGGCGTGGTGTTTCGAGCAGAAACGCTATCGGCTTCTGTTTTTGGGTTAATGTTTGGCATGTGAGAAATAGAAAAGCAAACTTAAAGATGGATACGGTTGACCCGGGACGGTTGATCTATCGATTCATCTATGAGACCAGAATTTCATGGCAACCAGGTCACTGCCACGGTGATATGTTGCTGTGGCAGTCGCCTGAAACCGAAACATCCCCGCAGAAGGCTCCGAAACTTTCCGCCAAAGCACCATCCACGGGTGCAGCGCATCCATCCACTGTCGAGTCGAAGCTCGAGTCGAAGCGGTTTCTAATGGCGGAGACCGAGACCGAACATTTTTTCACGAAAGCTTAGCAGCTTGCTAGCTGGGGTTTACTCTTGCTTCAGGGAGGGGCAGCTCTGAGTCCAACACAATGATTTTTCGCACAAACCATTCCTTCCCCCCCTTCTAAGCTCCTGGAGCATTTTGAAGCGGTGTTAGTAGATGGTCACCTCAAATCCTACCAGGTCTCCCATTTTGTTGGTAGCCCCAGTTTACAAAGGACGGGCACCTCTAAGTCCATCCCCTTCTCTTTCCTTCGTAGCTTTCGCCCGGCCTCAAGTGTACACCCAATAAGATACAATAAGAAATAATGAGATACAAGAATGTAAACAGTAAACAGGTGACATTTCTCAGACAAAGAGCCAGGACACGGGCGTGTTTTCTTCGTTGCTCGATCCGCAACAGTTCGCAGCCTTCAACCTTCAGCTTTGACCAGAGCTTTCAATCCTGGTTGACTTTGCGAGGTCACAGTAGTTGACCGTTTGGAAACACAAAGGCCACAATGTGCGGTTTGTCCATACCATAATGAGCAACTGCCAAACAGAGTTGCGCCTCACAAGCGTGTTTGGCCACCCACAGCTGCAGTTTCTAAGCGTATCGGGGCAAGAATCGCAAGATGACACCCAGATAGCAAGTGCAAATAGTTGCAGCGAATAGCTGCACCTGTGAAAGTTCCTTCTTGGATCATCTAGATCATATAGACCTTCTAGAAGGCAGAGAGTGGCCACGGGGTGTGGGTTTCAAGTCGGCGGAAGATGCTTCCCGAAGGAGTTGTTCCTGAAAAGCATTTGCTTGCTGAGCACCTCAGGTCGAGTCTGGTTGTCTCGGCTGTCTCAGTCGTCTCAGTTGTCTCTACAATCCGCTTTGGTTGTTCGCACAAGTCTTGGATTGTGCATCTTCTGTATTCTCAGTTTCTGCCATTTCTATGCATAGAAATTTGGGAGTTTACTGTTGCCTTATAAGGGTTCCCAGAAAGCCACCCTTCAGCTGATTTGTCGTGCTTCGATGTTTATTTCGGCTCTTTGGCTCTTCAGCAACCAAATCAAAAAGGCGGTGCCATGTCGTCACAATGTCTAAGCTGCTGCTGCGACAGCAACCTCCTTGTGAGCGTTCGTGGCGAACAGCTCAAACACCATGGTCTTCCGGGGGATCATGTAGCGCCACATGCCCACCGAGTAACAAGTTTTTCAAAGGTTCTTTCTGTGTAAAAATGTTCTTGCCAATTCGACATTTGATAGTGGTTCCAGCGGCAATTGGTTTTGCTTTTCCCAGTGGAACGGAGCGGACAGCTTTTGGGTTGGACACATTTCCCTCAGTTTTCCGTGCCGAGCTGTACTGGTTGTACTCTTGCAGCGCAGATCTTGAGGGCAGTTGGTCAGACGAGTCAGACGATCTCTTGCTCGGACGTCTTTTGGATCAGTCGGCATCGCTGGTTCCACTTGAGAATTCGTTTTTTGCCCGTTGAAACTTGAAGAATTTCCGTCGGGATCTTGGTTTACCATTGCATCTTGCAGCTAATCAGGTGGCAGGACCTTTTGATACCTTCCAACTGAAGGCTCGTGTGCCTGTCAGGTGGGGGTCAACCTGCCAGTGTAGGTTCTGCTATCAAACTTCAACTGAGAGAAGAGGCGCCGCAGCACTTGTCTTGCTGACAATAAAAATTGTGTACTTTCTGTATTCTTCGTGTTTTCATGTTGAGGTCAGCTCCGATGTTGAAACGAATTCGGCGAGCTCCTATTGAGACTCCTTTGGGGTACATGTCCTTTAGTACCAACTGCAGCTAAGCCTCGTTCGATGGCGTCGAGATGATTTCGGGGTCAGTAGAGAATCTGCTGGATGTTGATCAAATTTGGTCAATAGATGTTGCCTTGTTTCTGCCTACAGATGCAGACCGTATTGGGGTTTGTAGTGAATCTGTTTGATGCTGTCCAGCCAAGATTTTTGATCAAGCATTTCTGGCAAGGTCTACTTGCAGGTGTCTTTTTGGTAAGCACTCTCAGAAACGACAAGGCATCAATCCAGGTGCGCAAAGGTGTTTGGCACAAGCAAATGAGGCGAACCAAGTCATGGAATGGTGCACCCACTTTTGCCAAAAATTTTTTGACAAGGCGACTTCCTTTCCATTTCAAGCGGAAAACCTGTTGGTTCTTCCATTCCTTTAGAGCCACAACCGGTCCTGCATGGCTAAAGAAGGTCCAAAGAGTTTCCAAAAGTGCTCGTTTGCTCGTTTTCGTGGATCGGGTGCACCTGGTGCTTGGGAAGCTGGATTTCTTCCAGGTCTAAAACTTCACCACTCGGGAGCCCCGCTTCAGCTGGTAGTGTCAAAGGGGGTGGAGATGCCTTGAGGACTGTGGGAATTCGGATTTCGTAACTCAGGAATTCCTCCGAGTTCCCAAGATTCAGCTTCATTCTTTGTCGCGAAAGTGCTCGAATTGTCCTTTAGACTTCGTTGACCACGCTGACTTGTGCTGCCGGCAGGTCAAATGTCCTGAAGGTCCTAGGAATCGCTGAGGACTGCTGATGCAAAACACAGAAGGAGTTGTTCTAAACGTTGGTTCACAAGTGATCAGGTTGCAGTCATCGTTTTCCATCGTAGAGGGAGATCAACACCTGCTACGAAAAAGTCTGGGGCAAGCCAGGTTTAGCTTGCAAACACAAAAGGCTGTGTGCATCTAAGCGAGTTATTGCATGGTAGGTGTTTCTTTGTCCAGAAAATTGTCTTCCTAAAGGCTTTAGCATCTTTAGCCCACACCCACAAGTCCACAAGAAATCCCAGTATGACCAGAAAATCATCGTTCCCGTGCAAGCGACAGTAGGCCGAGGCAGATGCTCGAGATGCTGGATCCGACCAGTGACACCAGTGACACCAGTGACAGCAACATTGAGCTGTCGGCTGAGTTTCTTAAAGTTCACAGCTCTGAGTTCTGAACAGCTCTGAGTTCTGAACAGCTCTTGCTGCTGCTGCTGTGATACTTTTTTTGGCTGCCTGCAGACCCCAGTGCCCCGATATGACAATTTTTGATGTAATTTGGCCACCATGTTTGTCCTAAATTTATGCCTGGTTTCAAGAGCATGTGTTTGACTCTCAGTGGTCACTTCCCTTGCAAAGCCGGCCGGTTTCGCATCTGAAAAGCTAAGTACTTGCCATGTCCGAAGGCAGTTGTGCTGGTACTTCCCATGCTTTTTGGACAGTCAATGCTGGCTGTAATCATCAGACCTTGCCTAAGAATGCAAAGCATGGGCAGAATGATCTCACCAGCTTTAAGCCACTTTTAGGAAGTCCACAGGCAGCATTTTGGTTGAATTCAAGACTTCCGCTCAAACAGTTGCAGAGCACTTTTGGACATGAGAAGCTAACCGAACACTTGCCAGTCATGCATACGAACGTTTGCCAGCCATACAGTCGCACCTGATCGAGTAGAAGATCGTGGTGGACAGAACAATCTAAACATGCCTTTTAGATTCACACTCCAGCGGGAGTTCTGATGTTTTGTTCACCTATGAAACTGCAACATTGTGCTTGGCTGCCCCCATGACCCAAGAAGCAAAGCATGCCCGCCTTGGATGCTGTGGATGCTGTGCATGTTTCTCCCACATTCGAATGAAGTGTTGTTGAGGTCCAATCTCTAACCAGACTCACATGATGACACGGATCAAGTTCCGCTTAATGAAATGATGTAAATAGAGTTCCATTGGAGCTGCGCAACGTGACATCACCTGCCCATTTTTGCAAGCAAACCTATCATCGCCCAGTGCACCCAGTGCGCCCAGGCATGCGATGCTCAGCTCGCGGTTCATTGAAATCTGGCCTCCAAGAGCTTCTCTGGTGGAGCTTCTGGCCGCGCTTCCTGGCGCGATGTGTTTTTTGGTGCGATAAACGAGAGCAGTCGAAGCAGGGCGGAGTTTGGATCACATCGGGTGTTCACCACACACAGATCCGAAAAAAAGTGGCATGCACCCCAAAAAGATTAGTACAGTCTCAAACGGCCGCCAAGCAGCAACTTCTCGACTTGTGATGGCATCTTGCATCGGAACGCGAGCACTTGCTTTGTCCAAGTGCAGCTTCAGCATGGTTGAAACATGTTTGAAGCTTAAAATGAGGCTTTTTGGACGTGTGAGTGTCAACAGATGGGCTGACTTTTTCTGAGCAATGCCGTTCAGAGAGGCTACCTGCTAGCGCATCCGGAATGTCTACAGCAACAGTGTTCTGTTTTTACATGGTTTACCAACTCTTTTTAACTGTCCCTCAGGATATGCTAGTTGACCATGGTCTGTGACTACACGCCATTGGTGAATGTGTCCATATCCAGTTTCCCCCAATCACCAAGGAGATTCGCTGCACACTTTGCCAGACGCCGCAAAAAAACAATCGTAAGGAGTGCAACAGCTGCAAGGTAAGCACCTGTGTATCCAGTCAGATTGAGCGATGCAAAAAAGTGTGATTCCCTTTGTCCAAGATTCCTGTGATACTGGCATCATTGGTTTCCCAATTTGAAAAGGTAGTTGTCAGCCTTGTATATCCCAAATCATGCAGTTGCTGTTGAAGAGGATTGTCTCCACGATGTCTCTTCAAACATTGAACGCGACCTCTTGGTGACTGGTTCCTTCGCTTCCAGGTACTGTTTGTGCCATTCGAAATGGATTTAGAACCCAGTGGATGTGCAGAGATGAATTTCAGCAAGGCCTAGTTGACCTGGCATCTGTTTTGTGGATGGGTTCTGAGGAGTTGTTTTGTGCATTTTGTCTCTTGCTGTCTCTCTGGTAAGAAAACCACCACCCGAGAGTGTCTGATTTTTCGGTGTGACGAGACGACTCCGGTCTCTGCTTGTGCCAACGTGCGCACGCCGGGTCCCCTTCGCCAAATTTGCTGGCCTGGTGTTGTCGCTTCCTTCTCGGAATGGAGATGTTGAAGGAAGAGATGCGGCACAGTTTTAGATAATTCATTGATATTCATTGTGTTCTTTGTTCTTTTTTATTCAGTGCTGATTCCAATGATGCCCAGTCACGCCACGGAAAGAAAGCAGCTTGTCTCTTTGCAAACCAAGCATGTTGAAAGTTCATAATCTTTGTCACTACACATTTCAGCACTTGCCGCGGTGCCGCGTTGCGCATAGCCATAGCCTTCTGCCGTGCTGAATGAGGTTCGTCCCGTTGGTTCCGTTGCTTCCTCTATGCTCCTTTCTCATGCCGGCTGCTGATGGGAACTGTTGCTTTGCCCGACCGATGGTCGACTTGGGTCAATCAAAACTTTGCTTGCCAGGGCTCGAAAACTATCCCTAAAAAAGCATAGCTCAATGCAAACAATTCCCAAGTATTTGCCTTTGGTACCCAAATTTTGAAAGACATCCACGGAAAAGATCTTTTCAGGAGAGCCGTCATTTGGAATTCTTTTGGATGTTGGGAGCTAAAACTACTGCTGTCTATGTCGCTGAAAGAAGGTATCCTTAGTGTTTGTGCGGTCCTGTTCCGGTCCACGTCGTTTGTCAACCAAAGTTCCTAAATCGTTCAAAATGATGCAACGGCGCCATAAAGTGGCACCAGATATCAAAGCGATTCCCGTCAAGTAAGCCTGACGAGTGCATGTGTCCCATTAAATCTCGAACTGCCAACATTGAGGGTTTTGCCACTTGCAGTTCTTGTGCTCTGAATTCTATGACCTATTTGTGGGCACAGCACTATTCGTGGATGCCACTGTGCAGCTGATCAGATCGCAAACTCTTCCGACGTCTCTGTCAGTGCTGTGTTCCCCGCTGTGTTCGCCCAGTCACAGCGGTCACCGCAGGTTTGGCTTGATAGGGTCTGCGTTTGGCGGTTGAGGGCAGAGATTCAATTCAGTCAACCGGAGCACCTCCTTTGCCTAGTGATTTCTTGTGTTTTTGCATATTCTCAGGTTGCCTCCCTTTCATACTCTTCAACGTTTTTGACACAGTAGTACATCAGCACGAACACGCTCCCTGTGTTTTAAACATCCCTAAATCGCGGTGGCATTGTGCGCCAGCAGAAATCAAGCCATGTGAAGTACAGGTCGCTGTATGTCACCACCGTCACCACCTGGGCTTGAAATCCACCCAGCTTTGCAAACCAGGCAGCGTTCCAGGGCAACGTCGCTATGGCGTTCCGCTTCAGTTTGGGCGCAAAGAAACCACGCACCACAAAAGACCCAAGGATTGAAAGCCAAAAGTTACTGCTGGGAACTAACTTCGGGACAAAAGTCCTGCTTAGATGTTGAGTATGCATATGGATTCGAACCAACATACCCTGCTTAGTCCTACATATTCTGGTACCAACATATTACCATGCACCAAACCAGCGCTTCTTGGTGGCTGTTTCCCCTCGCTTCGCCTCGGATCGCTGGATCGCTGCCCTGCGCCCTACGCTCACCTAGGAGTTGTCAAAGCGAAATGACCTGTGACTTTAAAAACATGGTGCACATGGTGCATACTCTGCATATTGTGCATATTGTGCCCTGGGCCTGAAGCTATCGTGATTCTCTTGGGACGTAGCTCTTGAAAGTCAAATATCTTTCTTGGAGGATGCGCGTAGTGCTTTGTCACTGCTTTTCGCTCATGGCATGTTCGGATGCTCGATGCTGTCAAAGAGAATACAGGGGGTTGAGCTCAGCTGAAGCGCCAAATGTGCTGAAATGTGCTGAATGTAATATGAGTTGCTCAGTGCCACGGACATGTTTGTTTCATGTCGCATTTGGAAGGCATCGGATCTTGTCGAAGTCGGATCCGGTTCAATGACCTCGACACACAGGTTGCGTTTCTGGTAGCACGAAGGATAGCGAGGACCTCAGTCTGAGGCAAGTTTAAGGTCCAAGAATTGGAAGCTAACGAAGCCAGCATAGTTTTATCAAAAGCCAAGAAATTCACAAGATTCAGAACTTGTCCATTTGCAATGTTGATGATGTTGATACTGGTTTTCCATATTTGCCGGTTAAACCGATTAAATGAGCATGTTGGCCCCCCTGCATTTTCTCATCCGAGCAAACAGGAAATGCGATTTAGCAGTTTGAAATGCACAGGTTTCACTCGTAGTTCCTGACGTAGCTCTTTGCATTTGCAAAGCAGCCGGCCGGTTTCGCATATGAAAGGCTAAGTACTTGCCATGTCCGAAGGCAGTTGTACTGGTTCGTCACATGTTTTTTGGAAAGTCAATGCTGGCTGTAATCAGCAGACCTTGCCTAAGATTGCAAAGCATGTGCAGAATGATCTCACCAGCTTTAAGCCTCTTTAGGAAATCCGCAGGCGGCATTTTGGTTGAATTCAAGACCCCTTCCGCTCAAACGGTTGCAGAGCACTTTTGGACATGAGAAGCTAACCGAACACTTGCCAGTCATGCATACGAACATTTGCCAGCCATACAGTTGCACTTGATCGAGTCGAAGATCGTGGTGGACAAGACCATCTAGACATAACTTTCAGGTTCACACTCCACACCAGGAGTTCTGATGTTTTGTTCACCTATGAAACTGCACCATTGTGCTTGGCTGCCCCCATGACCCAAGAAGCAAAGCATGCACGCCTTGGATGCTGTGGATGCTGTAGATGCTGTGCATTTTTCTCCCACATTCGAATGAAGTGTTGTTGAGGTCCAGTCTCTGATCAAGGCTTCCATTCTGCGATGAAGCATCAAGGGGGTGCACACCAAACATGGAAACGAAGATGATGAGGTCGACTTGAAACTGACCAACTGATCTGCAGAATGGGATTCACCACTTTGCACAGAAGCTATTCTCAGCTACATGACAAGAACATGAAAAGAAGATTGAACAAAGTCCAACAAACTCGAAAAAGACTTGAAAAGACAAGATTCGTATAGATTCTTCATGTTCTTGTCATGTTCCTGTCATAATTTGACATGAGGGAGACCTGGGTCGTGTATCGTGTCTTTCCGACACGGACACCGTTGCAATGAAGGAATGAAGCCAGGGGCAGAGTTTAGAGAAGACCAGAGTATGGCATGTAACAAAATATGTCTGGATTTGTATGGCACTGAGTCAATTGAGTCAATTGAGTCGTGATATGTCTTGATCTAAAGTCCCTGCACTTGTGACATATCATTCTTTGGGCATTCTGGCAGCTTTCTCAGGTGACTTTGGTCGTTCCAAGTGCTTTCTGTGTGCCCGAGAAGATGCCAAGTGGTCCTCCTCGCTTGGTTCTTACCAAGACTCCCAAGACTCCCAAGACTCCCAAGACTCGATTTGATTCGCATATCTTGGGAATGACTCGAAAGACTCTTGCCTTGGCAGCTCATTTTGGCAATTTCTCTGCCATTTGGACTATATGTGGACTATATAGGACTGGCATCGGAAGAAGGTTTCCAAGGAAACCCTTCCTTCATTACACGCAGCTAGCATTGACATGCAATCAAACTACATGCTGGTGAATTCTATTCTTATTTGCAACGCAGATGATGCATGAGCGAAGGAACATCAGAAACAGCTTGGATGCAGCCCCATGTGTACACTGCGGCTACTAACTCAATGGCGTGGGACAGCCAAATTGGAGCAGAATTAAAAATAAGAATCAATATAAATCAATTGAATTTGATGACGTTTCATGATTTGTTTTGCAAAATTCCCTCGTTAGATAGGCCATCCGCACCTAATGCAAGAGGATCCCTCTGCAAATGACACCCTTGGAAGGCATGCTGACAAGTCGCAACGGAGATTGTTTTTTGGCCGATGCGAGATGCCAAAATTCACATCTTTAGCCTATAGCAACAACGGTGACTCAATGGTTGTGCTCCTTCGATTTTTGGGGTTTCACGGGTTTCACTCGAAGTTAGGGACGTTCCCAGGAGAAATCCAGCCCAAAAAAGCAGCCTCCAAAAGATGAACTCATTGAGCTTGGTGTTGGGACCATGTTGACGTCATAGATTTCGGAGACTTCACAGCAACGTGTGCACGTGATTTCGGAGAAGATTGCAACTATTGGGGCACCCTGCACGCCTTAACCCAAAGGGCATTTTGGAAGCAAGATCTACATGGACCTTGGCACTTAGTTGGTAACCTCCAACACCAGGCGGGAAGATTTCCTACACTTCGTTTAAGCTGAAGCCTTCTTGACACATCAAGCTGCTAACCCATCGCATGGTCATGGCCTTTGCCAAGTTTAGGCGCAGCTTCTGTTGAAAAAGAATACCATGACGTCCCATGACGTGATCCTACATGGCAGATTCGGTCCACATTTAAACATTACCGGCTAATCACATTTAGAGCCATGATCCCCAAAACGTGAACATTTAATCTATGTTGGTGGGGCTGTTTGAAAATATCCCAAATGAATCCAAATGAGTGATGAAGGGGACAAGAACAGGTGAGCGAAAAGAAGCACCAGGGGGATTTTAGCATGACCTGACGACTCACACTTGGGAAAAAGAGATGCACCTTGATTGAACGTTTCTGCAAGTGCGCGTGATCTCGCGCGGTTGGGTCCACAATCTTTTGGAATTGGTTTAAACACGTTTAAGAATTTGTTTGAACATGTTTGAACAAAAAATGCCCAAACAAAAAATGTTAAATCGTTCAAACCAACCCTAACCCTGCTACATGGAGAGTCATGTTCCAAGCATACTTCATGCTTGGTGGCCAGGAATCAATTTCGGAAGATCTTGCGCCTTTGGACACCCGCACTGCAAACTTGACAGCTTCACAGGCTTCACCGTCGGTCAAACGTGGACTTCACAGGCTTCAGCTTCACTGGCTTCACTCCATAGTTCCATTGGTTACATTGGTTCCATTAGTTCCATCAGATGTGGACTTGTGCAGAGTGAATGTTCCAAATGTTCCAGGCACCGGCCTCGCACGTGGCGTCGCGAGGTGTAGGTCATCGCTTGGCCATTCGATCTGCGGACATTCGGCTGTTTTCGTGTCCCAAAATGTGAATTCCTAGAGTGGCATCCAGTGCAGTGAAGCTACTCAGTTACTACTCAGTTACTCTCAACTTGCGTGAAGTCATAGTTCCAGTCATCTAGTTGCATGCCTACTTGCATGCTGCGTGGTCACCCAAGAAGTGCAGCATATTCGTCGGCCTCGTCGGCCTTTTGGTATCGCATTTTGTGAGCCGAAGCTTTGCAGCACAAGACGCTGCCGGCTGCTGCGAAATGCTGCGAGATGCTGCGAGATGCTGCGAGATGCTGCGAGTCCTGAGAGCTTGAAAAGCACCATGGCGGACTCGCTAAGCGCTTCACTAAGCGCATCATGAAGCATCTAATGCATTTCTCGTAAGCATCCAATGCTCTTGGCCGCCACTGTGACAGAGTCGTCTCATTGAGAGCCTGGGTTTGAGCAACCGCAGATTCACCTCATGCCAGCATTTCGCGTAGATTGTTTCAAATGTGCCACATGGATCCAATGGATCCAAATGGCATCTTTCCAAAAGCCCAGGTGTCCCAGGTGTCCATTGATTTCCATTGCAAGCAAAGCTGGTACATAGCTTTCACACGTCAATTCATCACACCACGGTGCAGATTGGACAATCAGTGAAGCATGGAGGATCAAGACGGCGAAAGCGAAGGTGATCTTGCCAAAGCCACAAAGCGCAAAGCTAAGGTGTCATTTAAAGCGAAGCCTTTGGTCCGGTAGAGTTTCCTTCACCAAGGGCAGCAGTCACTTTCCGCAGCTCAGGCTGGATGCTCAACTGAAACTGGAAAGAGCTGGCAATTGATGTCATGCCTCGCGCTTACACCGCTTACACCTTCCCTCACTCGGTTCCTTTGGTGCCGTGTCCTTCACCAACTAGTTTTTACTTGCCTTGAATTCTGCACCTTGCCATGGCATAGTTCATGTTCGAATGGCCATGGGTCTCCAAAGCTTAGAGGCTTAGATGAAGTGTGAATTATTGGCCTTCAAAGACCAGTACAATAAATCAGATCCAGATGAAGGATGCGGATTGCGGAAGCCCATGCTGTCGCACAAAAGGGAAAGTCTCAATCTGCCGAAGTTGCAGCGATTGGCGAGATCGGCGACGGTGAAGAGCACTCTTTGGCAAGAAATGTTCCAACTGTGGATTTGTTCCGCAGAAACTGAGATTTGACTCTTCTTTGAAGCTGCCGACATGCAATGCTACTGCAACCTTGTGACCGCAGCAAACTTCAAGCTATGACAACATCACTGAGGCATCATCTCAGAAGGTAGATGTCCAACAAAGCAGGTGCCTTGCCTCTGCACTGCCACGTGAAAGAAAGCGAATGCATTGCAAACAAAAACGAAATAAGCGAAATATGTTGAAGGCTGGCCAAGGTTGGCTGTGCTTGGCTTGTTGCCCCCCGAAGACTCAAACAACGCGCCAGATGCAGGGACGTTGTCCCCTGATTTGAGCATTTTGAGCTATCTGCTCAAGAGGTTGTTTGTCTGATGCTCCACCATTGTCGTGGCACATATCTTTCAAATACCTTCAGAGTGCGCGAAAGCGCCGGGTGAAGAAAAAGAACCACTGCAGCACATTTTTTGGACGATCACTGCCAGCATTGTCATCCGTGCAGCGAGCCATTGGAGTCCTTTAACCGGTGCATATTCAGGATGTATATTGTTCTTCTGTGGTGGGCAGTGAATGCCACCACAATCCCAAAGATCATGAAATCAAGCGTGAGTTCTCATGCTGTGCTAACCCCCAAGGTAGCCCGGAAGTAAAACCAACAAATCCGCCGCAGTCAAAGATGTTTGTACAAGATACCTCCAGTTGACACAAAAGAAAAAGCCTTAGGTTTTGGTGATAGCTCAGGAAACTGTAACAATGTGTGCGCAATTCATTGTGGAAAAGCTATGACCATGCACAAGCCAACAAGCCAAGTTGAAACCTTTCCCTTAAAGCCACCGATCCTTCGAAGCTAATGCTCGCTCGTCGAAGCGGGTGCGAATGGTTCCCCCACCTCGAGCCATTCGGGCCATTCGAGCCATTCCAGCCACGTTTGTTTTTTGAAAGGAACTGGCCCTGGTGGCCCTGCAGCCTCGTAGCCTCCGCGTAGCCTCCCGAGTTTCCTTTGTTGCATCGCATAGCCTGCGCCCGCAAAGCCCGCGTAGCCTACCTGTCAGTGTTTTGTAGCCTCGCGTAGCCTTACTCTCCGCAGCGATTTGCAAAAAGAACGCGGCTTTCAGCCGTTGCTTTCAGCTATTTGCCTTTGTTCTTCTTGACAAACCAACGAGTTGAATAATTCAAACAGAATTTTGCTTTGCCCACGCAACCGTGCACCTTGATTGGCATCAGATCGCAACACAGAGAAATTCTGTGTTCGCGAAGCACATGATGCACGTGAAGGATGTCAACCGTGCAGTGACATCGACTGGAAGACTTCGCCTTGAGTGGAGAGTGTCGTTTTTGTGCGGCCTGATGGCCTTGGCAGCATGTTTTCGGCCGAAATTTACAAATCGGAAGGTCGCCAGGCCATGCCGCCAACCTGCCATGTGTTGCAAGTCCGCATCGCTTCAGTCATGACATGTCATGACAAGTGCAGCACACTGAATTCCTGTGAGTCGGCACTGCCATATCTGCCATGGCAAGATCTGTTGGGATTGGTCCCTTGCCCCTCAGCAAGATCTTTAAGCAGAAGTTGCTGCAAGATGCCGGCAGGGTTCCATGGACGCTTCAAGTGCTTGTACATTTGGAACGCTTGGTACGCTGCAACTACGTCACAAATATCACAGTTCACTGCTCTCTTTCAGACAAGCAAGCCAGTGAACTTTGAGGTGTCGAGTGATTGTACCAACTTGTTTGGATGCAGGATGTGTACATTGTGACAGCGGCGTTCCCTCCAAAGCTATATCATCATACTTTTTGCAGCCCAAGCTTAATACCTTCCAAGTGTATCCAACAAATTGCAGAGACTCCCGTAGAGGAGTAAGCAATCAGTCCCAAGATCAAAATTCCAAAGATTCAACGGGTGACAGCCCACTGGACCACTAGGGAAACTCATGACAGGCAAGGCGGTGAGTAGATACCAGCAATGCTGTCGAGCGCAGCGACGAATGGTAAGCCTCCCCAATGAACACTTGGGGGCATGTATCATAAGAACCCTAAGTTTTGAGGAAACATATCAACCAGTAAACTTGCAATGACCATTCTGGGGTGCAGCATTGAAGAAAACATGGTGTGCCTTCAACAAGCAGAGCTGGCAGCTGGTGAAGGCAAATCTTGCCACAAAACCATCAAAATGGCTCTCTGCTCAGAGAACGTAAGGGTCAGACTAGTCAGATGTCAAATTCTCATATTGTCCTTGGCGCTTGCGGCCGCACATGATCCACAGGTTCCATTGGGTGTCGAGCAGGCATGCTTCATTCAACCCCTTGCAGTATGAAGCTGCAAACTTCACCGATTTCGAAGAGCGACACAAAGAAACCTGGCAGCCATGGGCAATAGCCATGGGCAGCCTATGGCAGTCATTTTGTTCCCATCCTCTCGAGGATGCGTTCGGTACTGACCGTTCCGTTGTCCCGTTGTCCCGTTCCCGTTGTCCTGTTGCCCCGTTGTCCCATTGTCCCGTGTTCCGTTGGCCGTTCCCGTTGGCGGTCAGAGAGCTGCAGCTGTTGGAGAACGTTTGCAAACCGCAGGCATTTTAGCTGTGTTCATGTGGAATTTGAAGTGCACACAGCATGGTTTCATGTTGGAGCAGGCAGTAGCCACAGTTGATTAGAGTTTGCGACAGGTGCAGTGCCCGCTGCGGCGCGCCTGATGGAGATGTGACGGTGAAACATTATGTGGAAGCAAGTGTTTTAGACGTTGATGGGTGGAGAAAGGCGCAACGGATCTGATGCATATTCCGGATTCCGCACAGAACTGGAAGCTGGTTTAGCCGGTTTCGCTTACTGTAAGGGTGAAACTTGGAAAGACCTCCAGCAGAGTTCAAAGCGGCACTGCAAACGCCAAATGCTGTGCTGCGAGGAGCTCGTGGAGTGCGCTGTCGGCCACGAAGCTGGAATTTGAAACTGGATCCGATGTCTTTTGTCGAAGCGTGCTCGGACTCAGCTTTTACACTTGCAGGTCACAAGCATTGACACAGTTGAATTGAACTTTTTCTTGTCTGGGGCCTGTTCTCTGCTAGGTTTGGTGCAGTCCTACAAGCAAAGTTGAAGTGCTGATCTCATGCTGTGGACGCCTGTTGGTCATGACACGCGATCCTTGAGGAGTTTTCACAATTGTGCAATGTGTGCGGTGTGCTGTTCTGTCTTTGCAGAAGCTGTTTATATTCCTGAGATGCCCCAGAAGCATTTTCAGGCGCGTAGGGCTGGAAGTTGACCAAACTGTTGGGCAAACGCCAGCGAAGGATTTCCTAGCCGCTACCCGAAAGCTGCCACAGATGCGGTCAGCTTGAGCTCTGGAAGCGCTGTCGCTATCCACACTATCCACACTTTCCAGACTCCGCTTCTGACGTGGCATCGGGCGCCTGGGTGCTGTGATTTTCCCGTCTGGCAAGCAGGATTCGCTTGATCTTGCCTTTCAGTCTACCTGAGTCTCCCTTGATCCACACGGTCTTTAGATGTTGATTTGGGATTTTCCAGAGGCCAACACGATTCCAGAATGCGATGTTCACGTCGTCGGAGGTTGGAATCAAATTCTCCAAATGTGTCCGGGTGCAGAATTGGTATTGAAAGATTTGAAAGTTCCAGAGAAAACCACAGCTCCGGCTCCATGAGTTTCTGTGTGAATGTCCGATTGAGAAGCTCTCGACAGGCATAGGAGCTCACTGTCAATTTGATTGAGTTGAAAGCTCTTGTAGGACATTGCTTCCATGGGGGAATAATCTACAAAGAAAAAAGAAAAAGGTGAAGTGAACGTTTGTAGACTCACTCGAAAATGCGCTTTGGCGTGTTCATGTCGACCATTTGGGTGTTCCCGAAGAATCCCAAGAGAGCCCTCCAATTTCTGGAAAGGACGGCTTGGATTTGCTTTTTGGAAGCGCAGAAGCAGAAATATGCTGGAGTCGACCCCGAACAGCCTAGTCTTGAGTTTGTGACCAGTGCGAAGTGGGCTAGGTCGGCTAGATGAGGGCGCTGGCAAGGGACTATGGAGTGTCTAGTTAACATCTAGTTAAACAAGACTGTAAAGACGTCAAGGGTATGCTTCATCACATTGCTGCAAGTTGATTGAATAACCAATGCCACTTGGTTCATCAAAGGATGCACATTCATAATTACTTCACTTGGGTAAAAAGCGACCTTACAGACATTTCATGATATCAACCATTGCAAACTGGGGGCAACATTGTTCCAGAAACTAGTCGTGGAGATATGTTGCTGGAGACGCCGCCGGCTCGCAAGACACCTGTTGCACTAACCACTGACCTGGCGCGTGTAGTGCCTTCACACAGTGCTTGTGTGAAAACTTTGGTTTCCGAGCGGGATTTACCAGAATTCAGGTCCAATGAAAACACCACGCGTTTCAAGGAGAACACTATGAACACATTTTGTTGAGAGACTTGATGCCATTTCATCAACAACATGTTTTGCTTGTTGACGCATCAGGTTAGTTGTTGCCCGCTCAGTGCCCTTCGAGATTCAGCGACCTCGCTAGGGAGTCTGGCAGCGGGCCCCTTCTGCAGTGATCTAGGACATGGCAAACCGCCCTCACTGAAGGGGCTGGCGGCCGGCCACCATCTTCAGCGATGTTCCCGAAGCCCTGAAAAGTGAGCTTTCGCTGATATACTTGGGCTTGCCACTCGTCACAGTTTGATCTCAAACAAGCGAATGTTTTCCCCATTGACCCTGCAATCACTGCAATCTGCAAGTGTTCCCCGCGCCGCTGAGCGGCACCCAAGAAGTCATTTCAAGGATCCCACGGCAAGAGATTCAGCCACCAAAGGTTCATTGATGTTCATTACAGGTACGTGGAATTAAACGTATTGGAGCTATCAGAATCAAGCCTGTGCATTTCCCCTGACGCATGTTTGGTCCAGTGCTTAATCTTTGCTTATCCCAGCGATGCTTGGAGTTGAGTGTTGTGGACGGATGGCGGCTTTACTCTTGACCGAGACTGCGAGTTCTATGACGCCCTTGCCAAGGCAGTGAGGATGGGTTGGAGGATGGGTTGACATTGCTCCACCTTTCACATCCTTTCACCTTCCAAGCCTTTCAAACCCCCCAGCTGCAGGAAACGAGTTTTCGAGCCTTCGCCTTCAGACATCCCTAAAGTCGTGGAGTTTCGGACACGTCTCGATTTTGCTGTCGCTCATGAAACTCCTTGTGTACCTTAGAACTACAGACATCCGCTGGCCAGCTGAATCCCGCTGAAGCACTGAAGCTTGAAACTGCCTGTTGTGAACTCCCGCAACTTTTGGCTGACAAGAGCCACGAGAGCCACAATATGACCGCCAAGTTTGCGCGCGTTTATTTCTTTGACACTTTCTCCATGAGGAGCTTGAGGGAGTTTGCTTTTGTTTCAAAGGTCGGACCTCTCTGCAGATGTCTGAGACGGGCGAAATTCACACAAGGTCTCCGTTAACTCTCAGTTTCCTGTTCAAAATTTGCCATACTTTGCAGCAAAATATGTTTCATGAAATTTGCCAACTTTGCTAAACCCTTCAGAAGCTCGCCTCGTTAGGGCTTTCTGGAGCGTGATCACACACATTGCTTTGTGGATGTTAAAATCCTGAGTGCTTTCGCAAGCCACGGATTTTCTGCTTGAATCTGCCCTCGGGGTTGGCTGTATACAGTGCTTACATCCCTGTTGGCTATGTACAGCTCTCTTTCGCTAAGTTAAAACTCACTCACCGTTGTAATTGAAGCGACCTAGTTTGTGTCATGACTCAATGCAGACGCAACTCCCTTCACTTCTAGACAACTAGCCTGATTTGTGTGTCCTGAAACGGCAACTGGTCGTTGCAGAAGCTTCCATGTCTCTCTGCAACCAGGAGATGGCTTCTAACTCATTCCAGCGCAAAATGGTTTGCCCATCGCAATGTTTCTTGGCTGCGGAAATGATGCTCCGCAGGATAGGGAGTTGGCTCTGAATTTGCCAAATTGCTCCAGAGTTTGGGACGCTTTTGAATTCCAATTTGAAAGAGAACCAAGAGGCAGGCACTCTTTCCTCAAAGCCAAGCTCCTTATGGGGGCTTGAGCGCTGTGAATCGTCCAGGGTTCATTGGATTGGTGGTAAAAACGAATCACAAAGCTCCGTCATGCCAGGCTGCGTCATGGCCCAGCGCAGATGCCATAGGCTCCAGATTCAAGAGTGTTTGTCGAACCGAACACAACTTGTCGACATTCTTCATTTCGAGACGGCTGGACCGGCCGTTGCAGAGGCTTGCGGGTCATGTCGCATTCTTCAGATGACTTCTACTGCGTCCCAGTTCAAAGTGCTGGAGAGGGGACTGGTTTGCACATCGCAAGACTTTTGGCACATCACATTCAGTCCGTGAAGTGTGCATCGTGAAAACTCCGTGTAATGAGGAGTTGCCTTTGTTTTCTTCAAGTAACGCCTTGAGATGTTTCCAGCCCTGTGAGTTGCCAACTCTAATTTGACATGGATTCGCAGCAGGATCATTTGAAAGCTGAGTTTGTTTAGAGTTTAGAGCTTCCATTCAAGGAGAACTTCCAGTTCTTTTGCTTGCCCCTCACCACTAGAACCATCACTGGCACTTGTTGGTGCCTTTCTTCAAGCGTCATCAAATTTTATTTGCTACCAACTCAGCACCCCAAAATTTTGTTTTTGCCGGATTTGCATGGATTTGCGCTCAACATTTATTCATTCAATCGCGTGAAGTCTTTATGTACTCTTTGCGGCATGGCATTCCAAGAGTGCTGTGAGGAATGTTGAGTAGCTCCTGCGTTCTGGATTGTTTAGGAACTGCATGCGACACAACTCTTTGATGCCCGCATTTGGACATTCCTAAGTCGATTGAGTTTTGCTAGGATTCTCCGATCATGTGCAATGCCTGCTTTCAATGTGTGTAGTCTTTTGCAGCACGTTTCAGCCCATATGTTTGCTTCCTGCCAATTGCTCAAGATCTACAACATTTTGAGCCTGGTCACTTCGAAGGCACCGTTGGCTTTAGCCCGTGCTGTGCGTTTGACAAACACGCTGCGCGATGATGAGACAGATTTTCCTCTGTTTGTCGAAGTAGTTTCGAAGCCAGCATGCAACGGCATCCACCGTGAACAGAGGTGGTGTGTCAGCAGCTGTTCAAAGACCCTGCCTGCACCTTCAAGCATTCTATTTCACTGGAATGAATGGAACAACGTGTGGGTGTGGTACACCATGGTTGACCGAACTCGGCAATGATTCGTTTTGAGACTTCGACTTCTACAAGCTGGGTGCTTCTGCCAAACTGCTTGAGCAAGATTTCATGTCAAAATTCACGATGTACCAAAGCAGCACGGTGGACCATGTCGCTATTGCTTGCCCCAGTTCCGTTTAGGTGTATGCACCTGTACTAGTTACAAAGAGTTTGTTTGGCCGCTGTGATCTTCAGAGGTGTGCTGACCAACTTACTAAAGAACCATGATCTTGTGTGATGCTCTCGATTTCAAAACGCATATTTGCGACACAGGACTTTTGAGATTAGACCCACTCATAGCGCCAGTAGTGCCACTGTCACTTTGCAAAACCTAGGGGTTTGCAGACTTTCCAAGTTCCGGCGCACGTCGAAAAATTTGATGCCAAGCCCAGACGACTTGAAGCCGCTGCAAATTTCCATGCTCGGCATTGCTCGGAGGCGCGGGGCTTTGAATGTTTTGCACAATTGAAATCCCCCGGAGTCAGCTAAAGTGCTCTGGTACAACATTACCAGGAACAAAACCCTGAGCTGTTCAAGTCTCACTCCGATTGAAGTAGGGTTTGATATGCGGATCAGACGCCCGGCGAGACAAGAAAACTGACCTCGTCCTGCTTGCTCGATATGGGTCGTTTTTGTCACATTCTGGTTGTTTTTTGTCCAACACGGATAGCATTGAAGACAAAATGAAAGGACCAGAAAACCCCAAGTCAACTTCTTCCAATAATGAGCAACAAATGTTGTAGCGGGACGAGGAAGAAAGGAAAGACAGAGGAGGTGGTGGAGGATCGAGAAGTTGTGTGTGAAAGAGAGTGTGTGTGAAAGATGGTGTGTGTGAAAGTTGTGTGTGAAAGAGAGTGTGTGACAAAGTTGTGTGTGAAAGAGAGTGTGTGACAAAGTTGTGTGTGGAAGAGAGTGTGTGACAAAGTTGTGTGTGAAAGAGTGTGTGTGTGTGTGTGATGGTGTGTGTGTGAAAGTGGTGTGTGTGAAAGTTGTGTGTGAAAGAGAGTGTGTGACAAAGTTGTGTGTGAAAGAGAGTGTGTGTGAAAGATGGTGTGTGTGAAAGTTGTGTGTGAAAGAGAGTGTGTGACAAAGTTGTGTGTGAAAGAGAGTGTGTGTGAAAGATGGTGTGTGTGAAAGTTGTGTGTGAAAGAGAGTGTGTGACAAAGTTGTGTGTGAAAGAGAGTGTGTGTGAAAGATGGTGTGTGTGAAAGTTGTGTGTGAAAGAGAGTGTGTGACAAAGTTGTGTGTGAAAGAGAGTGTGTGTGAAAGATGGTGTGTGTGAAAGTTGTGTGTGAAAGAGAGTGTGTGGCAAAGTTGTGTGTGAAAGAGAGTGTGTGACAAAGTTGTGTGTGAAAGATGGTGTGTGTGTGTGGCCATGGCGAAGATGGAAGGGGAGCCTGGGCGCGATGCAAATGCAGATCAAGTTTAGAAAACACAATGCAAAGACAGCACGTCACAAGCAATGCAGGTGATTCAGTTTTCCATCCGGTGCATAACCAATGTGTTCGGAATGCTGCTGAAGTATCAAAGCCACGTTTTCTGGAACTCAAAGACAGGTGTGAAGGAAAACTATTCGGAAGGCCTGAAACGACGAGCTCATTGGCGCGCACATACTGCACAAATACGCACCGGTTTTTTTGGTGCACCGCCAACGTCAACTGCGCGATTTCTTCCCACGTTGGGTCAAAATGCCCACGGGCTGGGAAAGGTACCTGACACTGTTTCATGCAGGAAAACAACATGGCAACCAGAAATTTACAAAACAATTTTGCAATCTAGCTACCTTGCGGATCAAAGATCAATCATGCACAAGGCCTCTTCCCACATTGGGCCAAAGCGAAACATTGCGAAACATGCCGGCATCGCTTCCAGAACCTTTCTATTAAACATGCACAAGGCCTCTTCCCACGTTGGGCCAAAGCGAAACATGCCAAACATGCCAGCATTGCTTCCACTAAGTATTTCTCAAACGTGCAGAAACAGGCCAGCATCGCTTCCACAAAGTATCTATCAAATGTACACAAGGTCTCTTCCTACGTTGAGCCAAGGCGACCAGACCATACATAGATAACCAAGTGACGAAGTAGCTGATACAGCCAAACACTGTATGCAAGAAAAACATGGCCAAACATGGCTGCAACACGCGCAAACATCGCTGGCACAAAAGTAAGACATACAAAACGTAGGCCGACGTGAATAAGTGCCACAGCTGCCACGCAACTTCACTTGTGGATGTGACCAAGTGCCATGCCTGCCTCGAAGGTGGATGTCGCCAAGTGCCACGCCTGCCACGCCAAACGGAGGCTGATGCGCGCAAGTCCCACGCAAGACGAAGGTGGATGTCACCAAGTGCCATGCCTGCCACGCGAAACGAAGGTGGATGTCGCCAAGTGCCACGCCTGCCACCCAAAGCGCCGCGGCGTTGGCGCCCAAGCGGCGCCCAAACGCGCCACCAGAGCCAGCCCAGTGCCGCAAGTGCCACGCCTGCCACGCAAAGAGAATGCGGATGCCGGCAACGCAAAACGAAGGTGGCCTGCCACGCAAAACGAATGTGGATGTCGCAGGCGTGCCACGCCTGCCACGCAAAGTGAAGGTGGATGTCGTGAAGTGCCACACCTGATACGCAAAGTGAAGGTGGATGTCGCCAAGTGCCACGCCTGCCCAAGCGGCGCCCAAACGCGCCACCAGAGCCAGCCCAGTGCCGTAAGCGCCACGCCTGCCACGCGCAGTGAACGTGGATGTCGCCAAGTGCCACACCTGCCGCGCGAAGTGAAGGTGGATGTCGCCAAGTGCTACAACGCCTGCCATGCAAAGTGCCGCGGCGTCACCGCGCGACCAACGGTGCCCAAGCGGCGCCCATGCACGCCACCAGAGCCAGCCCAGTGCCATAAGTGCCACGCCTGCCACGCAAAGCGACGGTGGATGTTGCCAAGTGCCACGCTTGCCACGCTTGCCACGCTTGCCACGCAAAGTGCCGCGGCGTCAACCGAGCCCAAGCGGCGCCCAAGCGTGCCACCAGAGCCAGCCCAGTGCCATAAGTGCCACGCCTGAAACGCGAAAAGAAGGTGGATGTCGCCAAGCGCCACGCCTGCCACGTGAAACGCAGGTAGATGTCGCCAAGCGCCACGCTTGCCACGTGAAACGAAGGTGGAGGTCACGAAGTGCCACGCCTGCCACGCAAAGTTGTTTTTAAAAAATGATGTGTATGACAAAGTTGTGTGTGAAAGATGGTGTGTGACAAAGTTGTGTGTGACAAAGTTGTGTGCGAAAGATGGTGTGTGACAAATTTGCGTGTGAAAGAGACTGTGTGACAAAGTTGTGTGTGAAAGATGGTGTGTGTGAAAGTTGTGTGTGAAAGAGGGTGTGTGACAAAGTTGTGTGTGGAGGCGGCGGGGCCGGTAGGAGCGGGCGGGAGCGGGATACAGAATCAAAAACAAGAACCCCACACAAAGATGTGGGGAATGGAAGAGGGAATGTCAGGGTGAACCTTATGATTTATCTTAACACTGAGTCGAGAATTGGTTATTCAGATTCAAGTGCGCTCCATATTTAGGGTTAACCGTGTCCTAAATGGAAGTATTGTTCGTATTATTCTCATGGCCAGACATTTTGAGAACCTAGGAAAGGTAAAGCTCCTGCTACACGGCCAATCGACCCTAGTTGCTGTCCTTCCAAAATCATCATGATTTTCATCGAAGGAAGTTTAGAAGTCAAACTTCTGACAATTTGGATATGGACAGATGGAAACGCAGAGGTGGGAAGAGTCAGAGAAGAAAAAAAGTTAGAAGAAAGAAGATGCAGGTGTGTGAAGAGGTAGAAAAGGCGAGACATACTGTGTTTTTCCCGAGAGCGCCTGCGAAGGGTTCTTCGTAAAAAAGCAGCCGTTATACTAGATCTTCACTCCTTCACATCTGCTGATCTAGATCTTCACTCCTTCACATCTGCTGATCTGGATCTTCACTCCTTCACATCTGCTGATCTGGATCTTCACTCCTTCACATCTGCTGATCTAGATCTTCACTCCTTCACATCTGCGGATCTAGATCTTCACTCCTTCACATCTTCACTCCTTCACATCTGCAGATCTAGATCTTCACACCTTCACACCTGCAGATCTAGATCTTCACACCTTCACATCTGCTGATCTAGATCTTCACTCCTTCACATCTGCAGATCTAGATCTTCACACCCTCACACCTGCAGATCTAGATCTTCACACCCTCACACCTGCAGATCTAGATCTTCACACCCTCACATCTGCAGATCTACATCTTCACACCCTCACATCTGCCGATCTAGATCTTCACACCTTCACAGATCTAGATCTTCACGCCCTCACATCTGCAGATCTAGATCTTCATACCCTCACACCTGCAGATCTAGATCTTCACACCCTCACACCTGCAGATCTAGATCTTCACACTCTCACATCTGCCGATCTACATCTTCACACCTTCACATCTGCAGATCTCCTCTCGCTCTTCTTCTATTCTCTCTTAAGGCGGGGGCGGGGCCGCCGGAGCGCCACGAAACGCAACCCTTTCGCACGAAATGGACGTTGGACGTCCAAAACCTAGGTAAAATTGCGATTTTGAAGCGTCGGCGGCAACCCTTTCGCACGAAATGGACGTTGGACGTCAAAAACTGAGGAAAAATTGCAACTTTGAGGTGTCGCGCGCAACCCTTTCGCACGAAATGGACGTTGGACGTCAAAAACTGAGGAAAAATTACAACTTTGAGGTGTCGCGCGCAACCCTTTCGCACGAAATGGACGTTGGACGTCAAAAACTGAGGAACAGACGACGGTTGGCCCGGAGCGAAAAAGATGTGTTTCAAGCAGCACAGACGCTTTTACACACAGACGCTTTTACACACAGAAGCTTTTACACACAGAAGCTTTTACACACAGAACTTTTTACACACAACACTTTCACACCCAGAGGCTTTTACACACAGAAGCTTTTACACACAGGCGCTTTTACACACAGACGCTTTTACACACAGACGCTTTTACACACAGAAGCTTTTACACACAGGCGCTTTTACACACAGACGCTTTTACACCCAAACGCTTTTGCACTTTTACACACAGACGCTTTTACACACAGACGCTTTTACACACAGAAGCTTTTACACACAGGCGCTTTTACACACAGAGGCTTTTACACACAAACGCTTTTACACACAGACGCTTTTACACACAGAAGCTTTTACACACAGACTCTTTTACACACAGACGCTTTTACACACAGACGCTTTTACACACAGAAGCTTTTACACACAGACTCCTTTACACACAGACCCTTTTACACACAGAAGCTTTTACACACAGTAAAATTGCAATTTTTTGTCAGTTTTTGACGTCCAACGTCCATTTCGTGCGTAAGGGTTGCGCGGGACTACTCAAAGTCGCAATTTTTCCTCAGTTTTTGACGTCCAACGTCCATTTCGTGCGTAAGGGTTCCGATTGACAACTCAAAGTCGCAATTTTCCTCAGTTTTTGACGTCCAACGTCCATTTCGTGCGTAAGGGTTGCGATTGACAACTCAAATTCGCAATTTTTCCTCAGTTTTTGACTTCCAACGTCCATTTCGTGCGTAAGGGTTGCGCGGGACTAAGTAAACTCGCAATTTTTCCTCAGTTTTTGACGTCCAACGTCCATTTCGTGCGAAAGGGTTGCGCGCGACACCTCAAAGTTGCAATTTTTCCTCAGTTTTTGACGTCCAACGTCCATTTCGTGTGAAAGGGTTGCGCGGGACGCTTCAAAGTCGCAACTTTTCCTCAGTTTTTGGCGTCCAACGTCCATTTCGTGCGAAAGGGTTGCAATGGACAAAGTAAAATCGCAATTTTCCCTCAGTTTTTGGCGTCCAACGTCCATTTCGTGCGAAAGGGTTGCGTTTCGTGGCGCTCCGGCGGCACCGCCCCCGCCTTAAGAGAGAATAGAAGAAGAGCGAGAGGAGATCTGCAGATGTGAAGGTGTGAAGATGTAGATCGGCAGATGTGAGAGTGTGAGAGAGAATAGAAGAAGAGAAGAGGTATCTGCAGGTGTGAAGGTATGAAGATCTAGATCTGCAGATGTGAGGGTGTGAAGATCTAGATCTGCAGATGTGAAGGTGTGAAGATCTAGATCGGCAGATGTGAGGGTGTGAAGATGTAGATCTGCAGATGTGAGGGTGTGAAGATCTAGATCTGCAGGTGTGAGGGTGTGAAGATCTAGATCTGCAGGTGTGAGGGTGTGAAGATCTAGATCTGCAGATGTGAAGGAGTGAAGATCTAGATCAGCAGATGTGAAGGAGTGAAGATCTAGATCAGCAGGTGTGAGGGTGTGAAGATCTAGATCTGCAGATGTGAAGGAGTGAAGATCTAGATCAGCAGATGTGAAGGAGTGAAGATCTAGATCAGCAGATGTGAAGGTGTGAAGATCTAGATCTGCAGGTGTGAGGGTATGAAGATCTAGATCGGCAGATGTGAAGGAGTGAAGATGTGAAGGAGTGAAGATCTAGATCCGCAGATGTGAAGGAGTGAAGATCTAGATCAGCAGATGTGAAGGAGTGAAGATCCAGATCAGCAGATGTGAAGGAGTGAAGATCCAGATCAGCAGATGTGAAGGAGTGAAGATCTAGATCAGCAGATGTGAAGGAGTGAAGATCTAGTATAACGGCGCCTTTTTTACGAAGAACCCTTCGCAGGCGCTCTCGGGAAAAATTGCGAGTTTACTTAGTCCCGCGCAACCCTTACGCACGAAATGGACGTTGGACGTCAAAAACTGAGGAAAAATTGCGACTTTGAGTTGTCAATCGCAACCCTTACGCACGAAATGGACGTTGGACGTCAAAAACTGGGGAAAAATTGCGACTTTACTTTGTCAATCGCAACCCTTTCGTACGAAATGGACGTTGGACGTCAAAAACTGAGGAAAAATTGCGATGGACGCTTTCGTTTCTGTACAAGTGTCTGTGTGTAAAAGCGTCTGTGTGTAAAAGCGTCTGTGTGTAAAAGCGTCTGTGTGTAAAAGCGTCTGTGTGTAAAAGCGTCTGTGTGTAAAAGCTTCTGTGTGTAAAAGCCTCTGTGTGTGAAAGTGTTGTGTGTAAAAAGCTTCTGTGTGTAAAAGCGTCTGTGTGTAAAGGACTCTGTGTGTAAAGGAGTCTGTGTGTAAAAGCGTCTGTGTGTAAAAGCGTCTGTGTGTAAAAGCGTCTGTGTGTAAAAGCGTCTGTGTGTAAAAGCCTCTGTGTAAAAGCCTCTGTGTAAAAGCGTCTGTGTGTGAAAGTTTTGTTTTTGTGTAAAATCTTCTGTGTGTAACAGCTTCTGTGTGTAAAAGCGTCTGTGTGTAAAGGAGTCTGTGTGTAAAAGCTTCTGTGTGTAAAAGCGTCTGTGTGTAAAAGCGTCTGTGTGTAAAAGCGTCTGTGTGTAAAAGCGCCTGTGTGTAAAAGCTTCTGTGTGTAAAAGCCTCTGTGTGTGAAAGTGTTGTGTGTAAAAAGTTCTGTGTGTAAAAGCTTCTGTGTGTAAATGCTTCTGTGTGTAAAAGCGCCTGTGTGTAAAAGCTTCTGTGTGTAAAAGCCTCTGTGTGTAAAGGAGTCTGTGTGTAAAAGCTTCTGTGTGTAAAAGCGTCTGTGTGTAAAAGCGTCTGTGTGTAAAGGAGTCTGTGTGTAAAAGCGTCTGTGTGTAAAAGGTGTGTGTAAAAGTGTCTGGGAGCTCGAATTGGCTCCAAAATATTCTTTGCAACCAGAAACCGGACACTATCTGGTAAAAGCTGGTTGGCCAGTTGTTTTGAAGAAAATGTGTCATTGGAAGGAGGCAGACACCACCATCTGTATTTGCTGCGGTGCCAACCAAGAACCCGGCGATCCAAACGAGTCAGACGATAGCTGGACATCTCAGCAAATCTCTGCTGGCTGGGCAAAGATCATGACCGTGACAATACCACACTTTCGTCATCATCATCTGAAATATATCAAAAAACAGTCAGAAGCATAGAACATGTTTGGAGGACAATGGCAGCCGAGAGATGTTACATCTGCGGGCACTGCAACGACTGCGTTGTGAATCTCGAGTATGAGCATCCTGCTGACTGGCTGGAAGATCTTTCTGCGTTCACAGAGATGCTGGAACTTAGGTCGTGTCCGTGGAGGTGCCCAGATAAAGATCGACCGCAGTAGCCGGATTGCTGCAGTAGTAAAAGCGGCAAACATGCCACATCTGCAGCATCATGGTACCGACCTTTGCTTGGACGCAGCTTGTGGGAGCTGGAAGGCTTGCGTACCGAGTGGCGCTGAGTGCAACTGGCGCAAATTAATCTGTAGCACTGTTCGTCTGGAGAGACTGTTCGTGACGAACATGCAAAACCAGTATGTTCGTCTGGAGAGACTGTTCGTGACGAACATGCAAAACCAGTAGCCAACTGTTGTTTGTCTGTAAAGTTTTTTTTTCCATCCTGTAGGGACATCGGAGAAATGCAGTGAAACAGGTGTTATCCTTGCCATCATGATATCGAACTTGCTATCATTCACAGCATTCTTGCACGGAGTTCTAGTTTCTTACGGAGCCTTTGTTTGTGTACTTTTGCATTTTGTAGCATTTCCATTGCGACTATGTTTGCCCACCTTTGTTTGCAACTAAGGTCATCCACGGCATCATGGGGCCGAGCTTCTTTTGTATCTCAAAGGTCTTTGTGTGGAAATGCGTCTGACCTCTCTCTCTCTCTCTTTATCTCTTCCCCCTCTTTCTCTCTGTGGTTGCAAGACACATGTCATCTGATGCCCTTTACCAAATATTCTCTTCTTGATCAATCTTACTTTTTTACATCATGTCTTTCCATAGCTCATATAAAATTCACCAATAAAATTCACCAACTATTCACCGACTATCTTTTACGACTACCATACTCAGAGCTGCTTGAAACACATCTTTTTCGCTCTCGGGCCAACCGTCGTCTAGTTCCTATGTTTTGTGGCTCCAGAAGGTTGAAAAGTAGGCTCCCTAAAGCGGCGGGTGCGGAGCCATCTAAAGAAAAATTGCATGCCGTTGACGACGACGAAGACGACCACGACCACAACGACCACAACGACCACAACGACCACAACGACCACAACGACCACAACGACCACAACGACCACAACGACCACAACGACCACAACGACCACAACGACCATAACGACCACAACGACCACGACTATAACTACACATACAACTACAGCTGCAACTACAACTACACTACAACTACAACTACCACTACCACTACCAACCTGCACTACATTACAATGCACTGCACTACACTTATTATATTACACTCCGGTACACTGCACTACAGAGAGCGTGTATTGGGGCTAGATTTTGCTTTTTGGAAGAAGCGGTCTCTTGCTGTTACTTGTGGTCAACTGCAAGTTACGCAAATTATCGCAAGTGGTCCTTTGAACCCCTCAGTCAGACAACTCTGCCCAGTCAAACATGCATCTACGCCGCTCTTCCTATGAAAGAAAGAATGTAGTGGGCATGTCGATAGCCGCCAGGTAGGGATACAGAATGATATGGTGGATTACTTTGACCGCATCCCAAATAAGCAGAATTATTAGAATCCTTGCAATACCTTAGCTGCCTTCAGCATTATTGATGATATATATTGTGTCCCTTCGCGGGAGAATATATGGATTATTAGCAATAGATGATAATGGTTTTAAATAGTTGACGATGAAGATTTGGCTGACAGGAGTATTTTTCAATATCTTATTTTTCCTGGGATAATGCAGCAAAATAATGGACAAGCTATATTTATTTTAATTTTGGAAAATTAAATTCTTATTGCTAAATTCCTAGAAATCTGGCTCATTATATCTTTTCGCTTAGTCCGGAGATAATATTACTTTACAATTTTTGCGGTAATTTTCTATGGATATTTTCTGCTATTTGGGTACTATAATCGCTACTGAAATATTTGTATATATATATATACCCTTGGGGGGGGGTTCCCCGAAGGGGGGGGAAGGGGTGGGGTGGGGTGGGGTGGGGTGGGGTGGGGGGGGGTGTGGGGAATAAAGTTCATGGTAACTTGCGTGAAGGGGTGGGGTGGGGTGTGGGTGGAATGTAAAACGTTCATGTAACTTGCGTAGAATTGGAGGCGACGTGCATGCTACGTGAATGTTACGGTCATTCTAAAGTCATGTTATGTACTTCTCAGGCATATGCCATGTTACGCTAGTGTAAGTTCTCTTTTAATTGTGCTACGTCTACGTCATGCTACGCTAGTGTAAGTTATCTTGTACTTGTCACGCATACGTCATGCTACGCTAGTGTAAGTTCTCTTGTACTTGTCATGCATGAGTCATGCGGGGGGAAGGGGTGGGCTGGGGTGGGGTGGGGTGTAATAACGTTCATGTAACTTGCGTGAAGAGGTGGGGTGTAAAAACGTTCATGTAACTTGCGTGAAGGGGTGGGGTGTAAACATCGCAACGTTCTAGCAGTGCACTATGTAAGCAAAAAGCCTGGTTTGGAAAGTGTCTTGAATGCACTCGCACGCTTCAAGGAGTTGGCAATGAAAAGTTGCCGGCAGCCTGGTTTGTGCCTTCTATAGTGGTTGATATGTCTTGTACTAATGCTTTTGTATAAAAGCAGAAAAAACAGCTGACTCACAGCACTCGGAAATTTTGATTATATGCAAAATCACTGTGAATTACCAATGAAAAACAACATCATCAAAATACCTGTGGAAACACAGTATATTATACCCTTTTCCAATGATCTTTGATATAGCACAAAATGTGCACCTCGTAATTCCAATGGAGAAAATAAGAACACCAAAAAAAACATATTGTGATGGTCCATAATTGACTTCAACTTCGACGGACGAAAAAAAATTGATCCGTAATTGAAAGACATCAACAATGAAAAGAACGACATGAAAAATCTCCATTTTACCACAGTGAAACACTGTTTTTTCTCCAATTCAATGATCCTGATTGACGTCCTCTCGGGGAACCTCCTTCCCCTGCCGTATATATATTATTTGAAATTTTTATGTATATATATATATATATTTACCAAAAAAATATATTTTATCTTTGAAGTTCAGCGGGATACAGTGCTTCCCTACTTCTAAATGCTGTAGAGGCAATGTTGTTACAATATTGGAAAGGAGATTTTGGAATATGGCTTTTATAATTTGAAAATGAGGGGGAAAAAAACAAGGTGGACCAGAGAATCCAAAAGCAAGACGGCACACAGCACCGCCTTTTTCCCGAATGCGTAACGTTCCCGTTTTACCCTGGGGGTTTGGGGGCTGAGGGTGTGTTCGCTTGACGTTACGTTTACGTCCGCGATCGTTCGCAACCGTTCGTATCCGTTCGCGCGATTGCTCTATGGCTGTGCCTATGACAAGTTCTGCAAAAGGGGTTCATTTTGGGAGGTTTGAAACCTCTCGTTGCTTCGTTTCGCGTGGTATGTTTTGTAACATGCCGAAAGTCACTTTGTGTGGCAGGTGCAATACTTTTGCGACGTTTTCAGAAGATGCGTTGCAGTTTTCGTGGCAGGCGCAGCACTTTGGATGTGTCCATCGTCATTTTGCGTGGCAGGCGCAGCACTTTAGACGTGTTGCGTGTTTTTTGCAAATCGCATTGACAGGGCTGCATGAAGTGGCGACAAGGCGCAGATACCGTGGCACACATGGCATTTTGTGAGATGTAATGAAATTTAATGGAAGCCTCGCACGAAACATCGATTTTGAGGTAACAAATTTAGAGGTTCCGGAAAACGTCTATCCTGAGGCAACGAAATGTCAAAATTGGAGGATGTCTTGTACGAAATGCTCGTTTTGCTGCTCCCACGTGTCTTGTCTCGAGTCTCTGGTTTTCCTGTGGCCTCGCCGTATCTATGGGGGAAGCTGCAAAACCTTTCCTTTTCAGAATTTTCAGGCAGGTTTTCATGTCGTTTTGCATGGCAGGCGTGGCACTTTGTGACATTGCAACCTGTTTTATACCGCGTCGAAAGTTCTTGTGTGTGGCTGGCGCACCAATGCATTCCACACTTTATATTTTACACTTTACACTCCACACTCTACACTCCACACTCTACACTCCACACACCACACTCTACACTTCACACTCCACACTCCACACTCCACACTCTACACTTTCCACTCCACACTCCACACTCTACACTTTACACTCCACACTCCACACTTTATTAGACTTTATTACACTTTATTACACTTTATTACACTTTATTACACTTTACACTCCTCACTCTACACTTTACACTCCACACTTTACACTCCACACTCTATACACTTTCCACTCTACACTTTACACTCTACACTCCACACTCCACACACTACACTTTACACACTCCACAATCCACACTCTACACTTCACGCTCCTTATTTTACACTCAACACCCCATACTCTTCCACTCCACACTCTACACTGCACACTCCACACTCCACAATTTACACTTTAGAACACTCAATCCACAATGTACACTTTACACTCCTTATTTTACACTCCACATTTCACACTCTACACTTTCCACTCCACACTACACACTTTACGCTTCACACTTCGTACTCTATACTTTATCACGAAAGCCAGCCGTTAGGCTAGGGTCTGGGGGCAGAGCGCCCCGAGAGAGACAAAAATGAGGAAATTAGGTGGTAAAAAAGGTGGCCACAGGTAAACTTTTTTAGGGTTATGTACCAGGTGGCAATTGGGTGACGTTGGGGTATCGATTCCCCCCTGGTCCGCCCTCCGAGGTGGATCTGGGCAGATTGCAGTGGAGGGGAAAATGATGGGAAAAACAATAGAAAAAATGAGGGAATATGACATAAAACAATGGGGAAAAAATGGGAAAGGAGGGAAAAATGATGAGAAAAACAATGGAAAAAAGGAGGGACTTTGACATAAAACAATGGGAAAAAAAATGGGAAAGCAATGGAAAATTTGAGTAGAACGCTTGGAAAATTGATTAAAATGCGAGGCGAAACGGTGGAAAGAATAGGGAGAGGGTAAAATGATGCCAAGTAAATTGAGGCTCCGATGTGGGACCATTATCGCGTAAAGTACGCGTAAAACAATGGAAAAGCAATGGAAAAATTGCAGTTTCGATATATGACCACTATGGAGTAGAAGCACAGAAAAAAAAACATGGAAGAAACGAGCAAAACCGTTTATACGGTGCAATTGTAGGGGTTGTGGAAGGTGCATTTGGGTAAGCGTTAGATACACTGAGATAATAGAAGGGTAATGATGGAGAAATCGAGTAACACCATGGCAAAACACTGGAAAAATTGATGAAATGGAAGGATAAATTGATAGTGTAAAATATGGGACGATTGAGTAAAACTGGAGGAAAAATTGTGAAAAAAACACTGGGGAGACTGGAATGGAGGGGAAAATGATGTCGAGTAAAACTATGGAAAAGCAATGGAAAAAAATGAAAAAAATGTGGCTTCGATGTGAGACCATTAGCGATGGAAAAGCAATGGAAAAATCGAGGGACTGTAATGAAGAAGTGGAGAAAAACAATGGAAAACATATTGGAAAAATTGCGGCTCTGATGTGGGACCAAAATGATGCCAAGTAAAATAAAAGTAAAATGACGGAAATTGATAAGATGGAAACATAATGGAAAAATTGAGGGTCCGATGTGGGACCATTATATGTGCAAGAAGAGTTTCTGGGTGAAGAGTCTCTAGGTGCAAAGTATATGGCTGAAAAGTTTGTGCAAGAAGAGTTTCTGGGTGAAGAGTCTCTGGGTGAAAAGTCTGTGCAAGAAGAGTTTCTGGGTGAATGGGTGAAAAGATGTGAAAAGTATATGGGTGAAAAGTATGTGCAAGAAGAGTTTCTGGGTGAAGAGTCTTTAGGTGAAAAGTATATCGGTGAAAAGTAGGTGTAAGAAGAGTCTCTGGGTGAAAGTATATGGGTGAAAAATATGTGCAAGAAAAGTTTCTAGGTGAAGAGTTTCTGGGTGAAAAGTATATGAGTGAAAAGTATGTGCAAGAAGAGTTTCTGGGTGAAGAGTCTCTGGGTGAAAAGTATATGGGTGAAATGTATGTGCAAGAAGAGTCTCTGGGTGAAAAGTATATGAGTGAAAAGTATGTGCAAGAAGGGTTTCTGGGTGCAGAGTTTCTGGGTGAAAAGTATATGGGTGAAAAGTATGTGCAAGAAGAGTTTCTAGGTGAAGAGTCCTCTGGATGAAAAGTATTCTCTGGGTAAAAAATATATGGGTGAAAAGTATGTGCTTACTGGGTGAAGAGTCTCTGGGTGAAAAGTCTGTGCAAGAAGAGTTTCTGGGTGAAGAATCTCTGGGTGAAAAGTATATGGGTGAAATGTATGTGCAAGAAGAGTTTCTAGGTGAAGAGTTTCTGGGTGAAAAGATCCCCTTTGGAATACCCCTCTCTAAAATGGGGGACCCCGGGCCCACTAAACCATTTTTTTAAGACAAAATTTAGCGATGTTTTTTTCCAGGGGGGTGGGATTTTATTTTATAATGATCCCAGGGGGGGCAGGAGGATTTTGATTTACAATATTAAATTTCATTTTATAGGGATTCTTTTTTTGGCATGGGACTCATGCATGGGGGTTGGGTGTTCCCATTCTATAGAGCAGGAGGTTTCAGGAAATCATTCATTTTGGGGGTTGGTAGCCTCCATTTTATTGATCATGGATTGTAATTATATTGTTCAGTCTTCGCGTGCCGTTCTCTGCTATAGCATGGATAATAATGGGAACCTGGGGCAGTGTTTTCAAACCAGCGCAATGTAAGAATGGAATAGAGTGGACAAATATAGCCACCTTTCTCCATCCAACCCCAAAATACCCAGCTGGCCAAAAATACCAAGCTTTGTCGATACCCCTAAATGCCCAGCTTGGAGAAATGCTTTGGCTTTGGGATATGGGACAGCATGGGACCACTATCAAATGGAAAATTTTCTCCATCCTACCCTAAAATACCCAGCTGCCCCAAAAATACCCAGCTCTGTCGACGCAACAAAATACCCAGCTTGGAGTCTTTTTGGACATGGGACAGCATGGGACAACTATAAAATGGAAAATTTTCTCCATCCTACCCTAAAAAACCCCTCGGCCTCAACATACCCAGCTCTGTCGACACCCAAAATACACAGCTTGGAGTTTTCAAATTTGACATCCCTGACATTATGGGACCACTATAAAATGGAAAATTATCTCCATCCGACCCCAAAATACCCATCTCTGTCGATACAAACACACCCAGTTTGGAGTCTTTTTGTCGACATCCCTTGGCTTCGGGACATGATAGCATGGGACCACTATAAAATGGAAAAACTTTCTCCATCCTATCCTGCCCGAAAAAACCCAGCTGCTGCAAGATGGAAACCCGCAACCCCCAGAAAATCCTAGCAGGAAGGGCATTTAGTCTCCGTAAAATCAGAGCACCCAACCACTCAAGAAACCCTTCAGTTTTGGAAGTTGTAAGACACAGGGGTGTTGGGGGTTCTTATTCTATAGTAGAAAGTTGGGTAGTTCTTCATTTTCATGCCCTACCATTTTATAGTTTTGCAATAAATTTGTAGCTGTAAATATTTGCTTTTTCAAATAATTTTCTGATTTTATAGAGGTCCACCTGTTTTTTGCCAAATCAAAGAGGTCCGACTCAGGAAGGGGATCGGTGCCCCCGTTTTAGTACTTAATATGGGGGCACCCAATCCTTCATCTAGTAGGGGATGTCAAAAAGTATATGAGTGAAAAGTATGTGGAAGAAGAGTTTCTGGGTGAAAGTAAATGTGTGAAAAATATGTGCAAGAAAAGTTTCTAGGTGAAGAGTCCTCTGGGTGAAAAGTATTCTCTGGGTAAAAAAAATATGGGTGAAAAGTATGTGTTTACTGGGTGAAGAGTCTCTGGGTGAAAAGTCTGTGCAAGAAGAGTTTCTGGGTGAAGAATCTCTGGGTGAAAAGTATATGGGTGAAATGTATGTGCAAGAAGAGTTTCTAGGTGAAGAGTTTCTGGGTGAAAAGATCCCCTTTGGAATAACCCTCTCTAAAATGGGGGACCCCGGGGTCCCACTAAACCATTTTTTTAGACAAAATTTAGCGATGTTTTTTCCCAGGAGGGGTGGGATTTTATTTTATAATGATCCCAGGGGGGGCAGGAGGATTTTGATTTACAATATTAAATTTCATTTTGTAGGGATTCTTTTTTTTGGCATGACACTCCTGCATGGGGGTTGGGTGTTCCCATTCTATAGAGCAGGAGGTTTCAGGAAATCATTCATTTTGGGGGTTGGTAGCCTCCATTTTATTGATCATGGATTGTAATTACATTGTTCAGTCTTCGCGTGCCGTTCTCTGCTATAGCATGGATAATAATGGGAACCTGGGGCAGTGTTTTCAAACCAGCGCAATGTAAGAATGGAAAAGAATGGAATAGAGTGGACAAACATAGCCACCTTTCTCCATCCAACCCCAAAATACCCAGCTGGCCAAAAATACCAAGCTTTGTCGATACCCCTAAATGCCCAGCTTGGAGAAATGCTTTGGCTTTGGGATATGGGACAGCATGGGACCACTATCAAATGGAAAATTTCCTCCATCCTACCCTAAAATACCCAGCTGCCCCAAAAATACCCAGCTCTGTCGACGCAACAAAATACCCAGCTTGGAGTCTTTTTGGACATGGGACAGCATGGGACAACTATAACATGGAAAACTTTCTCCATCCTACCCTAAATTAAAGGACCGGATAACCCCACATGTTACCAACTTCTTTAGACTTAGACTGAGCAGAGAAAGCGAGAAGGGAAGAGGAAGTATGAGAGTGATGGAGGGACGATGGTGGTATGTATGTAGGTATGTATGTAGGTAGGTGAGTTTGTGTGTGTGTGTGGGGAACAAACTGTTGGTGTGCCTGACATATTGAACACCATATTATGTTTAACACACATTCAAAACAACCTCAGGCCAGCACCTCGCAACCCAAGACCTTGGCTCCTAAGGCGCTTGCGTTATGCATTCTGGCGCTTGTGTTGTGTTTCTCTGCTGTTGACCGAACCAGGCTTTGGCTCCTTATCAAAACGATGGTGTGCTCACCATACTTTCGCTGACCAAAGTAATGTTCGGCACTCTTTCGAGCGCAGCCGCACATTTTGTGAATTCTTTCTGCATGCCCTGTGGCTGGTAAACATCGCTGGCACATGATGATGATGATGATGATGATGATCATGATGATGATGATGATGATGATGATGTCTCCGACTGACTGCTGCGGAACAAACATCAGTTCACATCGGTTCGTCCAATTTCTTTAAAAAAAAAATCATCGTCAAAACTCCCGGAACTGGAGCTGCAGCCCAGAGGCAAGAGCCTGCCTTGGAGTAGTTGCTCACGGAGGTGCTGAGTCAGGCGACGAACCGACCTGCCCCCCGCCAAGGTGGGGGAACCATCCTAGCCGCTAGCCCCTGAGAATATTGTAATAGCAACGGGCAATAGTTACATATTATATAATATATATATTTGAAATATATAATATATATATATATATATATATATTTGAACAGTGTAAGCAAATCGCTAAGGTTGTCAAATCGAAATATTCCATAGCTGTGAGACAATGATTCGACGATATGCACCGCATCACAATACGTGACCAAGTGTGTAATGTCATGGCGAGCCTAACTAAAACTTTTGTCAGTCCCGAGATTGTCCTGCAACAGCTTGACGCGATTACTGCTTGCAGCAGCTGAACCAAAGCGCGCACGAGGACAACCTGGTCGTCCGTCGCGTTTTGGACGGAGGTGGATACCCTCGCAGGCAGATAGCCAGTCACACGTCTCGTGTGTGTACATGTTGAGTTTGTCTGCTGATAGGTGGGAACCACATGACACCACCGCCAGCCACTGTAACGCGTCCATCTGTTTCGCCTGGGCAGTGGCGAGGTGTTTCTCCTGGCTTCAAAACAGCAAGGTAGCTGTTGTTCTCCTTACTCACCCTTTCCTTCACACATCTGTGATGACCTTGGTGATCGCCGTGATGTTCTTCTCC